>CM067366.1:58566954-59166954 GCA_034401795.1 Chaetoderma sp. LZ-2023a | reverse complement strand
ATGTGGATGCACAAAGGGATTTAGGCGACAGTGCAAATACAAGTAGACAGACTTAACACGTACAACATTGTGCCCGTGTGGTGAATGTTAATGAGTTAATGCACATTTCTATGTATTTCTACAAACATATCTTGTATGTCAACATGTCAGTCCAATTGTCAGCAGCATGTAAAGCTAAAGGAGCTGTGAATAGGATAGTTATATCAAAGAGTTTTACAGTTGTGAATAATTCAATGAAAGAACTGCCATCTGTTGTAGATTTATGGTTGACCATTACCCTGGACGACTAATTTACATTCCTGGTTTAATAAAGGATTCAGTATCATTTCCAGTTTATTTTCCTCTCTTTAATATCAGGTCTACATAAAAAAATCAAGTCTACATCGTTATTTTGAGCCAAGATATGATAAAATATACAAATTATAACATAAAATGGTGGCCATATTGGAAAACAAAATGGCTGAGACAAGATTATTTGAGGATTATGTCATATTTGGATTCTTTGACCCTAAAACATAGGCATAGACACCAGAATTAAGTTCCTATCTCTATTATTTGCCAAGATATGAGAGATTGACAATCTGCATGGCGGCCATTTTGAAAATAGCCGGCCATAGCCCCAACAGGTCAAATCCAGTTGGGGTCCAATTGTCAAATAAACTGGTATGTGTCATACTAACTGTGTGCCAAATTTCATAGTTGTATCACAAAGTGCACGATTTGGCACTAGATGGGGCTTAAGCCTCGGGACTATAATAGTCCGGGAGCCAATTTTCAAAAGGGGTCTAGAAGAATGGTTTCGTAGCACACCCAGTATTCAGAAGGTTTGTCTCTATATTATGCTAGACCGATGTCTTGGGTATATTCTGAGCCGTGTTGTACAAGAAAATTGTGCTATCACTAACCCGTGAGAAGCCCATTTACAATAGGTGTTGAATGTAGTTTTCAGACAATTTTCACAATGGTAAATTTTTCACAAATTTAAGCGCATGTTATATCAATACAATCTTAACCAAAATGGAAAGGAGTGATCGTATATCGCAGATTTATACATAATCAACCTCGTTTAAGACACCCGTATGTTGCTTTGTACATATTGGGGCACTTAGGTCTTCTTGTGACTAGCAATGCCTTAGCTTACAACAATGCCCATGTTTTCTACATTTTTCATAAGTAAACTTTTAACTGACATGCAGTGCATGTCTACACAAGCTGGCAGGACATATTTATCACGTGAGCAAATGAGAGAATGTTACTCATCCGTGTCAGAGTCATTTTCGACAATTGTATGCTGAACATTGTCACACATTTCACCTCCCATACAAAGGCATGCTTCAGTGCAGAGTAGATTGCTAGCCTTGCATTGACAGAGTCTGTTCTTTTGCAGGCAGACTTTTGACATCTACATGATGTGAGTTCAATTAATCCAAATGGAGCAGGATCCTTTGACATTAGAACAGGCTTGAGTAGACCATCCACTATACTCCAGCCATGTCCATTTGGAGATGGAAGATTCTGAACAGCTTGCAATGAACGTCTCCAAACAAGAGCTTGAAAATTGGCCCTTTCGGTGTGATGCTTTAGACTATTCGATGTAGGTGGAAGATTTCCATTTCCTTGTCTCTTGACAAAAGAGCCAATAACGGGTTTCATCAGCTGTCTTTCCCACATCCCTGGTGGTATACAACTCAAAGACAAATTTCTCACATAGAATTGCAGTATTCGGTGATAAGTCAACATGTTCGCCGAGTTGGGCTAAGCTAAGCTGATGACATTCAGATGACTTTAAGAGACTGAATGATTTTCTCTTAGCGACTCCAAATAATGCACTAGTGCTATCACAACCTGTAAGAGAATGAAACCCAGGCAAAGACAGACAGATAGCTGGGCCCAGTACTTGAGCAACTGTATGTATTGGTATGTATCGCAATTTGTCCTTTGTGCCCGTACGGAACCATAGTTCAGAACAGTGAAGCGAACGATACGTATATATACTAAGTACTGCCACGTCTGTATCAGGAGACTGTATAACAACACGCATGTGGTCTTTTGAAGCATGTAGCGCGTGCAACATCATACGCGTATCTGCTTCCTCGTGATCTGATCGAAGTTCTTCCAAATACGACGAATTGTTCGCTGAAATGACAACAACATCCATTCCATCGTTAAAGCCACCAGCAAGAATGACGCAATTGTCGGCAGATAGCATATTTGGACCAGTATCACGCCACCGCTTGCTGAGAAATGCAACCAGGTTAGTTTTGTTGCTTGGATTGCTGATGTACTTGGCCCATTGCTTTGGAACGGGAGTATTTTCTCCAGAAATCTTTACTTCCAATGCTGTTGATGACCCACGTTTTAGCCGCTCTTCCACTTTGAGAGATTCCAGTCTATCATATCTGTCAAAAACTATATCTACTCTGTTGCAGTCTTCTTGATTCAGTGGAACTGTAAAGATGTGCCAGTATTTATCAGCCAATTCTCCAAATGTAGACGTACCTCCAGTTTTAACCATTTGCACAATTGCCATGCCATCTACTACATAAGCTGTTGCGCCTGTCTTGTCAACAGGTGGAAGCCGTCCATCAACATTTACTTCCTTTTCTAGTTCACTTAACAAAACACTTTTCACATTCTTTCTTAGAGTCCCATCCGTATGTGACAATGATAGTGGAAGAGCAGACAGTTCATACGTCATCACTAGTTTTAAATCAACATCTCTGGACCTTGTGGCAATAATTAATCGACCGAATAGTTCGCGATCAGATCTTCTGTGCTAGGCTGGCAAATGTTTTAAGTGCTAAGTGTGGCAACGTGTCCCAAAAGCTTCTCGTGTTAGTGTCCAGCCGCTCCTGAACAAAATTGTCCATAATCTCCTTACCAATGTCACAGGCGGAAACAAGTCTCTTGGCGATTTCACTAGGCAATACCACGCCAGTTGCAATGTTTACAAGCGGAAGACACTCGCTGTCGTCGTTTTCCGCAATATTAAAGGGATTGGTCATTATATCTGATGAGAACATCGAAAGTATCTTCTGCACATCGGTTTCATCCCTGTTCATTCGATTAGTCCCCATTTCCTTATGTACTCCAAACATGTGACTATCTTGTAACCCACACATTTGCTTTGTGACCGTTGTTATGGCTGCCCTCTCGTGGCTAGTTAAAAACCACCTCTCCAGAGCTCCTGGCTTTTGTGTTATTCCAATAATACCACCTCGCTTTTTGGAATCCAAATTAATCGATTGCTCTAAGGCCATATCTGTCCACACTTGATTGAATGGATGGTGTGAGCGACTTACGGAATGATTTCCATTCAAGAATTGTTCATGTACATGGGGATGTGTACTTGGAAGCATCTTCATGTCCGCAAGATATATTGGCAGCCATCTTGCATAATTGGTTCTGTCCATGCTGTAGAAATATGGCGCCATAGCAGCAGTAGCAGATAGGTGTGCCTGCCAATCTCCAGTTCTCTCAGCTCTTATGAATCCAAGCAGCAGCTCTACCATATGAATATATGAGTTCCAAAATGCGAACAGGTGTGATTTCGAGCTTGACTCAATTTTAAAGGATTTGAACAGCTGTTGCAATTTATTCACGTACATACACACCTCTTTGAAATTTTCTTGTTGTGCGTCTAAGTCGTCAATGCTGCTTCGGCACATCTTAATTTTCTCATCCAGACTCTCCAAATCTGTTGGAGTAATGTGGTCTTCATGTTGTCCATTTTGTTGAACCCATTTGGAAAAAGACTGCCATTGTAATCGCAGCAGCGCTTCCAGAACCAATTTGTGAGCCCTCACTCCTCGATTATATGACTTCCCTTTAAGTAGAGCAGCAGCCGTGCCGCTACCATATGTGTTGGCCTCTATGAGGAGATCTTCTAAGCCAGAGTCATCAAACATCTTTCCAATAACAGCTAAGTAGTTTAGCGCAATGTGGAATCCCCCCAGTCTGATCACAGTGTCACTAAACTCTTCTTTATATCGCCACTGTATCTCCTTTGCCTTGACATATATGGCCAAGTCGAATGTAATGACCGATGTTAGGTCGATATCCGTCTAAATATCATATATGGTGAATCTAATACGATATTACTTTGAGTTATGACACGATCATGCTTATATCGTTGTGCACTGTGGATACAGCCAAAGCCTAGACCCCCTATGCAAAGAAATCAGGATAACTAATTAGTGCTACCACAATTTGTTTGTACAACAGGGCTTAAAATGTGTGGGACATGTCCCCCAAGCCACAGCAAGTGTCAGACCTTCCGAATACTGGGTGTGCTACGTCACGATTCTGACCTAGCTTTAGCTCCTGGACTATAATATCATGGACCTTTTACTAGAGTTGTACTATGTGTGTTGTAAATTTAAACATTAAAACAATTTCATACGAAAAATTTGCTGATATTTTAACTTATTTACGTTTTTCTGCGCCGTATTGTCTGTAAGTTATGCTCGGCTCCAAAACTTCACCCACATAGGCTTGACTTTGACTACACTATATTAGGAATTAAAAAAATCTCTAGATGAACTAATTCCATAGTACCCAAATCTATATAAAATATTTGTCAAAATTGTGTCTGATTCACGCCTTTCGATGCCCTACTTTCTATAATATGTTTGGCCAAAGAATTTCAGCCACATAGGCTTATAAGGGTCTGAGTACGCTAGTTATATTGTGAACTAAAATAAGTCTACAGCGAAGTAATTTCGTAGTACGCAATTACATCTTGAAAATTGGCTAAAATTTGAGCAGATCCGCAGTCTTCAATACCATACTGTCTGCAATATGTTCGGCCCAAGAATATTAGTCATATGGTTAGCTAAGCTTGTGAATGCTCTAATTTGATGTCTTGAGTTAAAAAAAGTCTAACGTGAAGTATTTTCATAGTACACATTTCTGTACCGCAAATTGGCTTAAATTTTGGATGATTCACGGTTTTCGGTGCCCCGGCTGGGCGACTATATTCGGTCACAGAATTTAATCCTCAGAGACTTAGATGGAGTTTAAATACGCTATTTAGAGATATATTGCGAATTAAAAAAGTCTACTCTGAAGTAATTTCATAGTGCTCAATTCCATACCGAAACTGGCTCAAATTTTGGCAGATCCACGGTTTTCAGTACACTACTGTCTGCAACGGATTTGGTTCCAGAATTTTACCCATGTGGTTAGATACGTATATCAACACACTAATAAAATAATAAAATATCGAGTTAAAAAAAATCTACCATGAAGTAATCTTGTAATACGCAATTTACTAGCGACCAAAAGTTATTAGATGGCAATAATTAACTATTTTCAGTACCATTAAAGGTGTTCTCTGTTTGTAACCAGCTTTCGAACATTTGGCAATATAGAACCCAGTCTGTAGTATTGTGCACACGTGTTGTACGGAGAATTGCACGATCCTACCATCAAATAATTTCATAGAATGTAGTTACTTATTCGACATATACCCCCATTGTAAGATAGTTGCTTCACATTCGTCACATTCACCACATTCGGATAGGTGTCAACTTTCCTGACATATCGCTTGTAATAGGTTCGACAACAGAATTTCTCCCATATGGTAAGATAGTTATATGAATACGTTAATGAAGTATTGAGTTTTAAAAATTTATACCAAGAAGCAATTTCGTAGTACACAATTTAACATAGAAAAACGCTCAAAATTTGACTGATTCACAGCTCTCCATGCTCTACTTTTTAAATTTCTCCACACAGTTTCAAAGCAAGACTTGGCAAGAACGAGCTCGATATCTATTACATTGTGTGTTGAAATGGTATAGTCATCGTTAAAATTCAAATAGACTGCACTACAAATAGATTGTGTGTGAAATCACACCACTCTATACTATACCACACGTATTACCATGTATATAGTGCACTACAAATAGATTATGGGTGAAACCTGTATTGTATCATTTATAAACTGTGTGAAACACCAGTCTATAGTTTGATAATAGTATTATTATATATCTATATTGTACTACGTCACAATAAATTTTGTATGAAATCACACCGATCTATACTGTACCCAAAATATTACTATATGTATATATTGCATTACAAATAGGTGTGTGGGAAGCCACCCCATTCTATATTGTACCAATAGTATTATTAAGTATTGTATTCCATTACAAGTTAATTGTGTGTGGAACTACACTGGTCTATGTTATACCACATACTATTCCACAGGTATATATTATTACATATGTTTATATTGATATATGAATACTCTGAAAAGTATCACGCTTAAAAATGTCTAATTTCGTAGTACACAATTCCATGGCAGATCCACGGTCTTTGGTAGTCTACTGTCTGTAATAGGTTCAGCCGCAAAATTTCAGATAGCTATATGAATACGCTAATAAAATTTTGGTTAAAAAAATTCTACCATGAAATAATGTCAATTTGGTAGCGAACAACAGCTTCAGACGCCAATAATTTACTATATTCAGTACCAATATATGTGTATTCTGTTTGTAACCAGTTTTCAAACATTTATCCATACAGAACTCAATATTATTATTTACTAGTACGAAATATTGCACGATTCCACTATGAAAAATATTATATTTACTCAGTATGTAGTTACTTATTCACAATATGTCCGCATTGTGAGACAGTTAAGTCGCATTCATCACATTAGCCACATTCTGGTAGCTGTCGATATGTTCTGGCATATCGCTTGTAATATGTTTGACTCCAGAATTTCACCCATATGTTTGGATATGTATATGAATGCGCTAATAAAGTATCGAGTTTAAACAATTTCTACCAAGGACTAATTTCGTAATACACAATTTAGTAGCAACTTACAGTTTTTAAATACTAATAATTTAATATATTCGGTTCCAGAATCTCTGTACTCGGTTTGTAATCAGCTTTTCAAATATATGACCATCTAGAACTCACTATACACTAGTGGTCTAAGAAATATTGCATGATTCTATCATCAAATATTTCTTGTAATAAGTTGAAAATCTGTCTATAGTCCCTATATACTTTGTATGTATGATTACTGTATTCTGCGGCTGTAGTAGTAGAAACATCCTACAGCTGCAATCAGTCCTTCTTCACTTTTGCCCGCTGTGTCTTGTTCTCAGCCGAAATCCTTAGCTTCCTCAGGTCCATTCTTGACTTGAGTGTACCGAGTCCTGCTTTCTTGAGGTCACCTCATAACACGCTTAGCAGATTTATGCAATGACGTCCTCTCCTGGCTTTGTATTTGCTGGCTCCGAGTAGGGCGAATTCCAAGGCTCTCTGTGCTGGTGTCTCTTCTGGCATCCTTAGCACATGGTCAAACATGGCCCATCTTTGCTGGGCGACCTTTACAGACAGCGGTGACGTATTGCACATCTTATATAGTGCATCATTGGAAATTATGCTGTCTGGCCATCGTTGTCCAGTAATGGTGCGTACTTTAGCTTCATTTATTGATAGAAGAAGAATTATCAAACAACCTCTCACCGCCAGAATTTGCGCATATAGTCAACAAGATGGATGGAAAGATGGACGGACTGAACCAAAATATAATCTGCTTCTTCCTATAGCCCATAGCTAATGCTACCTATGGCAGATGCCATTAGCATTATCTTACATACACGACACTACTAAGAAACTATCATTACTGCAATTACAACCCCATCAGCATTACACGGCACAGATAAGAAATTATACACGAATGCAAGAACTTACATATCGTTGAATTTTAATTTAACAAGATATGCACACTTCTTTCTGTCCAACAAAAAATGTCAATTTTTCACATGCCTATTGTCTATGTCGTTATAGTACATTAACTTAAACTTGAAACTCATGTCTGAAACTCATGTCTTCTTATATTATATAGGCCTGTACCAGTCCTAGATGTATAATTTATTCTTTGTTCTATGTAGGGGTTCAAGGTCTAGATATAGTCACTGTCTGTGGTGGACCACCTGTTGTGCTACTGCAAATTGCATATTATATATAAAAATTAATTTGAAGTTGAACTTGAATTATAATAATGTCCGGTCACGATATTTCTCATTGATGCCTTGCATCAATATGTGTATTTGTAACTGTCTTATTCATCATGACCCATCATATTATAGGACATGCTAGCGATAATGACACACGCATCTGAAAATTGAGTTAGTTAACCCACCCCATAAGATAGAGGGTATTTTTGCATCCGGGTCTGTCTGTGCCAGCGAGTAAGCTATACGAATAGATCTGTGAATTTAATGGCTCCCTCCACTTAAATGCATAGCAATGTGGTAAGCAACGATTGCCCATGTCCATAGCATTTAAATTAAGTTTGCATAAGCTGGAATCTGCTGGAACAGTTCTACGAGACCTTCACCTCCAGTCGCAGATAGCAGGAACTCGACTCTAGCTTTAGTATCTTTGTGTAGAAAATTACTATCTATTTTCATAGATAATACCTCTAACACCCCCCTCTCATCCCGGGAGACTGGTTCCCAGCTCGTTTGAAGTGGAATTGTGTAACAGTCTGTAGTACCGTAGTGTTTTGTGAAGTAACCATATATATTGGTGAATCCACTTTCTCAATCAATCATCTGACGTCATAATCAACTACGTCACGTGTAGGCTGACACCATAATCCATTACGTTATAAATGACACGATTTAGTCCGTCATAAAGGCTTAATACTCAGTCAAATTGTATGAATGGTATGTCTTTACTATTTAATAAACGTGTTGTTGAATATTTTGAAACTATTTTGATTGGGCGCTGTTGTTGCCATAGGCGGAAACAGCACCCAGTCAAATTAGGCTCAAAACATTCAACAGCTTACCTGTTTAGTCTTCTGGAAATTGAGATTCAGCGAGTGCAGGAATCAATTGATCCCAACATTGGCAAAGCCTGGGTGGGGCTTAACTAGAGATGAGCGGGGCATATCTAAAACTGGATTCCTCCATTGTGTTATAATCCTACTGTTCGCCATAGTTTGCTGCTCTGACTTGGTAGTGGTGGTGGTGGTGGTGGTGGTGGTGGTGGTGGTGGCTTATCATAGGTACAACCACAACGAAGTTGCATGGACCCACATCAATGATTGAAATAGATTGCATAAAGAATTCATCTTTTTTTTCAGTAGCCCTGAAAATGGCTGGATGACGTATTCAAAACTTACATTTTTGGGCCATCTTAAAGGTGCTCACTCACACCACAATTAGCGAAAACAAACCGTCCAAATTGTGCACATATAGAGACCGAAATTGTAATGAAACGAAACAAATGCCAACATATTGGAAATTCTCGGGACCGTGAGACATCAGTCGGTTGGTCGTTTCTCACAATATCGATTCGCAAGAAAAGATTATCGATTATGACTGTATGCTAAATGGATCTGTCACTACTAGAGGTAAAGTGGTTGCGTAGCTGCATCTACGCTTGCCTCCAATGGTGAACGAAGATGATAGTCAACTCGCCTTCTTCGAGCGGTAACACTGAAGACTTGCTATATTGACTATCTGGGCCTGCCTACTCTATCTCACTTCCAGGTACGGGAATTTGTAGTTTTCCTTTGACCACAACAAAAATAATCAACGCTTAACTTGATTATATATATACTTTTATTACGGTTCTATAGATATGAATTTCAAGGCAAAATCGCCAACAGATAAAACTTTATACAAGGTGTACAGAAAATTACTAAGTTATTCTATTTAAACAATCAGACCAACAATCTATCAAACTTGCGACCAGGGCTAACAATTCTTTACTTGCGGATGAACGGTGGTACAATCATGAAAAGTGCTGCTCTGCAACAGTTTATATTCTTTATCCTTCCCGCCAGTTTCTTAAGAACCCGCAACTGAAACTAAGTTTCATTGGTCGGAATTACAGTCATTCAATCATCAATTTCTTCATCATCTAAGCTATCTGATTGGCTCGATTCCAGCTCTGCGATCGGTCAACATCTTGCCAAGTCCCGGTCGAATCCTATGCACGCCTAATAATGGACTATCTATGCCATGTCGAAAATCGCATTCCTGATCACAAAGGCCGAGGAGTTTCATAAGCGATATGAATAGAATGGGAACAACCAACTTTTTCTATGGGTCACATTCCACAATTATGTACGAATTAAATCCTGAGTGTATACTTTAATCTAATTTAGACCATTCTTCATGGAGGGGATTTCAGTTACTATAGCAACTGGCTGGTTCCAAGTATTGATTTTCTCTCGCTATGCTTATCGTCCGTCTATGTCACTACACTAAATAATAATATCATGTATCATGTATTTATGAATTGTATGAATCAGTACTGCTTAATTCTAAATCTCCCGCAGATTATAATCTGCTTGTATTATTTACTGTTAGAAATTCTTGCTGAATATCTGCTGAATATCTTACTGAATATTTTACTGAATACCTTACTGAATAGCTTACTGAATATTTTACTCAATACCTTACTGAATATCTAAGTACATTAAACAGCAAATAATTTGTTCCATTGAATTCTACGGAGAGCATCGCCAAGAATACATTGTTGGCATGCATTTCAAACATCTAACATAGTGCTTCCTACTAATGACAAAGTGTACAACATTGACTCAAAATGTTCCACCCTCAGATACTCTCTGCACCACGTCCACAAATGTATTTTTCAAGACAGCTGAGCACCATTTTGATTAAGTCGAATGCACCCATACATAGAATTAAGTTTTTCAATCATCTTGATATCTCTGACTATACAACACACATCTTAATCACAAGCTGCAGCCAGATTAAGTTTTATTAGCACTTCTGTGCTCTGTGATTGGTTTGGTTATTATTGGTAAAAATCCAATGATCATCGAGTTGATGTTTTCTTCTGTCCAGAATGAATTTGCAGCACTCCGCGATGTGGGTTGTGTCTCTTGCATTGAATTTTTCTCACTATTGTCATCCAGATCTAAAACGTGATAAACCTATCCCATATTCTTCGTTGCTTGTTAAGTGTATTCTGATTGTGGCATGCCCTGTAATCCATCGATAACTGTATAGTCTTCAGAGAGGTTTAGCCTTTGAGCTGGTTTAATGTACTTCAGACTTCATTCATATGGAAGATCCTTCTTTGAACGTTTTTAATTCATGCACACTCCACAATATCAGTATATGAGCGATTGGGATTTCCTATCACTTCACCTGTTCACCAATAGCATGTTGAAAGAGAACTGTAACTGAGTCATGCCATACATTGATACCAGAGAGTGATCAAAATTGTCCATTTCAGATGTTGTTAGCATTCGTTGGTCGAAATGACTTGGAAATGCTACATCATTATTGCTGCTAGCAACAGTGTATTAAGCCATATCACTATAATATCTCATGAGCTCATCAAGGCTCATGCTATGACAGAATCGATTGAAGTTAGTGATTAATACTCTTACATGTGCCAGGAATTATTTCACTGTTCATTATGTGAAGTTGTGTCCTTATTCCGCCATGGTATATATCATAGTACATCATCTGAAATAAAACACACATCTGTCTGCACTTAGCATTTGAAACTGCTTGTCATGCCATCGGCTGCTTCCATTCTAGCTCCTTCCATCATCTCCATTGCAGTCTTAAAACAACTGTTCATGTCAACATTAAACAGGTAATCAAAGAGCTTAGCTAGAGGCTCCAGCCGAACCATTCTATTTCGTGCTGTATGTAATTCATTAGCATCGCAAAACAAGTCATGTAGACTAAAGTCCACGTCTAACAATTCAGGCCAAATCATTTCTCCACCTGTCTTTATTGGACATGAATCATGAATAACTATTACCATTTATTCAAAGGTGCACTGTCTGCTATAAACTATACATGATTCTATAGCTGACTTTCACTGAAAGCCAAACCTTAAAGGGGAAATTGGCATGATCATGTTTCAGGAAACAGGAAAAACTGGTCAATATTATTATGAAATATTATTTGTTTGAAGCTGTTTGGAGCTGATGAAAATAGTTTGGTAAATAGATAATATAATTTGGATTATGGTATACATCATTTTCACCATTTGAGAAAATACATATTTATTCCACCAAATATGATTAGTTTTTGCAATTTACGTATTGTAGGGGGTGGGGGGGGGGGGGTGGGGTGGTGAACTCACATAGTATCCATTCCATGCAGATAAAAATACAATTTAGCTGCACAAGCATATTACTACAAGCGGTATTGAATGGGGTAATTTTTGGTGTACAATATGTAAGGTTAAACCAGAGAGCAGTTGAAAAAATACAAAAGGTTATGGCATGGAAAATTGAAATGAAGCATTTTCAGCCGATTTTTCATGAAAAAGTAGATAGAAATTGCAAATTCATGAAACACACATCTAAAATCGTAGTGACTTTGTTTATATGATGGAATTTGATGACACTTATCATTTTTAGTATATATAGGTGTGACACGAACCTTAGCAATATCCTGATATTGCCAATCTTTGCCTACTCGCCCATGATAATGCCAATTTTCTCCTTTATTGCCGGGGTAGCAGCCGATCACACTCACTTTTCTGAACGCCCAATGTGTCTAATTTTCAATTTTGAAGAGTGATTTAGGTGGCCTTTCATGTACACAAATAGCCCTTCAGCCAGAGGACTACTATTGAATATTTTAAAACCATTTTGACTGGGGTCTGTTGCTTTATACGGACATATAATTCGCACACCTGACGGACTTTTCGAACTCTAGGATTCTCAGAATTATAATTAAATACGTGATTATGATTGTGACGCCAGCCTACACATGACGTGGTTGATTATAACGTCATGTACTTGAGTGACAGATCGGATCTCCAAATTTATGCAACGTGTCTCGTTGACGATCCTTGAATCATCCAGGCTTCATCCTAGGCATTATTAGTAGCTATCGAGCAAAACACAACGCGGTAATAGGGTCAAAGAGAACCAGCGTCAAAATGTTTAAATGAACTTAATTGACCTTTCCAGTTTTAGCTACCCTCCACCCACACCTCGCTCGTGTTGGGATCTTTCGATCCCTGAACTCCCATAATATCAATTTCCAGAAAACTATATTGATAAGCCATTGAATCTTTTGTAACTAATTTGACTGGGTTCTGTTGTTGCATATGGCAACAACAGTGCCTAGTCAAATTAGTTTCAGAATATTCAACAGCATGTTTATTAAATAGCAAAGACATACAATTCATATAACGTGTCAGACTATTAAACATTTAAGACGGACTAAATTGAGTCATTCATGCTGTAATTGATTATGACGGCATCCTACACACCACGTAGTTGACTATGACGTCATATGATGGATGGATCAACTGGAACGGTCCATTACCCTCGTCCTCGAAACATAACATGATAATATTTGCTAAGCCTAAAAACTTAACTTTGAAAAGTAATAAAGTTTTGTAGCGGTCAGAATGACCTTGATCTTCGATGTTGTAACTTCAGTGTTAACATGCTGCTTTCTAACATTATAGGTAAACATGAATCTAAGTGGAGTTTCAAAAAAATTAACCAATCATGAACGATAAGCATAGAAGTTTTGCTAAATGCTAAAACTTAACATTGAAAAAATAGAGTTTTGTATCAAGGTCGCAGTGACCTTGACCGTAGACCGTGTGACCTCAGTATCAACATCTTGCTTCCTAACATTATAGCTAACAATGTATCCCAGTTTAGTTCCAATAGGATTAACCAATACTGAAATATAGGTGATAAGTTTTGCTAAACGCAAAAACTTAACATTGTTGACGCCATCGCTGTCGTCGCCGTACGTCTCGCTTTCTGCTTTGTAGGCGAGACAAAAACTACTGATCTGATTTGGCTCAAATTTTAGCACAACGAAGGACCATGAGCATATTGAGAAATTGGTCGTGCCTAGATGAAAGAATCCGAATTGAGATCAGATCAAACTCTAAATCTGTGGATAGGCTCTATCTCTGAAACTGCCCATCCAATTTGGCTAAGTTTTTAACACAAGAAAGCAGGCGACGGTACAGTACAGAACTCTTGGTGTGACCCGAAAACCCCCTGGAATATACGATCTTATAATGTGGGAAACACGTGGGACGAGTGTCACCAATCTCTGATTGCTCTTGTTTGATTGGCAGCTCTTAATGTCTAACATAGCGCAGTAATTTTGTCAAAATTTTGCGATTTAATAGCAAATCGTAGAAAATGTGGTTAGCCTATTTTAAAATGTCGGAAAACCGTGCTACACACTTTGCTTGTCCAAAAAATAAATATATTTGTCTTATTAACCAATTTTATTGCCTATACTTATAAATAACTAACACAAGACACACAGCACTGCTAATAAAACCTAAACAAACAAATATCCAAACAGTGATTATTAAACATTCTGGCCCATAACAATAATGTGAGCTACTATCCTCAGGAATGTGTGCACTGTATAAGGCTCCAAATAGGGGCTGCATCACCACTAATGCCATTGCCTCGGATGTTGTCATTATTCCGAATAATGTGCCAAGATAACGAGAGCTGAAGTCCTCCACAACAGCGGGCAAAACGGCAGTAACTATTCCAAAGCTCAACCCGATCATAACAGAGGAGAAATATAGTGACCATATATGCGTCATTGCAAATGCCATGCACACATATGCAGATACAGCAAAGATGTTACTGACTTGGAGCAGAACAAATGCCATATAACGATTCTCCATCACCAACATTAACAGGAATCTAAAAGTCGATCCCACTACAACTGCAATTCTGTAGATTGTAACGAAAGCCATGCCATGTGGTGAAAATCTGAGCGAACTAGTTATGATAGCCGAGTGTAGTGAAAAAAACCTTCCCTCGGCAACAACTAGTGTCGCAGTTACGACAAACAGTAAGAATTCAGCACCGAAAATGATAGAGCAAAGTGAGTGAGGTCCATCACTGTCTTCTGCTCTTCCATTGTTTGTGATACTCCCATACTTGTCATCAGTAATTTCATGAAACTCTCTCGCATAATTCCTTGGAACGTTGACTAATTCTGATTCAGTTGACTCGTAGTTAGATCTTTTAGAGACGATAGAATTTGATTTTTTTGTTATGTTAAATTGTTCAGTTTTGCTGGCAGGGTTCTTTTCATAATCACCTTTAGAATAGTGTAAGCTCTTTATGAATGTTAGTGGATCTATGGTGCTGGTGTACCCATTCAATACTAACACCGAGATAACGTGGACAATAACAGCAACACAAACTTGCATCACATAAAATCTTAATATGCTCTGATTTTCAGGATCCAGTACATGGCCTTTTTCGAAACACCTTTCATATATTAGGGTGTATAACAAAGTTCCGCTATTAAAGATAACTTCAACAAAGGCACTCGCCGCGGGTCGGTAGCACGCTGAGACAGTGTGTACAAGAGTAACCATTCCAGTGATGAATGTGTATGTCCGACCATGGGCTGAATAATAATAATAATAATAATAATAATAATAATAATAATAATAATAATAATAGGATATTTATAGCGCGCTATAATTCCACGCAAATATTGCATGCTCTAAGCGCTTACAATAATAAAATAAAATGATCATACAGTTGGATACGCCTGTCGGAACAAAAACGTTTTAAGATTTGATTTAAATATAGCTAGAGTGGATGGGGATTTAAGACTAGCTGGAAGATCATTCCATTCTGTAGAAGCAACAAAAGCAAATGTTCTGTGACCATAGGTTTTTGATTTAACTTTCGGAATTTTAAGCAGGTTTAGATTTGCAGATCTAAGTGGCCTGCTTGGCGTGTACGTTTCTAGGAGTTCTGAAAGGTAGGTTGGTGCTGTAGATATGATACATTGATAGGTTAGGCAGAGGACTTTGAAGCGTATTCTCTGTTCTATTGGAAGCCAGTGAAGATCTTGGAGAATGGGACTGATATGATCACTCTTACGCTTTAGGGAAACAACTCTAGCGGCTGCATTCTGAATTGCTTGGAGTTTGCGCATAGCATCTTTTGAGGCGCCTATAAACAGACTGTTACAATAGTCTAACCTTGAGATAATTAATGTTAGTACCAGCATAATAGCAGCTTCGCGAGTTATGTATTTTCTGATGTTTGATATATTCCGCAGCTGCATAAAACACACCTTACGCAGATAACGGACATGATGTTCCATACTAAGTTCATTGTCTAACATGACACCCAAGTCCTTAATAATAATAAAAATAATAATAATAATAATAATAATAATAATAATAATAATAATAAAATAATAATAATTGATTTGGCATTCTGAGCCAAATGAGTGTAAATTATTAAAAATCCAAAATGGCCACAGAAATGATCAAGCCTTTTCACATTGGAACAAATTGACAAATCCTGCCACTGTGAGAAATTCGCTCGGCACTGTTCCAGTTGTTTTGAGAAATATTTGAAACTAAAAATTGTCATCTATTTCCTATGGCATTCTTGGGTTAAGTGCACAGCTTTGAAGTTGGTTAAAAAATAGGCTTCTCTTAAAAGATTGAATGGCCTTCCCTTCTGTCCAGTGGCATCCGCCTGAAATTCCCCAAAGCAGAAACATACTTTGCCATACTAAACTATTCAAGCAAGCTAATGGCCGCACAGCAAACAACCATCAGACAGATAAACCCAGCGGCCTTATCAACTAGGTACAGAATCAAAACAATACAATCAATCCATGCAGCTCAATTCAAAGTGGGCTCTGATAATATCCAAACACCAAAACCTATAACTGGACGACCTATTTGGATAATGGTACATGGGAAATTCAGGAAATTAAGTGCCAAATTAAATTAACTGATTTCTTCGGTAACAGTGATTTTCAATCTTTTGTGAACCGTATCTGAACCTTGTAGACCCAGCCATCGCTGACAGTCTAAGCATCTCAAATGATCGAATACATGGGCTAGAAGCCACATCAGATAAGCAAAATGTATCTGGACAATAACGCCAGGGACTAAAAGGTTTACGCAATATTAATAATAACTAGAACACATTTACTGAAGTAACTGTAAATCTGCGATGACTGGGTATTAAGGAGTATTCTAAGCCCTATTCTCATATGATCATTGAACATGTCTGATGCTGATATGATAAAAAGTCTAAGTGTTGTCACAGTTCAAAGATCCATAGCTGAAATTCCCATACTTTTACACAGGGTATGGAAAAGCTGATTTCTTGAAAACCGATAGCCTTGACCCTAAAGTATAAAATAATGTGTCCTGCTTTGCTGTTGTAAATTTTTTTACCAAAATCAAGGAAAATGCCATTAAATGTCAAATAAAGGACAGATTAATGAATTAAAGGTAAAGGGGAGGCAATTCATGCCCGCGGAAATGCGGATATCTCGGAAACCATACACCCGATTGAGAGGAAAAGTAATAGCAAACTAGATCCTAAGGGGTAGTACAAGTTGACCAAGGTTGAAGTTGATCAGATCAAAACTGTAAGAGGAGATAGGTTGCGAAAATCCTTGAGAAGAATAATATTATAACTTGAACACATTTACTGAAGTAACTGTAAATCTGTGATGACTGGGCATTAATGAGTATTATAAGCCCTCTTCTCATATGATCATTGAACATGTCTGATGCTGATCTGACAAAAAGTCTAACTGTTGTCGCAGTTCAAATATCCATAGCTGAAATTACTATAGTTTTACACAGGGTATGGAAAAGCTGATTTCTTGAAAACCGATAGCCTTGACCCAAAGTATAAAATACCGTGTCTTGATTTGCTGTAGTGGAATTACCAATATCAAGGAAAATGGCATTAAATGTCAAATAAAGGAGAAATTAATGAATTAAAGGTAAAGGGAGGCAATTCATGCAAAAAACTGAGCAATTTTTGTTTTTGGCATGAATTACCTCCCTTTACCTGTTCAAGTTGATTGTGTCAGTTCAATATGATGAATTTCGATTCTCATGATGGTGTGAAAGTGACCCGTCCAAGGTCAAGGTCAATCAGGGGTCAAACTGACTAATTTTAGGTTTTGGCATGAATTACATCCCTTTACCTGTTAGAGTTGATTGAGGCAATTAAATCTGGTGAATTTCGATTGTTTCTAACAAAACTCATTAATTTCTCCTTTATTTGACATTTGATGGCCCTTTTCTTTGATTTTGGGTCGGACTACGGATTCTGGAAAGATATTAAGTTTCAACATGATCTGCAGAAACTTTAAGGGGAGTCGCTATCAGAATATCACTCTCATACATTTTCTTGGGGACATTTTGGGCATGGATAAGCGTATTCCTCGGAAATTATTCACTGGATCCAAAAGAAAAATAAAAACATCCCAGGCCCTAAGGTGTACTGAAAGTGTCTCAGGTTTGGAGGTTTGAAATCGCAAATAGTACTCAATGGACCAGAAAACTGTGGGTGCCAGATACGAGTTAACATATGCTAGAGGTCTGTTAAGTTTCTCCATGATCTGCAAGAAACTATAGGACGAGTTGCTGTCCGAATAGCACCCCCTTACATTTCCAATTGGATCTTTTGGACAAGAAAAAGTGGAATTCTCAGGAACCATACACCAGATCCAATTTCTGTGGATGGTCTATACATACCTGGTGCATACTAGAAATGTAGAAAGTTTAGATATGATATTTCCCAAACTGGATCATTTATCATCAAATCAATTTCCAATACATTCCCAAATGACATATGTGTCTACGATACAAATCTCAATATTTCATGAACCGTTTGGGATATCGGAGTTCTGTAAATGGCGTCTGAGAGGCAATTATACCTCCGATCAGGCGATCTAAATGCTAATACAATCGGACCCTAATCCCGTCATCTATCAGCAAATCATGGAAATATCGTTTAGTGTGTAGATTTGCAATAATAGAAGTGTTAATATGTCCACTAACGATTTTATTTTAGTAAGCAATAGTAGCCTCTGGTATCTAGGGATGTCAAAAATGGCAACCCTCTGCCAGAGACAAAAGTATAAGAATTCTCATGATGTCAAATAATTGTTTTTATTCAACATTTTCTAAAAAATGCTCACTGAACGGAAAAGACTTTTTTGGCCAACTTGCAGGTCAACAGATCCCAGAAATATGTTAGGTTTCAAGATGATCCGGAAAAATTCCTAGGAGCAGTCGCCGACCGAATATTGCTCCCATACATTCCCTATGGGACATGTTGGGAACGGAAATGCAGCGTTCTGAAAGGTTAACATGTTCGCTAACGATTTTATTTTATTAATCCATAGTAGTATGATGTATCTCCGTATATGCCAAATATCAACCATCTGACCAACCTAGAACTCTGAATTATCTTGATCAAAAAAAATTGGACCTATGCCAGATTTTCTTACAAATCGGGTCACCTTACCCAAAAAATATTTTGGGTCACCATGTGGGTCAAGATATGCTAGGCTTTTTTCCAGTTTCAAGATGTTGGAGGCAAAACTCTAGGAGCAGTCAGTATCCGAATATTGCTCTCATGCATTTCGTATGGGGACATAGGGACACGGAAATGCAGAGTTCAGAATGGTGAGGACAAATACTAGGAGTAGTCGCTGTCTGAATATTGTTCCCATACATTTCCTATGTGACTTTTTTCCCGCGGAAATGCGGATATCTCGGAAACCATACACCCGATCGAAAAGGAAAGTAATATCAAACTAGATCCCAAGGGGTACTACACGTTGACCAAGTTTGAAGTTGATCAGATCAGAACTGTAGGAGATAGTTTGCGAAAATCCTTGAGAATAATAATAATAATAAGAAGAATAATAAAGATCCTGGGAAAAAACAATAATCTGCGATAGATCGCTGATTAAAAAGAATAAAGATCCTGAGAAAAAACAATAATCTGCGATAGATGCAGATTAATAAAGATCCTGAGAAAAAACAATAATCTGCGATAAATCGCAGATTAATAATAATAATAATAATAATAATAATAATAATAAAAATAATAATAATAATAATAATAACTAGAGAAAATTTACTGAAGTAACTAAATCTGCGATGTATGGCCATAAAGAAATAGTATAAGGCCTCCTTTAAAAAAGAGATGAAATAAGGTGTGTCTTCGAACACGAGCTTTGAAGTTGCATGATGAAAGGCAGGTAACTTATGCCAAACATGAAAACTGGAAAGCTTTACCCATGAATGACCTTGACCCCTAAGGAGATATTAAGATTTTCATTGGAAATTTTGTAGATCTCTCAATGTTCTAGAATCTGACAATGTTTGAAGAGAATCGGAAGAAAACTATAGGAGATAACACTGTTCCAATAGTGATCCCATAGGTTTACCATAGGGGTATGTGGCAACCAAAAGCTGATTTTCTCGAAAACCCTTGGGCGGATCAGCTTTAAATTTGATACCAAATCAAGTCCCTATGAGAGCTAGAAGTTCACCAAATATCAAGTCGATCGGATCAAAACAGATTAGCGGTTTAGTCCTAGTTCCGGAAATATTTACATGACAAAATAGGATGACGCAACCTTTAAAAAGTGCAATAAAACCCCTCTTAATTGTATCTCTATGTATCTGAATGACATCTTCTTAATCTGGCCACACTCTAGGAGGTGGGGCTCATTCTAATTGGTCATGACCACAATATCAAACTTAAGTCAGATATTAGTGAAGGTCAGTTGACTTCTTAGCCTTAGCGGTCTACAAATGCACTACATTCAATGCAAAAAGGTTATTTAGATCATATGGTTCATTTCAAGCTCACAGATTCACACCAGCTACGCCACAACAATTCACACGTTCGAAGAACTACTAAAATCACAAATCAATCGAGTTCAGAGGAACTCTAACGAGAGCGAAAGTCTAAATTCAGCCTGCGCAAGCTTACTCAATGCACTAATAACAAGAGGCCATTCCACTGGCTAACTTACGAAAATAAAGATGACATATAAACACTATATTCCAACAGATCAGCCTACCACTATGCTTAGCCACAACAAACTAGCCCTCAGGAAGGGGCACAAGAAGAATACAAGACATTACAAACTAAATTAAGTGAACCGGTTGGCTCCCGACCTGTTATTGCGTTTAGAAAAAAACATAGTATCCGCAGCTGCCTAATGAAAGCAAAACTCTGAAAGATCAATAATTAAAATACAGTGGAACGTGCCTATAATGTCCACTATAGCAACAATTAAAGAGATGTTGCTTAAGAAATTTGCTCATTTGATATTGTCAATTAATTCAGCTGATGGCTTCTGAGACAGAAGGATGGTGACATTTCAAAACACGTGGTCTTACAACCATCAAACTTGGAGATAAAACACTTTCTGGTCTCAGAGGCAGCTTGTTGCTATAGACAGGTTTTTTCTGTGTCTTGAAGAAAACTATTTTGTCAGTATAAATATAAAATTAAGAATAAACAATATATTAGGATAAAGCTAATATCATCGATGATTTAGAAAAAATCAACAAACTCTCAAGTAATAAAATAAACAAGAATTTTCTTATTGTGAAAAAACTGAGCCAGTGCGTTAACAATAGTAACTTACTATGCTGCTGCTGCTGCTGCTTCTTCTGCTCTTTGTTCTGCTACTTGTTCTGCTGATTGTGCTTCTTCTTCTTCTTGTTCTGCTGATTCCTCTTCTTCTGCTGCTGCTGCTGCTGCTGCAGCTGCTGCTGCTGCTGCTAGTGGTGGTGGTGGTGGTGGTGGTGGTGGTTGTTGTTGTTGTTGTTGTTGTTGTTGTTGTTGTTCTTCTTCTTCTTCTTCTTCTGCTGCTGCTGCGTGTTCTTCATCTTCTTTTTCTTCTGCTGCTGCTGCTGCTGCTGCTGCTGCACCTGACGCCGTTGCTGCCAAATAGTATCAACTGCAACTTGGTACGAATACACACGCACTCATCACAAGTGTGTGATACCATGGTGATGATCTGAAATTCGTTAATGCAATTGATACAAACCTATGCATGTGTGACGAGCATGAATCAAAATCCGGGGTAGTCCAAGTTCTCTAATATGTAGATTTTGATATGAGGGATGTCAGAATCTACATAGATCACATACCGAGAAATTAAACTAGATTCATCTTTTCTTAGAGTGTAGTGACATTAACTCACCCCATAAGAGAATTCCAAAGACGAGCACATATGTTGGAATGTCCACCACACTAACCATGATGACCGCCCAACACAAGATGATAGCGCCAGCTGACCACGTGATCATACCTGCCAGTAAGGCCACTGTTGCTCCTCTGTTGTCATGGACAACACCAGCGAACAGTGACGATAATGCAGCTACTATCTTAACCGTGCCGAGCAGCTCCACTGTGAAGGGAATGCATGTAATGTATTGTAGCATTTCGAATTGAAACAATTGACGCATCCAGTTTCTTAGTCAAGCATATGACGCCATAATCTACTACGCCACGTGTAGGCTGACGCCGTAATGAATTACTTCATGAATGATGCGAGTTAGTCCATCACAAACGGTTAATAGTCCGTCAAGTTGTACGAATTGCTTGTTTGTTGCTATTTAATAAACACTGTTTAATATTTAACTAATTTATGAAACTAATTTGACTGGGCGCTGTCATAGGCAGCAAGTGCAGCAACAGCACCCAGTCAAATTAGTTTCAAAATATTCAACCGCTTACCAGTAGTTTTCTGGAAATTCAGATTCAGGGAATGCAGGGATCGATAGATGGGTCGAGCTTAACGAGAGATGGGCGGGGAATAGCGAGAACTGGATTCCGCCACTCTTTTGTCATCATATAAGCAGATACGATGATGTGATTCATGTGTCGCTATGCCCACCAGTCTCTAAGTAAGCTCTGCCAATCTTTTGCCCGTGTTGGAATTCACCTTTTTAGAGTACCCACCCATCATATGACGTCATAATGAACTGCGTGATGTGTACAATGACATCATAATGAATGACGTCGATAAGTACGTCACGAACGCATATTTGAAGACGGTCTATACGTTGTTGTACAAATTGTTTGCTTTTATTGTTTAATAAACATTCTGTTGAATATTTTGAAACTAATTTGACTGGGCGCTGTTGCGTAGTTTTCAGGAAATTGATAGTTAGGGCATTTGGGGATCGATCAATCGCAACACGCCGAGGTGTGGGTGGAGCTTAGCTAGTGATGGGCGGGGCATAGCTAAACATGGAAAGGTCCATTGACCTGTCCTGACTAACCTTCATTTAATCAGCACCATGCTAGGAACATGTCAGCACGAGACTCTAGAACATGCCAGCACGACTCTTGCGAGCGGTACTGATTTAATGAAGCTGAATAATATACAGAATATTCGGAAAATATATGTTACATCTCAGGCAACCCGGCTACCAAACCCTAACTGGCTCTTTGAGGGAGGGGAAGGTAGGTTTACCCTCTGCTCAAGATCGGCTTTAAGTGCTGTCTCACTGATCGACCTCAGAGGCTAAGCATATAATTATGTTACATAGTGCTATAATATTATAATTTCTGCAATCGAATGTCATCTTGTAGAATATATATATATATATATATATATATATATATATATATATATATATATATATATATATATATATATATATATATATATATATATATGTATAAATATATATTGGCTGTCGTATTTGTGTATCAGTAGGTCATATAACACTTCATGACATGCCCTTCCAGGCAGGAGCGCCCTTCCAGGCAATATATCAAACTTACCAAAGCTCCGTGAACAGCTTCTAGCTATCGTCATAAAGCATAAATAATTATGTTGAAGAAATAGTATATTAAATGCTCAATTCTTGAAAATACCAGTAAATACAAAAACAAAAATTAATATATATTTGGTTATTTGTTTGTTTATGTGTATATGGGTCATTCCAGAAAAAAGTGGAATTTTGACCTAGGCAATATCAGAAAAATGAAATACTATGTAGACAACTCAAAACAAATGTTTTGATCAACTGTTCTTTCTGACAATATGTTTCAATGCCAGACAGTGAAGTTTAAGCAGTCGTTTTATTGTATCGGCGCTATGTTTAAGAGGACATATAGCAAAACGTCAGTTCCGTTACAAAGTAGGATATATAATGTTAACATCGCAAGAATGCTCTCCAAATGTTTGAATTTTGGCTATTATATGGACAGCTTAACTTCTGCTAGTAGATTGTCCGAGTACAACTTATTGTGCAAAATTATTTTCCTGCATTTAAGCTGTTTATGCACATGATTTGAGATAATAGAAATATAATGTGCAATAATATTGGATTAAAACGGTGTAAAGGAGAGAAGCAAATTCTGCTATACTGAACTTTGATTTCGTAAGTCTGTCGCCAAAGCATGGTGGAATATTAGAGTTTTCCTTACTACATCAGACACACCATAAGTTCCTTTAAGCAGTATCTTTGTTTTGGATCTTGGCGTGTTACTATGATCCGGTTTAGTCAAACGTTGGTACCTTTTCTTATATTTATCAGCTGTTCTCTTCTGCTTGCTTAGCTGAAGCTGAAGGTCAAGTATCCGCCGATATGCTGCAGCACGGTCTTTTCTGACGTTCTTCCGACCACGACGAGCAACCGTAGTCCGGTTCTGGTGACTGTCCGGTTGATGCACATCTACCACCAATGGTTCTAAGTTGGGTGAATATGGTGGCGAACTAGGTGGTGTTTGGGCAGTTGTTGAAGCACCTATCTTATTTCGTCTCCTCGAATCACGTTGATTCCTCCTCTAGACCTTTCGTTTCTGTCTCTGGTCTCTTGCACTTAACTCATGTATTGCTTTTCGTCGCTTATTCCACCTCTCCTTCTCCTTAGCCAAATAGACTTCCCTAGAAGCAGGGTTGTCATTGATGCGCTGTCTATATTTTCTCATTCTTTCGGCGGCACTCATTCCAGGCATTTTCTGTAAAAGAACAAGATCAATCACAGATTGTAGACCATCACCCCTCCCGTTTTTTATCTCCTTTTATCCCTACATTTTGACAAAATTTGTGGATATTGTGATTCAGGCGCGTAGCTACAGGCTATTCATGGGGGGTGTTACGATCCTAAAGCGGGGGGGGGGGGGGGGTGGGGGGTCTGGAGGTCCTCCCCAGAAAATTATGAAAAGTAGATGCTCTGAGACGTCATTTCCAGCAATTTTAATGATAAAACAAACTTGGATTCTACCGAGATATTACATACTTTTTTGGAGAAAATGTACACCAGTTTTGGTAATTTGCTATACAAATGTATTGAAATGAGTATTTCCAGAATTCTTTTCATAAATTTGATGTATTGGGAGTAATTTCTTGCATTCAGGTTGATAGAATCTTGGACTATCAATCTGGTCAAATATATCTTTCTACAAAACATTCCCTGGTTTGAAAGTCTTGCCCATTGCCATCACACCCCCACTAAACCGAACAGCTACATCACCTATATAATAATTGCAGAACGTTTGCATATTGCAGTATGCGTCTTAAGCTCCTTGAATATACATAGACACCGACAACGGCACCAAAATACACTGCACCATTGCGATGCATCATACCCTGAAAAGCTCTACTAATTCCGTTCGCTCAACACGTTAAACGTTTCAGTTTGTATTTGATAATTTGGAAAGTGTATATCTAAGGCGCCATAGACAAAAGAATGCTTGCCAATGCTATACAGGCCTAGCTAAACTGCAATACTGGTATGCAATTCAAAAGTCAAATGCTTAAAGGTTTCAAAACTTCGGCATAAATATAACACATAAAGCAAAGTTGAACGTTAATCCACCCGACTCGAGCGAAGTCATTTATTCAAGCAAAACTGTATACAGTTTAATAATGGGCGCATTACCCACGCGTATATATGCTCTATTGGGCTATTCATAATTTGGTAATCTTTATCATAGGATAAAGTTAAGGCGTCATGGTTTTCTTGCGAGGTGTGACAAGACGTCTTCAGCATTGACCTCAATGGTTCGATGTATGTTCATCAGCGCCAAGCCATTGAGGCGATCTTGACCAATGGTATTCCGAAGATAGGTTTTAAGTCGGCGAAGTGTAGAGAAAGACCTGCAAACAGCAAGATATTTAATTAGTTCAAACAACAGCTACGACCACCCACCATCACCACCCACAATCTACCACTACCAACAACAACAACAACAACAACACCTCCACGAGCCCCACCAGCAGCACAGCAGCATGGCCACCACCACAACCACCACCGCTGCTGCTGCTACTGCCCCGACCTCGCTGACAACGTTCCTTTTTGCTGCTGCTTGAGAGATGGATTTAGTGCTATATACCATTAATATAACTCAACGTGATAGTTACACTCACCAAAATAGCTGCTGCTGCTTATGCTGCTGGTATAACTACTACTGCTACTGCTGCTACTACTACTACTGCTGCTACTACTGCTACTACTACTACTACTACTACTACTACTGCTGCTGCTGCTCTCACTGCTACTGCTACTACTGCTGCTGCTGCTACTACTACTACTACTACTACTACTACTACTACTACTACTACCACTACTACTACTACTACTACTACTACTACTACTACTACTACTACTACGACTACTACTACTACTACTACTACTACTACTACTACTACTACTGTTTATAATATCCATTCGTACAACGCAACACAATTCATACCTTTCACTTGAACTGGTTGACACAGGCAACGTTGCCATGATCTTAATTAGTTTCCGTACAGCTGAGAACATGTCAATGTTACACTTAGCTAGAGCATCTAGAGCATTCGCTGGAGGATTGTCCATTGTAGCTACACATCGATACCATAGGTCCATTTCGCCCAGCAGTGTTAGGTCAGTACAATTCAAGTCGAAGGCATATTTCTCAAGGAGTTCCTTAATCTGTGCTTGCTGAGCCATCGAAGGTTTCGACGCGCCTCCATCTGGGATAAGACATATAAACCCGCTGAGAAGCTGTTTGTGAGCTAGTAGTCTGTCCTGGAGTTGGCTTAGAAAATGATCTAGGAATGGCACAAATACAGCGATGCAGAAGTATTCTTCAGGATCAGCTGTTTGAACATTACATCGCTTAGTTTGTCTTTTAGCAGTACGTGGGACAAGCATAGTAATGCCAAGCTCTTCACATGTCTTCTCAGCTTTAACATAAAAATCATTAAACACTTTTGTTGAGTCGGCTCTCATAGCCTTGATGGAGTCCTCAACATCTGTTGCAAAGTTAACTGCTGCAGCCAAGTCAGAGTTCTCCTTCTGCATGAATCTGCAAAGCGGAAGGCTAATAGAGAACACCTTTGCAACAACATTCGTAGTGATAATGAATTCAGGCTGTTTAATGGCACACAATAGTTGATTAGCATTTGTGGCAGAGTCTCTGTCTTGCCATTCACTAATAGTATTTAGCGACTCAATTACAGCGGGAAACAACTCCAAAAAAACTATGACAGCATCGTGCCTCTCAATCCATCGCGTTGGCCACATTTGCTTTAGGTGTTTTCGCCTGACATCTGGTAAATTGTCCTCAACAGCGTTAGCAAGGACAGCTTGTCGTTTCGGTGTGTTGAGAAAGTTATATATACTACTGATAGTGCCCATACTGTTCCGTACTGATACCTCAGTACACGCATCTGACACAGCAAGGTTTAAACTATGTGCTCCGCAATGAACATACGGGGCAAGTGGAAACTGTCTCACAATGTGTGCTTGTACACCATTGAATCGTCCACTCATGGAAGCTGCGCCATCATATAATCTAAATTTACACCGAAGTTTCGCAGACTATCTATGATCACTTGAGCGAGGTTCTGGCCAGTGACATCATAAACAGGTACAAACTGAATGAAGTCTTCTCGAATCTGATGTCCCGATTCATCTATGTAGCGTGCACATAGTGAAAACTGCTCAATTCCCGAAATGTCAGCTGTTTCATCAGCGAGTATTGAAAAGCATTTTGCAGCATTGATGTTATTTACTAGCTTATCACAGATCAAGAGATTGCAACAATCTACTATTTCATTTTGAATTTGAGGACTAATGTAGGAGGCATATGCTGAACATGATGAGCATGATTGTAGGTGTTTGCTAAGGACCTGATCACCGCCGTTTGCACGATACTGTAGCAGAGCTCTAAAGTTTTCCTCATTAGCGGATGTTTCTGCACAATTCAGTCTCAGAGGTCCGGAATCCCTGTGGCCACGAAGTGACAATCCCTGCCGGCCACAAAGAATAATAGTATCAATAACTGGTATAACTTTGAGACGATTTTCACGAATTATGGTTTTGGACGCACTATCTATTTGGATGTCAATTGAATCAACTTTACGACCAGCAACAGACTGAAGGTTTCCAGCACTCGCAATGCACTCCTTGTGATAAGTGGTCTTCTCGTGATCGTTAAACACCTCAACAGCCTTTGTCCAGTTAGAAAAAGATATCCTCACAAGCTTTCCCAGAGACTGACTTCCAATACCCGCTCCTTCTGGCGCGAATAGTGCACAGTACTTACAAAATGCACCACTCCGAACCTGACTGTATAAGAGCCACTTCCACCGATGCAGCCACTGGTGTTGGAATCGTAGATTACGCTTGCCTCGGGAAGAAAATATATAGTCTGCGTCAGGAACCCACGCATTACAAAGGAGGTCCAAGCGCTTCTCCATTGTTAACTGTTAAGAAAATAAAAATCTATTCTATTTACTTCCTGTGTGGGTTTTTGGAAAGCACAATGGCATGTGATGCTCACCTGGACCATTATCATTTACATTGAATTAATGAGTAGCATTTTAAAGGGACACTGTGACTAGCTGTACAGACGCCGGAGGATGGACGGACACCCGCCAGTCGCCATGCCATACGCTTCATTGGACATTCTGGCCAGATGAGCAAACAATATGGAACACAGTAATAAATTAGAACCTGTCACTCAAAGCTGGGGCCAGAATCAGATGAATGATCAGATTAGCAAGATATTCTAATATTAGAAGGCATTCAGAGATTGCGTACATCCGCCACACACGATTACCTCCTAATAATTGATCTGTATAAAGGTCATCAGCCCAGCAACCTGAACCAATTTCCAGCATATTTTATTAAGCATTTAATAATAAAACCGGCCTCATTAGTGGTCTAGAGGAATGTCCATTCGCAGACAGAGAAAAGACTCATTTTGGAGATTTACAATTGGAATAACTGCTCCGATATCCACGTCAGTCATAGCTGGTCCGATATCCACGCCAGTCATTCCAGTGGTAAATCTTAAAAAGATAGTCTTCTCTTGGCCTGCAAATAGACATTCAAAAAGCAAATATTTTGATTTTCAGGAACAAATTTAGTCACTAAAGGGTTAAACTGTTTAATCCATTACGTCACAGAATCTCAATTTTAAAATCGTTATATACAATTAGACGAGCTATGTTAATTTGAAATTAATTTAACTGGAAACTCCCACAACTCGTTATAGGCCTATTCAAGACTCATTGAGGTGTAATACAAATATATTTCGAAATTGTGTTATTTAATTTTTAATGTGGTAACTGTAAGACTCTACTAGTGCTAGTAGCCATAGTTGCTTGCTTAATTATAGCGGATCTCTCATATTATTTGTTAATCTTGTCTATCGGGGTTGTTGGGGGTATTGCGAACGTAATACCAAAACTAGGCGGTATATGCCGTTGAAGCAGCGACCTTTTAGGATTGATGAATTAAATAGCAATTGAAAATTGGGGAAGGGGTCTAAACTAAATCTCGTCTTGCAAAGCACATTCTTAGGGGTAACCCACTGTTAGCCACATAGCTAATTTGGTTGAATTTCACCCATCAGTTTGGGAGGAGTTAGCGTGACGGACAGTTAGACAATTAATTTGACCTTTTGACTCCTGTCACGCTGCCTTGAGGGCGGAGCCTAATCAAAATGTCGCCTTGCAAAGTGCATCCTCTGGGTATCCCACATACCAAAGTTGGTTCAATTCCACTAAACAGTTGGAGAGGAGTTAGCGTAATGGACAGACAGACGGGTGGACGGACGGACGAACAAAGGGTCCTTTGCTGTAGGATGGATGTAATGATGGTAGAGAAGCATCCTGTTAAGTCTCATTGTGATCGGATAACCCATTGATGAATTAAATACTGTATTGTTTGAAAAAACCCATTTTGAACGAAAACCTTAACGTTGAATGTGTGAGCCTCATGGAGTAATGGAATGATGGACAGACAGACGGGCTAACAAAGGTTCGCATGGTGTAGGATGGATGCAATGATGGCATAGAAGCATCCTGTTTTATTGTGATCGGATAACTCATTGATCCTTTATATTTCAATTTAAAAAACAATACATTTTGAGGGTGGAATTAGGTAACGGACTAACAATTAAAGGCTCCTATAGTCGTAGGCCCTATGGAGCCGCTCGACGATAGCGGCTAATTAAAATTCATGCATTTATGTCACTGTCATTATTGTACAAATACTCTTAGAAACTCACTTTCCTAGATTCATCTGAGTCATCTCCACAGAAGAGGCCAATGTCGTTAGCAGGTTGTTCCGTTGGCACTTCAGCAGCACATTGTACAGTGACTGGAGTCTCTAATACAGTTTCCGTATTTATATGCTGTGGCAGTAAATTGTTAGACGTACTGGCTCTGAAATCATTGTTTATTACGGAGGTACAACCAGCGTCACGAGAAGGTTTAAAAAACGAATAAATTGTTGTCTTCTGCCGTTTTTTTATCACCCATTTTAAACAGTTACACTGATACATACGATAATACGAAACACGCATTGCTTTCTGACAGCGCTTGTAGGTCAGCCAATGCGGAGACAGCATCAATGCTACAAGGCACGTGACTACGGCGATATGCGCGTGGCCGCTGGTAGACAATGAGGTCAATTGTCTAGCCTGACTGGCCGTGTTTCTCACTGTTTCTATATGCAGTGATCTCACTTGCGCGCATAGGCTGATTTTATTGTGACTTAGACTTAGATTTTAAAATTTTTTGCCAGGCCCATGGGGGGTGTTCTAACACCCAAAACACCCCCTTAGCTACGCCCCTGTTGTGATTGCCTCCGTCCATCCGTCTGTCCATCATGTTATCTCCCCGGAAACCGTTGGACAGAATTCAACCAAATTTGTTATGTGAGTTACCAATATCAGCGTGATGTGTTCGAAAACATTTGCATCAGGCTGTGCCCCCACAAAATGTCATGCGTGGGGTGGCGTCAAATGCTAAATATCAAGAAAATTCAATTATTAAAAAAATGTGTTTTGGAAGTTGAACAAATTTACAAACTAGAATGCGCCATAGTTGCAAAATCACCATGTATCACAATTTTGACCGACTGTAAAGTCTTCAGTGCTGGGGTCATGGGTAGGCTCACAGCTTAAAGCAGGAGAAATATTCTTGTGTAAAGATTTCGACCAAATCAGATCGTTAGTTTTCGAGTTATTTATTGATACAGAATTTGATCTGATCTGGATCCGGCTATTTTATTCTGGATCATGACCACACGTTGGATATTGCTGCATGTATATACAGAGGCACGCACGCACGTACGTACGTACACACACACACACACACACACACACACACACACACACACACAAACACGCACACACACACACGTACGCGGACAGACAGACCCACACGCGCACACACGCACGCACGCACGCACGCACGCACACACACACACACACACACACACACACACACACACACACACACACACACACACACAAACATGCACATACGCGGACAGACAGATACACACACGCACGCACGCATGCACGCACGCACGCACACACACACGCACGCACGCACGCACGCACGCACGCACGCACACACACACACACAAACATGCACACACACGCGCACGTACGCGGACAGACAGATCCACACACGCACGCACGCACGCACGCACGCACGCACGCACGCACGCACACACACACACGCACGTACGCGGACAGACAGATCCGAATTTCCCTCAATTTTATACTAATAATTTATTACTATGATTTGCTGATTCTATCAAATTGTACTAAGGATCAAGTTGTGATGAGAGAAGGTTTTGACAGACAAGTAAGAAAAAGACTTAGATATTTGACCTTTTGACCTCACGTCTAAAAATCACTAACCAATCATATGTATTCTGATCTATGTGATTATACTTCCAGATCCTTTGAGTAATGATACTATGACAAAAACATGTCAGCCCCGTTACACTCCGTTACATAGGCTCTATGTAACGGAGCTGACAGTAACGGAGCTGACTAAATGGCAGGTTTTCCATTCCAAAATGGCAACCAATTGAAGTTTTGCTTTACATTTCGGTTGCTTTTATTTGGAAAACAAGTGTCTAAATTGGCAATAAGAATAAGGTAAATTAATAAAACCAATTAAGAAATATGACAGTAACGGAACTGACAAGGAATAAACATACTCTCTGTTTTTTTATTACATTTGCAATTGTATTTTACTTACCCCTATTACAACACGTGGTTGTTTGCTGGAGAGTGAAATCCCAAGGGAGACAATTCTGCATAGCAATACGGATATTTAAAGGGGTGCATATCTTTAAAGCTATTATAATTTAAGTTAGTGTGTAACGGAGCTGACACAAATCTAGGGGACACAGGTATCTGGTAGCATTGCCCCCAAAGAGACATGCTAATGATAAGGAGATTATTGCAGCATTGAACTTTAATATGTATTCAATGGATTTTCTTATTAAATTGCATAATTAAATTCACTTATTCTGAATAAAATCAATATTAAATTAGTTATCCTACATGGGGACAGGTAACGGAGCTGACTATTTCATTTTTAATGAATAAATATTTTCGGATTTGGTCACGTACGTTAGTCATTTGTATGTAGGAAAAGTAGGATATAAAGTGGCATTAAACACATTAGCCTTTCAATGCCTTAACATTGTTAGACCTGGCGCAATACTTAGGGGACTCAATATTCCACTTTTTTCTGGGATGACCCATATATGTATATAAAACGGAAAAAGAAAAGTACTGCTCAGCTGCAAGGCGCTGGCTAGAATGAACAAGCGCTCTACCAAGCGCAACCCGCGCGACTTTCCAAGCTTTGATATGCTATTCGCAGCACGTCAGGACACATTATATTCTACATTTCGTGCCGCATCTAAATGTATTTCCAGTTTTAGCTATGCCCCGCCCATCTCTATCTAAACTCTACCCACACTATACTCGTGTTGCGATCGATCGATCACTGAGATCCCTGACCATCAATTTCCAGAAAACTATGCGGGTAAGCTGTTGAATATTTTTGAAACTTATTCGACTGGGTGCTTTGCTGCCTGCAGCATGTTTACTAAATAGCAAAGACACACAAATCGTACAACGTGTCGGACTATTAAGCGTTAAAGACGGACTATTTCGAATTATTAATGACGTCATGATTATGACGTCAGCATAACGTTACTTAGTTGATTATGACGTCATATAATGGATGGATAACTGGAAAGCTGAATTGATTTGATACTTCGAAACGTGATTTCCCACAGTATAAGCCTCAAGGTAGCAGCTATGCAGGTAAGCTGTTGAACATTGCGAAACTAGTTTGAATGGGAATGTTGCTTCCTATGTCACCAACAGCTCCCAGTCGAATTAGTTTCAAAATATTCAACGGAAAGTTTATTAAATTGTAAACTCTACAAAGACAAAATTCTTACACTAGTAACGGACTTCTGATGTTCTATACGCCGGCATGATTAACTAGTAACATAATGGACCTTTCCAAATTTTTTCTAAGCCCCGCCCACCTCTAGCCAAGCGCCACCCACCACTCACGGTCTATCAATTTCCAGCAAACTATACAGATAAGCTGTTAAATATTTTGAAACTAATTTAGCAACAGCGCCCAGTCAAATTAGTTTCAAAATATTCAACAGACTATTTATTAAATAGTAAAGACATACAATTCGTACAACAACCATAGTCCGCCTTTAATGCTGCGTTCCTGGCGTAATTATCTGCGTCATTCATGACGTCCTTGATTATGATGTCATTCTACACGTCACGTGATTAATTATGACGTCTTGTGATGGATTTATTATAACGTCTGACACTTGAGTGACAGATTGGATCTACCCAACCCTTGACCCGTAATCGCGAGAGAGTATTGCATTCGAGCGCGCCTGTTACGGTGAGCGTGCTTGCATTGGTGCTTGATAAGCGCGTACGTGCTTGCACAAATGCGTGTGTTCGCACAAACGCGTGTGTGTGTCCGGAGTGTATCTAAACAAGAGGCCCAAGGACCTGTATCGTTCATCAGGAACATGTTTTTTTCATCTAGAAAAGCCATCGGCTTTAAGTGAAACCCTAATTTTTTGGCCGCAATTGCAATAAGAATGCGTCCTACCAAATATACACCTGTGCAAAAGTTAAGCACCAGCAAAAACAATAGAACGTAGAAACATGATGGTACAACTAGGCTGCCATACTTTTTGTCCCCGCGTTAGCTGACATAATTCCAAGTACGAAATACACATGCATGCATGACTTCACGCCGCTTGATGTCCGTGCATGGCGGGAAACAGCACACGTGTTCAGTTATGTAAAAGTCCAGTTTGAGGTGTAGAACATTACATACAGATTTAGGCGACAAGATTAGGAATTTTGTGTTCATGACCGTGGTTTATTTGTACAGAGAGAATTAGCTCTTGATTGTGAACCGCTATGGCAAGACGAAGGTTAAGTGATCGTGTGAAATGGCAAATCATAGGCATGCATACCACTGGTATGTCATGCAGAGAGATTGGCAGACAGCTGAACATTAACCATACTGTAATCAGTCGTTTGATTGCAAAACATGGGCAAACTAACGAGGTGAAGGACAGGCCTAGATCTGGAAGACCGAAGAAGACTACTGCCCGTGATGATCGAGCCCTAGTACGCCTTGTTAGGAGATCTCCATTCACCAACAGCAGAGTGCTCAGCCAGCAATGGGAAACGCGCAATAGAGTGTCAATGTCTACCGTCAAAAGGAGACTGTATGCTGCTGGCATGTTAGGCTAGGAGACCTGTCAGACGTCCTCTCCCCACTGCACACCACAAAGAGGAGCGTCTGAGGTGGTGCAACGAAAGAAGACACTGGAACATGACATCCTGGAGACGGGTACACTGGTCCGATGAAAGTCGGTTCCTGCTTCATGCCACAGATGGTCGAACTCGTGTATGGAGGTCCAGACGCACGGCGTACGACCACCGTAACATCATGGAAGAAGGTCCATTTGGTGGAGGTTCCGTTATGATATGGGGGTGCATCTCATTTGATTGTAAGCTGGATCTGTTGACTGTACCTGGAACACTAAATGGACAAAGATATCAAGATTCCATACTGGATAGAGTTGTGGTCCCTCATTTTGTAAATCATGCACCTGGAACCCACCCTATATTCATGGATGACAACGCCCGACCACATCGTGCTAGAGCTGTGCATGAATACCTCCGCCAGAATGCCATCGAACCCCTACCATGGCCAGCAAGGCGCCCTGACATGAACCCTATTGAGCATATCTGGGACATTCTGGGAAACATGGTGAGAAGGAGGGATCCTCCTGTGCAGAACCTACAGGAATTAACAGACGCACTCCATCTTGAATGGCAACGAATACCACAATGGCGTATCAGTCGGTTGGTGACCAGCATGAGACGTCGTGTCCAGGCCGTCATCCAGGCACAAGGTGGATATACCCGGTATTAATAATGACAGTCTCAAACTCGTGCACAGATGTTAAACTTCGTTTTCAGACACCATTAATGACAATCTAGCCACGTGTGTCAACTGTAGGGCAATAGTTGTCAGTTGTGTCAACCTAACCATATTCAGGCCTCGTTTTCAAGTTCAAACAAAAACATACAGTGTTTCCCCACCATCATAATCAGCATTCCTCTAGTTGCATTATTACCTCTTGCACTAAGATGGATGGGTACATAAATGTTTATGCTATTGCTTTCTTCATAGCACATGAATATACCCTCGCATGTGCGTAAAAATAGGGTGGTGCTTAACTTTTGCACAGGTGTATAGATTTTAAATTTTGAATGGCTTTACTATGGGAGCTTCTGACGGAAAAAAATTCAAAATGACGGCCAACCAGTTTATCTAACAGTTTCGAAAGTTGAAAATTTGAAATCATACGTAAAGACCTAAACAAAACCAATTTCGGTTTCAAAATCAAGCAAATAAGCAAAAATCTAATATGGCCACCAAACATGCTACATTTTGATTGGTCCACCGCGGCCATGTTATTTTTACGAATCAACTTCCTTTGAACAAGCTTTAATGGCCCCAAGTGCCTAATACTATCTCCCAGATTTCAGCCCAATCCATTTAGCAGTTCTGGAGATTTTCTCGTGAAAACTAGGTGGCCGCCGAAGCATTTGGCCAATCAAGTTACCTTTAACAAACTTGGTTCAGTTGTTGTCCTAGATGATCTTTTAGGAGTTTTTGAATTGACTCCCAAAGCACTTTCGGAGACGAAGATTTTTTTAAGACGTTTCTAAGAATCGGGCAAGGATCATGATGGCCACTGGCCAAATTCGCCGACCCGCTTCCTTTGAACAAACATGGATCTCTATGAACTAAGAATGCTAAATTTGGTTGAAATCCGCCCACAGTTCTTGAGGAGAAGTCGTTTAAAGAAAAAGTTGATGGATGGACGCGGGATGCAGGACGACGGACGGACGACGGACGGTCGCCACAGCATAAGCTCATTTGTCCATTCTGGCTAGGTTAGCTAAAAACTACTGATCCAATGTGTCTCAAATTTTAACACAACGACTCATTTTCCTTAGAAGATCGTGTTTAAACTGATAGTGGTCCAGATAATAATACGCGGATACATATAGAATCAAATTCTGGATCTATAAACGCTCACAAATTCAAACTAAACGTATTTGGCCCTTTGTTCACTGGCTCTGACAAATACAATGCATGAGTACACCTTTAGCTATGCCCGCCCACCTCTAGCTAAGCCCCGCCCGTGTTGTGATCTATCGAACTCCGAACTCCCTGAATCTCCAGAAAACTATGCAGGTAAGCTGTTGCATATTTTGAAACTAATTTGGTTGGGTGTTGTTGCTGCCTATTGTAACAACAGCGTCCATTCAAATTAGTTTCAAAATGTTCAACAGAATGATTATTAAGTGATAAAGATATATAATTCGCACACATGTCGGACTATTAAGAGTTCCTGACGGACTTAGATACGCCATTCGTGACGCATTTTCATTGTGACACCAGCCTGCATGTGACGTATTGATTATGACGTTATCTACTTAACTGGCAGATTGGATTGTTCTATTGAAGACAAAAGACAAAAGCATAACAAACGTAAACAAACCTATGGATATACTGGAGAGAACCGACCTATCACTCAAGTATAATCAATTACGTCACGTGTATGCCGATGTCACACTTATGATGCCGTATTATAACTCCGTCATAGAGCTCAAAATGTTCGTCAAGTCTATGAATTGTATTTGTTTGATGAATTTACAATTTAATAAACATTCTGTTGCATATTTTGAAACTATAAATCTGGCTGTGGGGTGTTGCTACCATAGGCAGCAACAACCCCAGCCAAATTAGTATAATATTCAACAAATTACCAGGGTGATGATGATGATGATGATGATGATGACGATGATGATGATGATGATGATGATGATGAGTGACGAGTGACGGTGCTTTACAGCTAAAGAAGTAAAAACTACATTTAGCTGCAATCAATCTTTCCTCAGCATTCCCCACTGCGCCTTGTCCAATACGCGCGTCCTAAGCGCCTTTGGGGTCTTTCTCGTCTTTAGCGGTCCTAGATTATGTTCTTTAAGGTCCGATTGCAAAAAACTTAGCAGGTTGATGTTATGATGTCCTAAGCGTGCCTGATTCCTGTTGTCACCTACCACTGCGCATTCTAATACTTTCTGAGCGGGCGTATTTTCTGACATTCAAAGAACATGTCCGAGCACAGACCATAGCTGTTGCGCTACCTCTCAGATCGCCCCTCTGCGTTACACAGTTTGTAAAGTGCTGCATTTGATTTTATACTGTTTGGGCGATGATTTGTAATGGCTCGCTGGTGTTTGCAATGACGTGGACCAAGTTTGTTCAAGAGCGCTTTTGTAACTGCCCAGGTGTTGCAGTTGCATAACATTGTGAAAGCACATGCAGCATCATATAGTTGCATCTTGACGTTCATGGGGATTTCAGAGTCACGAATCCACAACATTGCAAAAGGACTGGAAGGCGATATTTACTGTTACACAGCGATCTCGCTAGAGAAGCAGAGGAGAGAACCCAAGATTCTGCTCTTCCGCTATTTCTCAGTGACCCGATCGGGGAGGGGTACCGGCATCGCTCATTCCTGTGGTGTTGGATAGGTATACGTGAGTGAACTCTGTTTTGGCTTCATTCACGAAGAGCTGTGCAGCCTGAATCGTTCTGCAGCTATTGGAAATCGTGCATCAACAGGACCTTTTCCCTTGTCGATAAAGTCAACAGCATCAAAATGCTCCATGTCTACTGGCATACACATCATTGCGATTTGCCAAACAGGTTTCCTGCCATATATATCTAGTTGTCGTTGTTATATCCTTATGTCAATGATTGCTTCTACAGGTCGGATCCGTAGCAGGGAGTAGCGTGCAACTGCTGCTACCGTTGCTTTCTCCAGAAAGGCTAATTCTCTTCTAATTAGTACTACAATCTCCGGTCCATATGCTAACCCTACTTATGTCAACAGCGTCTCAAAGCGCAGAACATGCTATCCATATTAATTAACACATTAATGGTTAATTTTCCAAACCAGGCTAAGAGAAAAGTATTTTTTGAAAATTTACCATTTGAAATTTACAATGATATTTTTCTGTTGTCCTGTAAATTGGGCATTGCTCAAGAACAGTGCTTGACCGTTAATAGATTACTGATCAAGAAACATAAGGCTTCGCTTAGTCGGTGTTCATTAGCAGACCAAGAGATTATTATTTTTGAAAATTTACTACTGGAATGAGCCGAGTCAGTCATTCCAGTGGTAAATTTCCAAAAGTAGTCTATTCTTATCCTGCAAATGAACATTCCTCAAGACCCCTGCAGATGCCATTTGGCTGGATTGACCTTTAAAGACTTAAGTTGACACAGGCAGGGTTAATACTATAAAATTTGAGATTCTGAAATGTCAAGGGTGCTAGCCTGATATGCGTAAGTTGCTTAAGTTGCATGTGACACGCTTTTAATGTTAAGCTTGTCTATCTCTACTCTCACGTTAACTAACTAATCTTTATTCGGTAAACAATGTCGCCATCTCTGGTAAAATGCCACTAGGCAATTTTATTCAATTATTCATGGGATTCCAGCTTCTGAATCATCAATACTATCGGTGTAAGAGTTATGTATGTGTGTTTCCCATATTTATTTACGTTCCCTCACGCACACCCTCCTCCAGGCCACAACCCATCAACCACCCCCACCATACTAGTCTATTCAATACTAGTCTTTCTAAAGGTTTGAAAATCCATAATAGATAATGTTATGGTACGCAAAATGTTACATTTGAGAAAGAATGCCCTTCAGCATCTTGTTTGAATACAGCGTTCTGTAATGTGGGTCGTGAAAAGATTACAGACATCAGTGGGGTAAGCGTGGCGGCTGCGCATCAAACAAGATGCTGAAGGGCATTCTTTCTCAAATGTAACATTTTGTGTACCATAACATTAGCTATTATGAAAAGTTAAAACTTCGTCGTGAAAAGATTACAGACATCAGCGGGGAAAGCGTGGCGGCTGCGCCTGAGGCTCGTAATCTAAGTAAAACGCTAGAGCATATTATAAACTACAGCACTATTCTTAATTTCAAAATATTCAACAGCTTTCCTGCACTATTGTCTTTAAATTGAGATTTGGGAAATTCATCGATGATCGAAAGTGTTAATAACTATTCACGTACCCTCCGATTGTGTGAGGTTAAATATGGCCTTCAGCGCTTCGACGTAGTTGGCGAATACTTCATAAAATGACGAAGCGACAATGAGCAGTGCCCCTATGAATATTGGTAACTTCTGGATGAAATAATACACACTCATAATTTTGAGAAAACCTGTAGAAAACTCAACTGTGAAAAAATTCAACTCTAGGCCTATAATTTGTGAAACCGCTCCTGTGTGTCTGATTATCCAGTCTTTGCATATACGAGGCCAAGTTGTTTATGATATGATATACAATATTGGCTACCGACCCACATTACATAACGCTGTATTCAAACAAGATGCTGAAGGGCATTCTTTCTCAAATGTAACATTTTGCGTAACATAACATTATCTATTATGAAAAATTAAAAAAAAACCCTGTTAAATGTCTATGCACGTGCGTGTGTGCGTGCATACACGCATTTATGCGTACGTTCGTGGATGCGTGCGCGCGCGCGTTCTTGCGCGCGCTTGCGTGCGATAATTCCTTGAGGCGGCTGCGCTGATTGGTCGAAAGTTATGACGCAAAAGAGCCCCCACCTTCACGGCTCATTACACCCGTAAATCATCGGCACAGATCAAAGCTCTACATCAACAAAATGCGGTGAAAGTCCTCAGGAATGCTGATAATGACACGTGAAAGTGCTATGGTTAAGAAGAGGATTTGGGGTGGGGTAGTGTGGGGGGGGGCTGGGGGAGGAGTCAAGCGAAGGATCACATAACCACTCGCTGCCTATCAGTGCAGCCGCCTCTGCAATCGCCAATGTTAAGGAGGCAATGTCACAGTGAATCTGCGAAGCCGTATCTCGAAACATTATAAAAAATAAAATATTAATTGTTAATCTTGCAGCTTTAAAGGACAATTCCAGGATGATAAAAAGTGTGCTTTATTTGAAAGATTATTACATGTTTAATGAAATTGCGCCAGAATAAGAACCAGATAGAAATAGCGTAACCAACTATCGCTAGATAAAGTCGGTAAAATAGAAAATTTTTCGCACATCGGGGCGCTGCCATTTTATCGCGTCTAGCGACGTCAACCCCACAACACCACCACTATTGCTATGACTGGAGGAGCGAGGCCAATAGATGCGGGTATATATTTTCAGGAAGTATACGTAAATGAAAATAGCAAACGAACTGCTGAAGTGATTCCAATGATTCTAGGATCTCTAAATAGGTGCCTATCTCGGAATTAATATGAGATAATGGATGTTAATATCGGACAAGATGTTCAAAAGACTGGAATATATAAAACAAAGTATTCATCTAAGATACGATCTGAGAATATGTTATGACTTGTCTGGAACCGGAGGATCTTCACCAGATTGAGTTTCTTCGTGCAATTTACTGCCATTGAAAATCGGAGACTGGGTTCAAAGTTCTGCATTAAGTCATGAGAATCTAGTCAGATAGATATTTTAAAGTTTTAGTTTCTCATTTATTTTTTCACCATTTGCGACGACAAGTAGAGGAAACTGATTGTTCAAGTAGGTTAGGAGCCAAAACCTGGAGTGGAGCGAAACCTTAGGCTAAGAGCGGAACATTGCCTGGATTATCCAGACATTACCACAACATAGTGGATTCAAAACGTGTGTAACTCTGTCAGTATTTTACATTGATCATCCTGTGTGATGGTGACCTTAGTTAGGCTCCTTTTTAGGCTACCTCATTCCTCGTCCTGCCTTACCTATATAGATTTTTCCAGTGTAAAGGACCTGTCTTGTAAAGTCCGGGAAGACCTTGCGTATCGTTTGGTTTCCTGAATTGTTACTCGTTATTTATTATTGTCTCTTATTTCAAGTCCATGACACAACTATTAATCTAATGACGTATTATTTTATAGCCTATTGGTATTCAATGTATGATATCGTTTCTAGCTTCATCAACTGTATAGCTAGTTATTTTCCGGACACTCATCCGTGGAGTAGGGTTTAGTAAGAGAACGTATTCAATTTACACCTTTTTGCCGGGCTTACACAGTTCCTCGTAGCCCGTCGAAAGAATACCTACATGTCAAGTTTATTTCACGTTATAATTAATTTGCCATCACCACTTTATTATTAACAGTTATATTCGTCTGTTACTGTTGTCAACATTCCGTTAGTTATCGTAATATTTTCTGCATGAATTGACAAAGAAGATCGTAATTGGTTTTAGTTGGTTTTAATAAACTTTACTTTATATCTGTTGATCCCGTCTCTGTGATAGTCAGAAGAGGAGGGATGGGTTTTTTCCGACACCCCGCCCCCTCCCCCTCCCCCACACACACCCCCCCATAATACCTCTGGTCCAACCAGTGTCAGGGTGTTCACAGTGGAGCATCCGACGTCACAATCGAGATAACCATTTTAGGAGCAAATGCGCCTTCTGCCCCATGGGAAGTAAGTTGTTCCGCCAGCCATCTAACCCGCGACCGGAAAATATCTGCAGCTGAATGTGCCTCACCCCTGTCCCTGGCGTACGGGGACGGTACAGGCCCGGTTCCGCTACAATATATCAATTGTGTTACCAACACACAGCTTACCCTATACATCTAGATCATATTTACTAAAGCCTGACAATGTTTTCTTCAGCATAATAAAGATCAATGATGGTAAATATCTAAACATGCCACCTGATGTCTGAGCATTTCCCAGTATTTCCCAATATCTCCTGCTATTTCTCTGTATTTCCCAATGCCCTGGGAAATACTAGTATTTCCGGAGAAATTGCCAACCCTGCATGACATACATGGCTAGATATAAACCATCACATGTGTGTCTTCAACTAAGAAACTTTACACAGAGAACGATAGTTAGTGTATGGTGACCCAGGGCAGGAAATATGCATGCTTGGAATTTATTTATTTTTGCCACATTAATTCATTTTTTTGTTTCATTTTTCATTGAATTTATTCATGTTGTTATTATTTTATTTTAAAATATATGTGCCAAAATGACATAAATTATATACAGATGCAAAATTCCTACAATGTCTCTCTGGACCACCATACACTGACCATCGCCCTCACACTCGCTCTTTTACTCGCTTTCACAATCGTGCACGCACGTGTGTTTTGTGCCATTAAACAGGTGTGCTGCACGTTTTTTTGCGTGTTTCGCACGTGCGCAATAAGTATAACCTGTTAACATGTCATTCCCAGGAACTGTAAACGTGCCTGCGCATTAACGAGAATTCGATTGCGAAAATAATTAAATACTATTTAATTAGTAAAGCAACGCACACTTGCTCTAACGCGAGCGGGAACTCAATAGTGCAATGGGCGCGAAGCGACAGAACTGAACTAATTCATCACTTGAATCGCCAATTCGTGTCTGGAAATCTGAAATACACTATTCGCTTGATTCTAATAGTCCATAATACACCGCGCGCGAACAGAGTTCCGGTTTATAAACGAATGTAAACAAACACCTGTCAAGCGATCGCTTAGCTTAGCTGGCCACTGACTGTTTACAACGATAATTTCACGCTTTCATCACATAGAAACACGATTTTATGTCAATCTTTATATTCTAAGCGAGAAAATAAAACACTACTAAATTCAACAGCTCGAATAAACGTGCTGTTTATTCGAGCTGTTGAATTTTGCAGTGTTTTATTTTCTCGCTTAGAATATAAAGATTGACATAAAGTCGTGTTTCTGTCGCTTACTTTGGCGCTTACTGTCCATATTGATCGTTACCAGTTTTCGTGATAACACGAAGGCGTAACAAATATCACGGTCTATTATTTAAAATAATAATCCAACACCAAATGCATTAGGAAAATTCTTGAAAACAGTCGGCTGCTAATGTCATGGAGCAGTTGTGATAACTTTTCACTAACTAAGGCCGTTTGGGAGTTCAAACATACACTATTTATAAGTAAACTGTTAACTCACTTCTGAAAAATAATGCACATAATGCTACACCATAAGCAAAAATATATTTTTCTCTTTTCTTTTCTTTTTATTGTCTATATTATGTGTAGAGTGTTGTTGTATTGTCTTTGATAATGTAATGTCCATATGTTATATATGTAAAATATATATTTTAATCGACTCTAGCAAAAGTAGCATCAATTAACAAAGTACCTGACAACCTTTGCGATAGAAATTTGTTCTGTTTTGATAAACACTCAAAGACATGTATTTATCAGAAGGTGTAGAGTTATAATATAGGCCTGAGGACTACATGTTGCACTGTAGGATTTACAGATAACAATATTCTTATAAAATAAACTCTTTTGCTCTGTGTTGGTTCATTTGTTAATTAATGTAGCTACTGATCAAATTTGAATATAATACACGAGATGGGAATTCATTAATCCAATTCCTCACTCAATCATATGACGTCATAATCAACTACGTGACGTGTATGCTGACATCATAATCATGACGTCATGAATGATTCGACTAAGCCTGTCTTTAACGCTTAATAGTCCGACACATTGTACGAATTGTATGCTTTTGCTATTAAAGTAACATGCTGTTGAATATTTTGAAACTAATTTGACTGGGCACTATAATGCTGCCTATGGCAGCAACAACATCAGCCAAATTAGTTTCAAAATATTCAACAGCGTACCTGTATAGTTTTCTGGAAATTGATAGTCAGGAAGTTCAGAGATCGATCGAACTCAACACGAGTGAGGTGTGGGTGGAACATAGCTAGAGATGGGCGGGGCATGGCTAAAAATGGAAAGAGCCATTATATGTGAAGGCGATTTCGAAATAAGTACTACTCAAGTACATATGAGTGACAGGTAGATCTGATCGTTGAGTTAACAACATGCACTAAATGGAGCATATATCATATAGATACAGGTAGTTAATCAAAATGTACTAGATATCACAATTCTAGATTCAGCCTTGATATGTGATCTACACAGATGTCTAGCCACTGTAGCGTGGACTCCCCCCTCCACACCCCGCTGCTCATATAGAGCATTTCTGTGAAACATTAAATCCAGTATTTTTTACTGAATATGTATATTTTTAGTTTCTATAAATATGATGCAGTTTCATATCATCAAATATGCATTGCGAGGTCGTTCGAACGAGAAGTCAAACATGGTCTCTTATGACAAGTGATCTCTTCAGACATATCTACAGTAAGGAATTCCAAAAATATCAGAAATCATCTTGCCGATTTGAGGGTGCATGATAGGGACACAAAAGCAGAACTCACAATTGATGACACGCTATCGCAAATCTGCACTCTGTCACCAACTTTGATGTTCCACACCAACACCACCGTCTCCCACCCCACCCCCATAATACCCTACCACCCTGGGTATGGAGCATAATGTCAGAGATCAAATACACAATTATATGGGTAACCAACATAACAAATTTGGTTGAATTATGCCAATTCTGAAGTTTACTTCTTCATCACCTCCGCCACCCCCACCCCCATCCCAAGGCAGAGCCTAATGTAAACGTGATCTTGCAATCTACAAATCATATGGATAATTCACATACCAAATTTGTTTGAATTCTGTTAACTTTTGATGTTCTGTTGTCTTCTGCCCTTGCCCGCACCCACCCCAGGTTTGGAGCCTAATGTAGGTATTGTCTCACACTCCACAAACATATGGCTATGAGTAACTCGCATATAACCAATTTGGTTGAAGTCGAACAAAGCGTTTCAGAGGAGATATCCAGATAGACAGACATAGCCGATTGGAATATCCCCACTTTTTTAATGAGTGAGAATAATTACTATACGGCAGGATCATGAAAGATTGTACAATGTAACACGCTGTCAGCTCTTAGGCCAAACAAGTAAGCATGCAAGATTGAGGTACGGTTAATTAAAATATATGGATGGCACATGTGTGTAATCAGAGTAAGACTGCCCAATCACATGAGGTCATTAATTAACTAATCCACCAACTGGCCAATCACATGAGGTCATTAATTAACTAATCCACTCACCCCACCAGTGCTATATTGGAATATTTGTTGAGGGAGAACGGGTCACAGGTACTCAAACAGAAGTTTTGAAATTTAGATGGCCTCTGTGTCTGCCATGGCCTTTCAATGCTCAACACATTACAGGGACGGGCCTACCAATTTGAAATTGTTTGCCAGTGAATTAACCTATTTTGGGATTTCATTAGCCATATCTCGACATTCTTGGTCTGACCAATAACCTATATGTAGTAATCTAATACTTTATGATCCTGCTTAGCTGCACCTGAAAGCTAATAACTAAGTAAGATGACCAGCGGGCCAAGTAAGCAATAGAATATTGGATGGAATTAGATGGGTCTTCATGGTTCAGCAGGGACCTTTGACCTACTCACTTAAAATCAATAGCTAGTGAAGTAGCCTATTTGGACGTTTTATTAGTCAACCATGAGAATTATTCTCGAAAACCAAAAAAAATTGGCGATTGTGTAGGTCTCTCCGTGCAATAGATTCTTTACAATATCATAAATATCCCTTTGCGTATTCTGAAAATAATTTGACTTTAAGTCAGCCAGCGAAGAGTATTTTCCGAATAATCAATAGAACTTTATTATATAGTGTCCGAAATTATGTGAAGACATTTGTGTCCTAAGATCTTTGCTGCCTTTTTGTCTCTGCTAGCAGTTAATATCTTGCAGACTAACGATTCATTAGTAGGTGGTCGCTTAAGAAAGGAACTTTATTAATACATTTTATGGCTGAACGAATGAAAATTAAAGTGCAATTGTTTTTTAAGAAAGTGAGAATGCCAATCAAAAGCATAACCTTGGCTTTGTACCCCCCCCACCCCCACCCCACCCCAAGCAATAAAAACATTCCTCTTACTTGAACCTGCTTCCCTCTCAAGTGTCATGTGGAATCACATTTGCAGAGGAACAAGATCTTGAGTGGAAACCAATTTTCTTCATTGGCTCATCAGGAATATAATATTTACAGCTCTCTGCTGTATAATTACTAAATCTAGGGCATGTTGGTTTCACCTTTTGATTTGAAAGGTTACTTACAATTCTCACCACGTGAAGGCCTGCCCTAAAGAGAGTCAAAAAGATGGATGGCATGAGTTAATGTATCACTCACCTGGAATATTGAGAATTAGACTCAAAACACACATTTTGGATAGAAACCTGAAGATTAGAGCAGAAGATGAAAATATTTGGGCCTGAATTGTGGAATTTGGGATTAACCTGTCAGTGGTCTTGAAAAATCTTTTACAGAGCAAGTTGGCAGGAGGTGAATATTTGAGAAAAACTTAGCGCACTCAAAGCATCATTCCAGTAGTAAGTTTTCTAAGATATACCACTCTTTGCCTACAAATGGCTATTTTCCTGGTGGCACATTTGAATTTACTTGATAAATCTTGGCTATTACCCTGTCAACCATTGAAATTCCACTGTGTCTTGTTGAATATTTTAAAACCAATTTGGCTGGAATCTGTTGCAAACAGCTTTCAGTCAAATTAGTTTCAAAATATTCAATAGAACCTTTCTTACATCACAAACAAACTTTTGTTTCTGGTCTCTAAGGTTTAGCGGGTTAAAACCAGAATTTTTGGCAAAAATGTGTAAAATTCTTGCTGGAAAAAAGAGGAAATATGAACATTTGTGAGCAAAATGCACAAATCTTGGCATGAAGTAAAAATTCTAAAATATTGCCCTGAAAACTGAATATTTTGAAGAGAAGTATGCAAATTTTGTCCGAAAATGAGATGGAACTATATCAAAACTGGCCAGCAAAGATGGGCATCCAGGGTCATAATTTATATACAAATCAGGTTTAGTATGAATTAAATATGTCTTGTACATATATTTGATTGTGTTATACAGGGTAAGATGCAGATGTACAGAGAAACACACAAGTTTCAAAATTTATATTCATAAAAAACTACCCATTATGATTTAATTGTTCTGAAAGGTACCTACTTTTTCCATCCTTATTTTTGCCATTTCCAGACACATGTTACAAAATATGGTCAAGAAAATTTAAATTAGATTTCTTTTTTCAGACCAAGAAACTTTTTGACATTAACCGTTGTCGAGCCAGTCATTCCGCTGTACATCTTTAAAAAAAACCCCTCTCTTGGCAAATGCTGTGCCTGCAGATGGACATGCAGAATCTGTGTTTAGCCAGTTGGGCCATTAAATGGTTAAACACACATTTTATGATATATCACAACCAGAGCCTGTTTAAAACTTTTCATTATAAATTATAAGAATTAGAACCACAATCAACTGCAAAAGATTATAAGATTATTTACATTTTACGTCGCTGTCAATATGGGAGCGAGCAGTATTTGCAACTTTGAAAATTTCCCAACATTTCCAAACCAATAGAGCAGAATGTTCTATTTCGGATATTCTTTTAAGCATTGAAAACACTTTCTTAAGTTTCCATGCTTTTCCCTGTCTTGAGACATCCTAGGTGATTTCCCATTAATACTTGAAATTTGAATTTATTCATTTCAAAACAGTCATACAGGAAAAGAGGTTAATAGTTTGAAACTAATTTGACTGGAACTACTATTTCAAAATATTCAACAGGCATTTATACATCATAAAAGCTTTATCATTTCTGGTCTGGAAGCATTATAGTGTTAACCTTTACCACTCTGATATCAATATTTTCTTTTACTGTGTAGCTAGCATAGAAACTGGTATACATTTTAAAACAATTTTGGTGGACAATGTTCCACCAAATTTATTGGAAAATTAGCAGTTTATCTTTTAATTTAATTTGAAAATTTAAAATTATGACATCATAGTCGTAGGTGTTAAGGGGAAGATCTAGCATGTCTGGTGTGACTGCTAAGAATAAAATATTTATAAGATAAAGAATCATGAAATTTTAAACTAAATGTCAATTGTTAATGACGAGTAAGACTTCACAGTACACCAGTATGGTATAATCTACATACTTACCACTTTTCCCATATCTCATTTTCAATGCATCCATAATGAAAAACTGTTGAATATTTTGAAATTAATTTGCCTGGAAGATGTTGCTGCCCTAGGCAAAATATTTAAAAGGATAAGTTTTATTTCAACAAATATCTGGAAAAAAAATAGCTACTTTCCTATCCATTGTGGTTTCACCTTCTGCAGAATGAAATTTCATAGTTTTCTGTACATTATAATCTAGATCTAATTCATCAACTTCCAAACTCACAATTTATATGATGTCTCCAATCAGACAATTTGAGGAAAATGTAAGAATTAATAGCCAAAATTGGTAATAACTTAATTTTATCTACATTTTATGCAAGAATGAGAAAAACAATTAACAAGCAGAGAAGTCCACAGTAGGGTAGGAGATGAGGTTTCCGTGCACCTCAATCCAGGGGGGGGGGTGGGGGAATTAATCTCCCCGCTCCCAATTAACCCCTGCAAACAAGGATGCCAGATCCAAACATTCATGCCAGCACTATTCGTCCAATTTATAAAAAATACTGCCTGAAACGGCTACGCAGTCTAATTTTCAAAATTCCGACCCAACCTAATTTTTGGGAGCGCCGCCCCTCGTAAGTCCCTCCCTAATTGTAAACCAAATGCTCTCTCCATGCTTGTAGGTTTCTACAAATATTTGTGAGGCATCTCACACACACACACGCACACACACACCCACCCACCCACCCACCCACCCACACACACACACACACACACATGGCTTCCCACCCCACCATCCCTTCCCAAGGGGGGGGGAGGGAGGGGGGGGATTTTACCTTTTTTGGTGGGGGCATGCATCCACAATACCTTTTTCAGACCGTTACAAGAAATGTCAGGTTGTCAATTTTTCAAATTTTCTGGGAGGGGGGCGGCTAAATTTACCATTGAAATGGCTCGCTCCGGAGGGTTCTCCAGAGGGTTCTGGACTGTCTGGCTAACCCTTTCTCAACCACACCTGGTTAACCCTTTCATCGATGACTTCCCCATATTTCAGTTTCAAGACAATGACACAGGAAAACATTTCAATATTCTGATGTTAATATGGCTGGAAGTTGTTGCTGCCTTACTCAGCATGCAATGGCTTCCCGTCATATTAACTTCAAAATATTCAACAGAATATGCTATGCATCGGAAAGAATGAATATTTTCAGGGATTTGTTGGTTAAAGGCTTATTAATAATATGAGAAGGTTCATTTTGTGTAGTCTCACTATAAATGAGATATGCATGGGCAATCTTACCCCCCCCCCCCCATATCCGCAATAGGCATTAGGGACAGGAGTGATGCTGTAGGCTATATTGGCTAGCACATTCTCCCCAACCCCAACTGGTTAACAAGATGCCAGAAGAATCATTTTGTGTAGCGACGCTATGAATAAGATAATTCATAATATGTTATTTGAATTCTATGACTTTTACTTGAAATTTGCTGGATGTTAAAAAACTATTTTCAAAAAGGCCTGAGACTACACGAGTGAATCAGGAAAACTGGTAACAATATATACTGACAGCGGCTCTGGCTTGCCACTGGTGAAATATGGAAATGACATAAATATTTTAAGTTACAGGTGGCGAAACTATTTAATAATTGCGATCTAAATTAATGTTTTTCACGTTTTGACAGCTGTCAAAAATAAACCGGAACTCTGGTCGCGCGCAATGTATTATGGACAATTAGAAACCTCCGAATTGCTCTGCATCAAAATAAATCTTCATTTCCAGTACGGTCAAGGTAAGTTTATATCCCCCACTAAACACATAACACTTGATTATTCTATAGGAAATGCGATGCTTTTATTTATCGAAAGCAAACACTAGAAAAATAATATGAGGGGGAGGGGGTGTGTGATCTGGAGTATCCAGTTTCGGTGAGGCTCAGAGATATCATATATATATATATATATAGGCTATGTAATGATATTTTAGGGATATAGTGCCCTTGCAGGGATTGCTATGACGTAATAATTATAACTATGACGTAAGAAACTGGTAGTCTAGGGGTTGGGCAACGTAAGTTATCTTTATCCGTTCTGATAAAACTATTTAATATGATAGAAAGCGAATAGTTTGTATCAGATGAACGCCACACACTCGCTCTAGGGTTGTCAATGATCTATCAAGCAACTAACGAATAATGACTCTTTATGCAGAGGGTTTTTATAATTTAATGGTTCGAATTGAAATCTAAATTCTGCAGTAGAAATGAGTAGAATAGCAATTCCTAACGTGTATATTCAAATCGATATATACTGTCGAATTGAGTTAATTACTGAGTCTTGAATTGTATATGTAGCTCGTGGGGATATGCGCTGGTCCGTTATGTTTCTCCACTTCATGTACAGGATGCGTGGGAGGGCTGGTTAACTCTCGGGGGTAATGGATCATGTACCACGACTCTCCGGAAAGTACAAAGACCGGCTTCTCGAGCCGGTGGAATGATAATGTTCCAGTGGGGCCGTGCGACCATTGCCGCTGAGATTGAACCTCACGGTCTAATCCCAACTATTGGTGTCACCGGTATGACGGTCCATAACTTAATTTAGGAGTAGGGACATGATAATTAATCAAAAATATTAATACTATGCAAACAATGGTACTCGCTTGCTAGTAGACGAGAGAAGATATACAGTACACAGAACAAAGTTGGTGTCTTGTTTGCGTGGGCTCGTCAGAGGTACTCACCGATCTGTATATATATATATATATATATATATATATATATATATATATATATATATATATATATATATATATATATATATATATATATATATATATATATATATATATATATATATATATATATATATATATATATATATATATATATATATATATATATATATATGTGAGGTATCCCTGCAAGCGAGCGTCCTAACGAGGCTACTTATGTAGTTTAATATAAACCATTATACCCCTAACAAAATAGTATTGTTGCGAGAGGAAAGTGCCTCACACGGGCCTCCGTCACAGGAAAATGCCTTCAACGCCGAGGCGCATGAAGAGAGCTGGCAAAAAGGGCCACTCACTCTCTTGTTCAAACAAAAAGCTATGCGTAGGATGTGTCAACCTAGTGAAGTTACAATTAATGTGATGCACGCTGGATTACGTGAAGATGGGGCGGATAATTTCCGAAGAATTCAAAGGCTGTCATCTTATGTAGGTCCAAGATACTGTATTGGTAGGTACCGCTTTATTTATGTGGGCCTGCTGCTAAATTCTAACCTACCATTTAGTTGCTAGATTCGCTTCCAAGCTTTGGCCGCAAGTGGCAGGGATTTCTACCTATCTTTTGACACATGAGTCTAACTGGCGAAGATGCTCGGTTTCTTGGAGGTCACTTTACTCAGAAAGACAGTGTGCAAACACGTTGCGGAGTGACAGCTTCCGAATCACATAATGATCCGGTTACAAATCACCCCACAACCACATATAACATCACTAGGACAAGGTACTATTTACATAAGCAATTTGGAAAGCGTATAAGTATTTTATGGCGGGGGGGGGGGTAAGAAGCAGGTATTCATCCCTAGTGACCTTCCCGTTAGGGCGTGGTGGGTTCCAAGACCGCACCCAGTCACTGTACAGAGTTGGATGGAGATCTGCGTCCCGTCTGTCACCCGTGTGTCGCGGAACTAACGTTTGCTTGTCGTTAGGGTTAAGTTTCAGAATGCCCAGAGATGCACTGCAGGACGGTATTACATAATATATTTATCTTTTCACTGTGCTTCCTACTTTGGCGGGGCTATCTAACCTAACTGGTATCTGTAGATACAGAGGGGGGTGTATGGGAAATCGACACATTGGTCTTCACCGCTCGGAAACCCCAATAGTTTCCCAGAGTCGGACCATACCAATGTGTCGATGGGAGTTCCAGACAATTATAAAGGCTTGCGACTGGAGGAGCGTAGAAAGAGACAATCACTCAACATAATAATAAGAGGCCCTAAGGTATTTGGCCAATTTTACACAATCTAGCTGGTCCGCGGTTTTACATATCCGCTACATCCGGAAAAGAGGCGTACACACATGTCCCTTATGGAGGGATTGTCCCTAACTACTTTAAACCTATCCTATCGAGCTAGAATAGCCAGGTTTAGTCGATCACATGTCAGGCTCTGTGTAAAATTGATGCTGGCGGAAAAGTGATGCGGATATAATGTTGATGTATAGTATAGCCTAGCTTACTGCATCCTAGAGTTTTTATATAAACAAAACAAAATAACTAGTATGGCTACTTGCCATATACGGAACTAACTATCACAGTGTCAACAGTAAATCAGGTCATAGGACATTGACAACTCGAAGCCCTCAATAAATTCTTGCCTACTTCGAAGACAAAATCAAATGTAATGTCAATGAAATTGTCTCCAAAGCAGAAATGTCTTTACTCAAACCAACAACTGGGGAGTGTTCGCAAACAGAGCACTCCATAGGGCAATGCTACTTTAACCTGTTCAATCATCAATAACAAACTGATCAAAATTGTCAGTGGCGTAGCTAGGGCGATACCGCACCCCCCCCCCCCCTCCCGGCCTGCAAAAACTATTTGACGGTTTCTATCCTACTGGATGACAAATGAGGAGTGGGAGTGGGTGGATTTAAAAATCTAGATGTCATCTTCTAGATTCCCAGAGACAATTATTAGTCTTTGGTCGACTGAAAACTTGTTCCTTATAGACACATAACCATTTATTTTGATTTAAAGGTTGAACTCTGGATGAATTGTAAGAATATTTGTCACACACATACAAATAAGCTGTTAGTTATTTTGTAACTAATTAAACTGGAAGCTGTTGCTGCCTAAGGTAGTCAAATACCAGGTCAAAATGTTATATTTATTTTTTTAAACCTGTTAAATATCAATCTGCGTGCGTGATCAGTGGATCTATTGATTCTATTCCCGCCCATGCTGTGCTCTATCTCGTCGTCGTTGACCACATATCCCTCTGCGTCCGCACCTCTAACTAGTTAAAGTTCCCATAAACTAACAAATACACAACGATTTATTTAAATAATATGTCTATTATAAACATAAGAGATTGATCTAATTTTTGGTGTCACCTTAGATAGCATAGTAGCCCAATTTAATAGACAGTCTTTGATGTGCGACTTTGTCAATTGCTTTTACGACATCTAAAATCTCTTCTCGACTTACACGTCATTGTTTTTGTGATCTGTCTATAAGAAATAGCTGTTGGAACAGAGCGCTGACGTCCAACGCAACGAGTAGTTTTATGACCACGAACCACCATCGGTTATCCTCCAAAAGCCGGTGTCCGTTATAGTTGTACCATTACAAACAATGTGTGATATAAATAAAAATACATTAAATTTAGCACATAGTGACCCCTTGACTGACTTGATATAGCATAAGTGTCACGGAAAGCGTTTTGCCATATCATATTCTTCCAACGTGTCAGGATTAATTAGTAGTAAATTAAATTAAATTTATTGATATTCGATTGTAATTCTATCCCATCCCATATGGTACATAGATATTATGTGAGATGAAGACAGCTCTTCAGGCTTTATATGTATTTGACACAAATAAAGAATCACTCTATAGTTCATGTTCACATGTCCCTGTTTTCTTAATGTCGAAAATCTGCACTTCATCAATTTCGTAAATATACGTGGCACACTCGAAAGACCATTAGCTAAACAGCAGAATTCATACTTACAGCCCATTCCAATGAAATCTCAGATATTTTCGGTCAATTTTATTTATGGGGATCATGTAATAGGCATCTTTTACATCAATAGACGCAGAAAAACCCCAATTTCTAAACATTAACAATAATGCAGACCTCAGAGTGTCCATCTTAAAATGTGGACTATGAACATACTGATTCAAAAATATAAAATTCAAAATAACTCATCTTTCTTTTGTCGAGTAAAAATGTTTGATATAAATTCTGATTTTTGATATAAAATCTTGCTGGTCAAACACCTTGAAGATTTTCGATCCTATTTCTTCAACTTTGATGACACTATGAAGTGATTATGACGTCTTTTCCGTTTTACGTAAAGTTTGTATGCTAAGTTGCTGCGACAACTCACTTTACACAAAACACAAAAGATTGATATCTGCTCGCCTCGTAACTAGATGTAACGTACGATATTTATATAGATATCCGGGCCTGATCTGACTAAGTCTCAGAATGATGAGGTACGATACGGTGGTCTTCCGTATACTCCAGAGTTAAACACAACAAACTATTGCCTTGAAGTTATCAAGGTGATGACTTTAATACTAAAGCTAACTGTACACAAGAAGATGACTTTTACTGTCATAAAATTATGAATACATTTATACTACGTTAAAAGCTGGTAACTACTTATCAAACGATTCTATTCAATTCTAAAAGGATTACTCTCAGCCGAGCTGATCTGCTATCCAAACTAGTCACTGATTATTTTCAACCAACGCTTCTACTCTATACCAATGTACCGACCTACTATCCTAAATTCAAACAGAGCTTATCGCTACTACAAGTTTCTGACCGACCTGACTCCCGACACAAGGCAAAGTAGCCCTTTTATACTCTCCTGAGTTTCGATTCTACCATCGTTCGGTAATGCCTAATAATAGACACTACGTAATGGCCTCCCCTCTCCATCGTTCGCTCATATGCTATTCTTAGATCATGACGTCTACCCTACCTAAAACTACTTCCGGCCACGACACCACTCTGAACATGGTCCAACTGGTTCGTGCCGGTTCTGGCTTGATGCGATCTGTCAGTTTCTATCAACAATTATCCATTTCTGATAACTAGCCTGCCATGACTGACTCACTCATTGTTGATACACAATCGTGTTCCTAACAGGATGTTATGTATTTGACTCTAGTCTGTCCATGTCCTCTTCCTTGCCTTTTAGGCCGATGCCTGTAATTTAGGAAGGTTAATAGCACTGGAGCTATATGAGCTCATCACCAGCTGGTGTTGTTGTGCTTCTATATCGACCTTAGGGTCAGTTAGCCCGTTGTTATTCGCTCATTATTCTTAACTCTTCTCATCGATCCCTCTCGATTTCTACTAGCTTATTATTTTGTAAACCTTTGACCTGACCAACTGCTGAATACTACCAACTACTTGCCGATCCCCTGGCAACAACTTTCATCCTTAATTTATCCCTTTACCGACAGATACCATCAAGCCAGCACCGTCGATTCTCCCCCTACTTCATTACATTTTCAGTCTTAATACTATCCTAGTTTCTATACCAGTTTCGCATCGGCATCATCGCTGGTGACGTCATCCAGTCACCCAGTGCAAACACTACTACTACTCTACTCGCAGTTTCCATACTAGTTTCACATCTGCGCACCCAGTGCCCTCAATCACTCAGTGCAAACACATACTACTCTGTACACTACCAATACCATGTTATCCCTTCTCAGCTCACCTGGTATTTTCAAAAGATAATAATTTCTACTAAGGTCTTACTTATAAATATAAGATGTCCATCGGGTCATGACTCCCACTAGACAATCCGATATCTACAGATGCCCACCAACCGAAGTTAATTAACTACCGCTTAAGGCCTTAAGGGTGCGTTAATTAACTCGTTGTATAACATCAACAACAAAACCACACTATACCAGCGGCCCTCTGAACAGATAACACTCAACACCCACACGTACCATTCACACGAATACGATCGCCTATACATAAAGCAGTGTAACTATGACATACGATCGCCTATACATAAAGCATTGTAATTATCAATACTATCGCCTATACATAAAGCATTGTAATTATGAAATCGAGTCTACACCAGGAATGGAGTATCATGCATGGACCACCCATTCCTGGCACGACTATACATACATACTTGTCCGGATAACAGTATATCGTCCCCGGAAACACATTAATATCATCATTAAACCGTGGACGTAACCCGTCACACGCATAACTTAACAATAAAAGCGAACAATCAGTACAGTTTAAAATAAGTGAATATACAAGGTATAAATATAAACTGTCGCTACTGCCAGCAGCGACAACATGGTCAGCAGCGACTTCACGTGTCGTAACGATTCGTCGTCACGACACAATATTAGAGTTCAAATCCTTAATCCTACAGTGCAAATTCATTACAGGTCATATAATAAGTCCTACATAATATAGTTCATAGTATTACGGATATAAAGTACATCACCATTCAGTGTTCCACACACAGCAAATGAAGTTGGTCCCACAACGTCACATGGATATGTCCAATCGAGCCACACCCTCATCAGGATCCACCACGTCGTCGTACAGTTCAACTTCCACCCAGTCGGCAGCCGTCGGGTCGATCTCAGTCCTCGGAATACCATTAGGCGACGACCCAGTTGCCAACCCCAGCGGCTCCGGTATCACTGCAGTTTTCCGGGGCCGCGGGGCCTGAATTGCCGGTGCAGTAATATGAATGGCGGTGTGTTTGTCACTACTATGGGCCACATGTGGCTTGCATTTTAACCAATTCCACATGCGCGAAAGTAATCCACATTTATATAACACAATTATAATCACGAGCACAGTTACGAATGAGCCCGCCGAATAGGATACAAAAGATCGTACCCCCATGCCATTGCCCATCACTGGGTCAATCGCGGACAATGGTGCTAGCGGCACGTACTTAGATTTCTGTAAATGATCCCAGGGTTGCATTTTCAAATGCTCTACTATCATGGATTTATCTAGAACGCCGGTCACATCCAAGTGGGGCATTTCAATGGCCAGGCTAACTCGAGTGTACGTCCGACTGTAAGACGCTACCGGCTCGAATTGCCAACCCTTCCCGCTATAACCACATCTTCCAGACATCAACGCATACACACCATTACTTACGTCACACCTGTCCGTCAGTTTTCCGTCACAATGAATCTCCATAGTCTCACCGAATGTTTGCAAAACCACACCGATTTTCCTATTGGCAAATAATCTACTTGCGGTTACGTTGGACTCCGATAGTTGAATATTGCAATTACTATCTGTTATGTTAGTTAGTATGCTTACTATGCAGGGCACGTGGGTCTTGTCGACCCTTAGCTGACCCTGACACACCCTAGCTTACCACCACGACATCTGGACACGGTCAATTACCAATCGGTCTTCATGGGAAATGCATCGATTAATAAAGCTTCGCAACAACAATACGCGAACCCAATGCACCATGTCTATCCCATATTCAGATACCAAACACTTCCTAATTTCGGCCATAAGTACAACTCTTCCGGCATTAATTTTGTTATCTCTAAGAGTGAACCGCATGCTCCGCATAAGTAATGCACGCATCTTATCTCCATCATTGTCACACATACTAGCAATATTGGTCACCATAGCTCGCGCAGCTAGAGCAGCCTCGGCGGACAAGGCTTCCACCGACATGGTCTCCCACTAACAACAGCGAATATACCCCTACACGACTTACACGATTACTACCTTCCCCGACCGGTCTATACGAATCTATATTGTCGGATACTACGATTTACCTTCTACCGAATATGCGATGCTACACTAGTACGATGCTTACTGGTACAGAGTCTAAGTTAGAATGATAATTATCTGCGGCTACGGCGCAGTATGACTGCATCTATACGATCGATGAAGTCATCGTATAGAGCACGCCCAAAAGCACCGATCCTGAGTCGCTTGGTGTTAGTTTCGACATCAGGTACATGACTGCGCTTGTGCAGAAAGTATGGATGTGCTGGAAGCGTTTCCATTGGTTCCGGCACACTCTCGGGTACCTCCTCCGATGTGTCCATCATCGCATCAGGAGTACTCACGTGAGTTTCGGTTGGTGACTCACGGTTTCGAGTCATACTCGTACTGGGTTGACAGATGTTATTATCAACCCTCTTACCCACCTTGCTCACCCTTGGTTCATCGTCAGAAGTGGGCCGCTTCCTACGATTCATCCCACTAGGGGTCGCATTCATGCCAGCTACCGGCAAGGTTTCAGACTCAGGGGTCTGCATCATTCTCGGATGATGGCTAGCTTTCGTACCTTTTGTGGGGTTACGAACAGGGCGTGGTCGTACCTTGTCCCGGCACATCTCTGAGTCGACTACGCGTAACTTGGCTATATTAAGTACGCGCACCTTCCCAGATCTCTGATGTCGGACATGAGCCACTGGCCCGTTGATCTTAAAGATCTCATATTCGGGGTCACTGCGAGAGGTCAATTTCATCCTCTCTTCAGCCTTTACAACCACCGAATCCCCCACTTTGAATACACCAGCGCTTGCACGCTTGTCAATTTGTTCTCGGTGAATCTCGCGAGACTTTGCCGTTTCACTACGAGCACGTAGCAATGCATTATTGAGACACGTCAGCCTCTCACTAAGATCCTGCGAAGCATCTACAGGAATCGCAAACGGAAGTCTTGCTCGTCGACCATACGTCAGATAGAATGGCGTATATCTGGTCGTGGAATGACGAGTACTGCGGTACGCTGTCAATGCGGCACCCAACTCGTCTTCCCAGGTACGAGACGCATTATTCACCCCTTTCTGGATTAACTCCTTAAGAGTTCGATTGAACCTCTCGGTACGTCCATTTGTCTGTGGATGGTATGGACTCGATCGCCTATGATCTATACCGTGTTCCTTAAATCGTTCCTCCAGAGATTTAGAACAAAATTCTTTTCCCTGATCAGTTACCACTATCTCAGGGACACCATGACGCGTGACGTACTCGTTGAAGAACTTGTCTTCAACATTCTGAGACGTCTTAGCCGGAATCGGATATGCTTCTGCCCACGCAGAACAGTGATCAACGATCGTCATGATATACACATTACCCATACTCGATTCCAACAGTGGACCGATCAAATCCATGCCTATTATCTGACTCGGATAATTGGCCATGGGCATCTCACTGTACCTTGGTCGAGTAGTGACAGGTCGATTGACCTGGCACGTTGTACACCTCTCAAGCATACGTACCACATCTTTCCTTAAAGATGTCCAAACAAACGAATCCCTTACCATACCGATAGTCTTCTGCAGACCTTGGTGACCAGCTCGTTCATGAGCCATCCGGAGCACCTTCTCACGGAACAGGGTAGGTAAGACAATTCTGGGGTACTCAGCGTCTAACGCTGAGGGCGTAACTAAAGAATACAGAATACCATTCTTAACCATGTACTCCTCCGGGGTGTTCTTAAACAACTCCGTGTATTCTTTGGTTTGTTCGATACACAACTCGTCGTAGGGAATATCGAATGTCTCCAGAGGGACGTGCGGTAACGCACCCTCATCTACATCTGGTATGACAAAATCGCCAGTATCTAAGGTGGCGACCTCCACTGGACGACGTAACCTGGACAACATGTCCGCTCGAATGTTCTTCGAGCCCTGGATGTATTCTATCTTACATCCGTATTCTGCAATCAGTACGGCCCAGCGCTGCACCTTCGTGTTCTTAACCTCTCCCACAAACAAACTCTTTAGGGGTTTGTGGTCAGTATACACGGTAAACTGCGCACCAAATAGATAAGGTCGAAGCTTCTTTAACGCATAAATCACTGCGTAAGCTTCCTTTTTTATTACAGGCCAATTCAACTGACTGTCTTTCAGAGTAGAGCTCACATACTGGATTACTCGCTCTACACCATTATCATCTACCTGTACCAATATTGCACCTATCGCATAGCTAGACGCATCGGTATACAATTTATACGGGGCATTCAAATTTGGATATGTGAGAACCGTCTCACTACACAGCAAGTTCTGTAATTTCTTGAACGCTTGCTGTTCATCCTTACCCCATTCAAAACGTTTATACTTCTTGGTTAATTCTATTAGAGGCTTAGCAATTTCGGCATAGCCCTGCACACAGGAGCGGTAATAACCTGTAGCCCCAAGGAAACTTCTTACTTCGCCCACATCGCGTGGGGGTGACATTTCCCTAATGACTTTGACCTTTTGAGCCTGAGGAGCTACTCCTTGTGCAGAAATGCGATACCCTAATAAATCAACTGATGGCTTAGCAAAATCGCACTTCTTTTTCTTAACCTGAAGATTATACTCTCGTATCCTACACATGACCTTACGCAAGTGCTGTGCATGTTCCGTCGGATTTCGTGAATATACGACTATATCGTCGACGAAAACATGCAGATATTTTCCCACGAATTCTCGAAAAATATCATTCATTGCCCTCTGAAATACGGCACCTGAGTTCGCAAAACCAAACGGCATACGAATCCATTCGAAGAGACCTTCACTACAGACGAACGCTGTCTTCTCTATGTCTTGGCTGTCCATTGGTATCTGCCAATAGCCAGACTTCAAGTCCATAGTAGAAAATATCGTTGCGCCCCCCCATAGAATCAAAAATGTCCGATATATTCGGCAAAGGATAACTATCCTTACGACATACGGAATTCAATTTTCTGTAGTCTATACAAAACCTAGTGTCCCCGTCCTTCTTAGGAACCAATGTAATGGGTGACGCCCATGGTGATGACGAAGGTCTTATGACGCCCGCTGCCAGCATCTCAGCCACTTGGTTTTTTACTATATACTGCTTGGCCAGCGGTAAACGGTAGGCTTTCTGCCTTATAGGAAACGCATCTCCTGTTAATACCGTACACTTCACTTTGGGAACCAATCCAAGTGTCTTTGGACGAGCCGTATCAAAGATATCCGCAAAGTCCCCCAAGACCTTGTCGATATCTTTATATCCGGTCGTTTCCTTACAACTCTCATAGACATAATTCGTCTGTTCTCTATAAGGATACCTAAATGGATATACCCGGCCAAACCATACTACTACTTTGGCCTGATAATCAATCTTTGCATTTCCCAAGTGCAAAGCATCCGCTCCAAGCAAACATTCATGCCTCAATCTTGCTACTACCGTACTAGGAATAGGCCGGGCGGTCTTGAATTTTATTTGGGTTTCTCCCAACAATTCTATGGGAGAACCATTAACCGCTAAGAGAGTTTTTGCTCGTTTCAATGGCCTTGCCTTTAACATGCTACGCCATATATCTTTACGAATCAAGGATGTGCTAGCACCAGTATCCACTAAGGCATGCAAGTGCTCACCCTGATCTGTTAGACCGTTAGAATCTACTTGAAGACGGATTAAAAACCGTTCGGTCGGTGCTTGCACCAACGGCTTTCTCCATCTTAGTTTACCTGGCTCCTTCTCCCGCTCACTGCTTCCGCGTATGAATCTCGCTGAGGTGATGTGTCGCGTCCACCATATCGACCATACGCGTCAGTTCCCGGACCCGTTAACACGAACCCGTCCCTGTCCTCGTATTCACTGTCCCGTCGCGAATTGTTGTAATCCATCCGCACATTTCTCGAACACTCCCTAGGAAATATCTCTTGTTCCCTACGGACATCATCTACTTCATCCACGTCCCAATCCTCATTGGCGGCACGTTTTGGCTCTCGGCGCATTATCTTATTCTCGGGTCGTCCGATAGGCCGGCCTGTCGGCTGTTGTTCGCTTTGTTCTGGCCCTCTATTCGGACAATCCCTAGCATAGTGTCCCATATGCCCGCAGCCAAAACACTGGACTATGGACGGCGTGTTTCCAAACATATTATCACCACAATCTCGGGCCATGTGGTCTTCCTTCCCACAACGAAAACACGTCATCGGTGGCCTCTGGGGTCGAGGACGTGGCGCTATCTTCCGTGGTGCAGTACGGGGTGGTTGCATCGGCTGGCTACAATCACTTTTGTAATGGCCCTTTCTCCCACAATTGCAACATGTAATGCGGCTCACATCTCTCGACGGAGCGATTCTTTCTGCGGGAACCTGTCTTTTCGGTGGTTGCTGGACCACCTTCTTCGCCACTTGCTTCCTTGGATTCATCGGCTTTGGGGCCTCTTCCTTCATCTGCAAGTCTCTGACTATCCCGCACAGCTGCTCGATCATCTTGGACTGTGCCGCTATCTGCTGCTTCAGTTTCTTTATGACACTCCATATCTCTCGTTCCTCAGCCTCCTCCAACATGTCTACCTCCGTTCTCTTTTCGTGCCTTTCTTCTATTTGCATCGCCCACAGCAAATCGTTGCACGTTTCCTCCTCCTCAGAGATTTCGATTGCTCGGGCCAGGGTGGTGGTTCGTTTACGCACTATGCGTTTGCTCAACCCCCGGTCGCTTAACGCCCTCAGATATATACCAAGAATGGTACGTCGATTATCGGCATTCTCAACGGGGTAGGCCCTACTGCTAGCCTCCTTGTACCTCCGGTTGAAGGTAATCACCGTCTCATTTCGTCGCTGCTTCATATTCTCTAGATCGTACTTGATTCTTTCACTCTCGTTGGTGGATACGAAGTTGTTTGTTATGTACCCCACCAACTCCTCGTATGTCACATCTTCTCGTCGTTTACCCACCATGAACCCGTTGATCGCCCTCGACAACGGTCCCCTAGCCGCTCTTGTTATTACATACGCCGGTATGCCGTCTAACCGTCCCTCGTGGGCCACACACGCCCTCCTGGTTTCATCCAGAAAGATGCGCACCTCTTCCGGCACCACACCATCACACGGCTGTATTCTGTATATGTTGTCGTGTATCTCACGCCGGTACACCCTAGTGGTTTCACGCCTTTCACTACTGGTGACGATCTCCCCCGCCATGGCTGTCCCCATTGCCCTCATGGCCGCTACCGTTTCTGGCCTAAGTTCCATCGGGGTTAGTCTTTCTATTGGGGGTAGCGTCGGGTCTGGTTTTCCTCCCCTCTCTGCCATTCTTGTCACTAACGGTAAATGATGCTAACTACTATCGTTACTGGTCGTCTCCCCTGTTCCTGGACCATATACTCCTAATGCACTCACGGTTTTAACTCAGGATCCTGGCAGGCTCGCCACTGAAGATTTTCGATCCTATTTCTTCAACTTTGATGACACTATGAAGTGATTATGACGTCTTTTCCGTTTTACGTAAAGTTTGTATGCTAAGTTGCTGCGACAACTCACTTTACACAAAACACAAAAGATTGATATCTGCTCGCCTCGTAACTAGATGTAACGTACGATATTTATATAGATATCCGGCCCTGATCTGACTAAGTCTCAGAATGATGAGGTACGATACGGTGGTCTTCCGTATACTCCAGAGTTAAACACAACAAACTATTGCCTTGAAGTTATCAAGGTGATGACTTTAATACTAAAGCTAACTGTACACAAGAAGATGACTTTTACTGTCATAAAATTATGAATACGTTTATACTACGTTAAAAGCTGGTAACTACTTATCAAACGATTCTATTCAATTCTAAAAGGATTACTCTCAGCCGAGCTGATCTGCTATCCAAACTAGTCACTGATTATTTTCAACCAACGCTTCTACTCTATACCAATGTACCGACCTACTATCCTAAATTCAAACAGAGCTTATCGCTACTACAAGTTTCTGACCGACCTGACTCCCGACACAAGGCAAAGTAGCCCTTTTATACTCTCCTGAGTTTCGATTCTACCATCGTTCGGTAATGCCTAATAATAGACAGCTACGTAATGGCCTCCCCTCTCCATCGTTCGCTCATAGGCTATTCTTAGATCATGACGTCTACCCTACCTAAAACTACTTCCGGCCACGACACCACTCTGAACATGGTCCAACTGGTTCGTGCCGGTTCTGGCTTGATGCGATCTGTCAGTTTCTATCAACAATTATCCATTTCTGATAACTAGCCTGCCATGACTGACTCACTCATTGTTGATACACAATCGTGTTCCTAACAGGATGTTATGTATTTGACTCTAGTCTGTCCATGTCCTCTTCCTTGCCTTTTAGGCCGATGCCTGTAATTTAGGAAGGTTAATAGCACTGGAGCTATATGAGCTCATCACCAGCTGGTGTTGTTGTGCTTCTATATCGACCGTAGGGTCAGTTAGTCCGTTGTTATTCGCTCATTATTCTTAACTCTTCTCATCGATCCCTCTCGATTTCTACTAGCTTATTATTTTGTAAACCTTTGACCTGACCAACTGCTGAATACTACCAACTACTTGCCGATCCCCTGGCAACAACTTTCATCCTTAATTTATCCCTTTACCGACAGATACCATCAAGCCAGCACCGTCGATTCTCCCCCTACTTCATTACATTTTCAGTCTTAATACTATCCTAGTTTCTATACCAGTTTCGCATCGGCATCATCGCTGGTGACGTCATCCAGTCACCCAGTGCAAACACTACTACTACTCTACTCTCAGTTTCCATACTAGTTTCACATCTGCGCACCCAGTGCCCTCAGTCACTCAGTGCAAACACATACTACTCTGTACACTACCAATACCATGTTATCCCTTCTCAGCTCACCTGGTATTTTCAAAAGATAATAATTTCTACTAAGGTCTTACTTATAAATATAAGATGTCCATCGGGTCATGACTCCCACTAGACAATCCGATATCTACAACCTGTTCAATGGCATGTACCTGTTCAAGCTTATTTATTTTAATGCCCAGCAAAAGTTTGTCTTTTTCAGAAAATCTAATTTGTTTCCTTGGTAGTGTCTGTATTGGAATTATACAAAATTCAATATGCAACCCCTGAATCATTTCCAAATTATTAATATCACTAGTAATATTTTCCAATTCTCTTAAACATTTTGCCGTCTTCCCAGCGCCAACGTTTCTTGTGTGTTTATAACATAAACCTGTGGTTTACTACTAGTAAAACTCACATCTTCACCATAGGTAGCTAGACTATTGATATGATGCACCTCTACATCCAAGACGTCGTTTTCTAGCTCTCTACATTCCCCATCAGTGGTTTGTTGGTGTGGAATGGTTGGTTCCTTTTGCCTAAAAGGGATGCCATAAGACTCACGACCAAAGATGTTATTATGGCTACCTGAAGGATTGCCATGTTGATCCTTATTGTATTGGCCAGAGAAACATGGTCTCATTTTCTGGCTAAGTCTACTCGCTTTTCCAATATCTGTCAATTGTTTCGACAAGTCATCACCAAATAACATATCTGTCATTTTGTGATCAGGATTAGAGCCGTGTGTATCTATTATTGATAACCGGCTTAAAATTATCCATACGAAAGCAGTAAATCCAGCTGATAGCCACTTCATAGAGTCAGTGAGTTTAACAACAATATTTTTACAAGCAGTCTTAGATTTGTTTGCAGCAGAATTCATAATAGTTTCTGCTACTGAAATTAAGGGTACTGTGCCGTTAACAAGCAATCCCTGTACATTGCCAATTTTTATGTCTCGAGAATGTGTAGGAGAATTAGCCAAATCCCATATTTTGTGATTCAATCTAGGCGTTGACAGATTATTACAATTCTTTGACCTAAGATATGCCTGTCTAAGTTCTCTTAATTTGTTTAATCTTTACTTATTAGCATCAGAGCGGAAATAGATGTTAATTAATCTGCAAAGCTTTGCTTAGTATCAGGTCGTGTAATGGCATCCTGTCAATAAAAATCCTGCACATCATTTAGCACGGCATTAAAATGAATCACGTCAAACTCATTATCACTGTCAGGATCATTAACTTCATCACTTAGTTCATTTGTAGCGCTTGAGAAAGGGTCTAGAGTTTCGCCCTCCAGGACCCCCCTCTGCCCCCCCCCCCTCATCATCTGTATAATGCGGAGAGGTCTGTAAACGACACTGTTTCACAGGCGGCTCATATTCCCTCTGTGTATCATGTTTCCTGTAGATAGGTTCAGTATCAGCAATATCAACACTGCCCTGCTCTGATGTAAACTTGTTTAATAATCAATTTGTTTTTGTTATGTCTCTCTTAATGAATTAAGCATATTTCACATATCAGCTAAATTATTTTGGGGTACATATACCCCACTACACTCAAAACTTACGCCGAGTGCAGAGACAGTTATTGAATGATCTGCCATCACTGCTTCAATATTTGCACTCTGAATAATACAGTTAGAATGTGAAACACTCACCAGATTGGCATTCAAATTGAAGACTGCAGATATTCTGTAACATTACAGACAAAGAAAATGCACGTTTGGACTTACTCATGTAGTGATAGCCATCTGATAAACGCTTACTTCGACACATACATGACTTTAGTGGGAATAAGGTCAAATAGAATGTCCACAATTGACACACATGCGAATTTTCACAAAGCACTAAATAAACATCATATTATCACACAGGATTAAACTTGTCTCAATTATCACTCTACATCTTTCGAGCAGTACTATATACTGCACAGTAGTTAACTTCCCTTTAATAAAGTAATGGTACTCCAATTAAAAACACATCCTAGTCGCTCGAGGTAAACTGTCAAACCGAGGCGCTGTCTTCATCTCAAATAATATATTTGTACCAGAGGTGCTGGATGGAATTAATAATATTCTAGCTGTTGAGCTGGGGTGAATGATGTTGAAAATGCAATTTGTTTGTTATGTTTATTCCTGGTAGACACAGACTTAGGACACAAGTGTATTTATAAGCCAAATATCAGTAAATACAGAATTAGAGAAACGCGAATTTAGCGTTTCAGAGAAATTAGATACCGTATCGGATGAACATATTTGGTCGGCTGAAGCCCTTGAAAACTCAGCATCATTAGATGCAGTTCTTCTCTCTAATATCGCCTCATGGATACATTCCCGAAACCTTCTATATTTCAGTACAGAAGATCGCACATATGGCAAACTATCAAAGATCAATGATGGCTGTCTGGATGGTCGATGCTTTCACAATGGAGGTATCCGCCATGTCACTAACGTATCTGACATGACGTCATTAATCAAATAAAAATTACGTTGGTTCCTCAAGAAACTTGAAAGGTTCGTTACAAACGTGTCTGACTTGTGTCTTTGGTGAATTTATAATGTAATAAACATTTTGAAACTAAATCTCAATGGGAGCTGTTACTGCCATATGCATAGTGGTAAAGCTGCTACACATGCCCTGAAACTGTTCTGTATAAGACACTTTATATTAGAATAGATTTCTCTTGCAATCAATTGACAAGTGTGTATTACATGTGAATATTTCACAAACTGGCCTGTCTGGTGACAATTTAATGAGCGAGCATTAAAGAAAACAAAAATCTGCCTCATTTATAATCTTTCCATCTTGGTGTGGAATACGGCCAGTGATCTCTACATAGGACTACTTCCATCGGCTATCCAGACCTCACTCATCGGTCGAGGAGTGGAGCTCGGTCGCCACGCTATCAGTCTTGATGGGTCTTGATGGATCAGTCTTGACTCAGGATGGGTACGAGTCGGCCCGACGATGCTGGTTAGCTGGTGTCGGGGCTTCTCATACATAGGGGGGTGGGGGGGGGGGGCGGGGGAGGGGGAACTGCAGGCGGTCGAGGCATACAAAGACCGATCTCATGGATCGGCAGAACAATAACATTCCAGTGGAGCCGGGCGAACATTCCCATCTATGCTGAACACACCAGTGTCATCCGTGCTATTTGTGCAGGCATTATGCCTGTACATGTTGTTGGTGAGTTTTTATGTTAACACTATATTTTAGTCGGTTCAGTCGAGTTTGATTGCTGGCTCTATATAGTGGAAGGTATGTGGCCAAATTTAAGCTGAAGTAACCTTGTTTCGTGGTGAGTTTACTATCACTGGGCTGAGTATATGTCTTGCTAGAGAAAGACTTATCCGATTATATATATATATATATATATATATATATATATATATATATATATATATATATATATATATATATAAGTAGGAAGTTCCTGCGAGAGATAAGCCTCGCGCATGTTGAATGTGTGCATGCACACTAGTTTAATATAGACTAAATTTATGCCTCAAGTGGGCCGCAAAACAGTTAGCGAGACGAATGCCTCATGTGGGCCGCCATCAAAAGAAGTTCCCACTATGCCGTAGCGGAGGAAGAAGAACATAGTAGCCTAAATATAAACGAAGTGTAGGCTGATTTATATATGTTATTATTTAATGTTATGCACACTGTAGTATGTGGAAACGACAAGCAGATTTCCTTAGAAATCGGCGTAGCCGAATCTTCAAATGGGGTTAGGATTGGTAGATTCCGCGTAGTGAACGGACCTTCGTAAGGTGATAAACTAACCTTCAGGTTTTATGTCCAGAACACAGTTTTATTGCCTCAATGGCCTACTTCTAGTCTAAAGTTTGAAACAGAATGTGCCTTCTTATGGTGGCAAGCTCAAGCCCCGGTATCGGGTCTGACTATAGAGTGAAACCCTTAAGCCGACTGTGCCTACAATTGCTGCTGCAGCGACAGGAGACTGAGCCGAAAAGGGACTCCCAGCTTGTGTCCACTACAGCAGCCACATAAAACAAGGCCAAATACGGGACAGCACAAAACGTTTAAGATGCATCATATCTACTTAAGACTGGGCTGAGGAAGTGGACAACGAAATATTGTGACCTTTGCTTTGAAGGCTTCGTTGACCCACTCAGCCCTTCCAGTAACAAGAGAGTTAGTTTGTATGCGCGTCTTTGCCGAAGTCAGTGTATTGAGATCAAGCCATTTAGACTTGGTCCCTAAGGCGTTAACTGATATTCTTGGTTAGTGTTAAAGGTCAATAGCCCAAGATTCACAGCTAGGTCAGTTATATTAATATTATTACTTCGCAGTGAACTCCTACTTTGGCTTATAAAGATCCTATTTTAGAGGTATCAATGAAAATACTGAGGAAGTGTGTACCCTTCGTTTAGATTGGAGCCATCAAGAAATCTCAGTGATTTCAAGGGGCGGCCCAACCAAAACGAAGGAAGGTGGTATAATTTATAAAGTGGCCAGTATGATCAGAGTTAAGCACAACGGAGGCAAGCTACCACGCCGGCTGTATGTCTTTGGCATTGCTCTTTTGGTGTGATGTTAACACACAATAGCTGTCTATATTAACTTAGTACCACTCTGATATTTTGGCAGCAGCCTCTATTTGCTACTATTCTAACTAAATTACCTGACCTTATAACTAGTTATGTTTATGCCGGATGCTGTCTTTCCTTTTGGCACGGAAACGGTCACTAGTGAACTATGTTGCTATGTAGAACGATTTAGGTTTATGCGCTATTGAACATCTGTAATGTTAATCTCGGCGAGTGTCCATATAATAACCAGAAACGATTTAAGAGAACATATAATTTAAAACGGCACTGGCTGGAGTATCACAGATAATAGCTAAAAGCCTAGGTGTAAACTGGCCTATGAACATCTATTAGTCAATGGCGTAAATAAAACAATATAAGAACTTAAGGACACCTTTTAGTCATCGGCGTGTAAGGTTAAAGAAAATGAAGAACGCCTATTAGTCATCGGCGTATGAAAATAAAGTGCCCGAGGCTATTTTTTTATTTTTAAATTGCAAGATAACTTATACAATCAATAGAAAATTATTATTAGTAGAAAAAGCTGTAGTGAAGAGTCCAAGTATCCTTATGAAAGGTTTGTTTTGATTCAGGCCGAAAAACAATACCGGATATAACGCATTCGCGTAGAGAATCAGCGTGGTACTAATAGTTTAGAAATAGTCTGGCACAAGACGATCAGCGCAGCTAGCTCAGATGCTGCGTCAGAAGCAATGTTCATGAAAGTTGAATCAGCTTAACCTTTATTCAGTAACTTAAGCACTCCCTTAATCCTTCTAGTGTGCTTCAGATGAAACACTTTTTAGGTGTGTTTCGGACATGATTAGGTGAGAGAGATATTGGTGAGAAAGGCTCACAGTTCAATTTGTATATTGTTCAACATAGCGGCGTTTCAGGTATTTAATGTTCGACTATTTATGCGTCATCAGCTGACTCTGATGCGCCATTAACTGCCCAATTTTCGGCCACGCCGAATACCTTACTTTGTTTTGATATTAGCCCCTGAAGTGGGGCGGAAAAATTAACTTCGGGCCTAGGAGGAGCAGGTCTCCGATCCCGGTTACAGGTTCTATCTGATTACACCGGTGTAGATTGCTAAATGATGTTCGGCGTAGCGCTGAGAGCTTTGTTCAATGTTAATCTCCCCTCTCCGACAGGAGTTGTAGAAGAAGTTATTGGTTTGGTTGGCGCCTATCGAGTCCCTGATTTCAGGCCCCATTCACGCCATTCTAGGCTGGTTTTATTTCAGTCTATTATTCGTAACTTTCCCAGCTTTTAATTGGTACGCATTTATTCTCGTGGGTGGAGAGGGACAGATGACAGATGGAGTACAGGAGATTGCCGATGTGTCCAACGATCGTCAGTTAGCCAAACAGAGACGCGATCCCGGAGTCTCCGGTTTCACAGGTATACTCGTTACCGCCAGAGCTACCATCTCCTCAGTACTGAGTAATTGTCGCTGACACGACTCTTTATATAGGATTCAGTGACAAATAAGCTGACGCCACTGAGTTTTTCAGCAAATCAACGCACGATCATTTAGACGTGTATAGGCTATGAGGTTACGGGTTTATGACGTCACGAACGACCTTCACATTATAGCGTCATGAAGCACGTGTGATACGGGTTCAACTCTGGTGTATGCTATATTTTAACCAGATTTTAATTTAATCATATATCAGCCAATTCTTGTCCGATTTCAATTCTGTAAAAAATTTTGAGCTCCTGGGTCTCCTAATGGTTAATCCCAGGATGGAAAGAATAGATGCCGTATTAACGATCTGAAAATACGGACAATTATATACACAAAAGCATGCCATACTCTGCAACTATACCTAGCGTAGTTAGCAGATCAAGTATAGAGCGCATGCGCAATGCGCGGTTTTATGGACAACCTTTTTCAACATTCATATCGATACGTGCTACGCAAATATGGCTCTGTGTCTGTACTAGGGGGTGAGACTGGAACAGTTCGGCCCTGGCCTATGCGATCCGTCCAGTTTGCCCAGCTGAACAAGTGGATGTGTCAGTTACATCTATAAATGAATTTATCAGGGCCGGCCTATCAATAGAGCCCCTTCAACGTTCGCCACATTTCCAATAGGGCTATCTATCAAGTTGCCATTGATCATTGACTTTACTCCTCCTCCTCTTTTTCTAATATATACGGAGTCAGTCTCTGCCGATTCTAGTCTATTTCTCTGATTCCGATCTTCTATCAAAACTATATCTTTCTTACATTAGCTAAATAATCGAATATATTTTTGTGTTCCATTATGCTTAAAGTGTCATCGAGACTATAGTCCAGTCAATATAGGGATATACCTAGAACAAATTGCAACAGAAGCTTTTTTGGTTTTATGTAATGCTACTGGTCCTCACCTACCAGAAAATAAAAAATTCCTAAAAATTCTATCCCGGTAAAGGACTATTTCACAGAATTTAATAGGACCACTTAAAACCAATTATTAAGCTGAATATCTTACGTATCTTTGACTGGAGACCCATAAAACGTCTTAACTACATAAATAAAAGTGATAGCAAAGAACTGTTATTTCGTGATATGATCGCTATATGACATCCCGCTAACAGTAGATCCGTTACTACGTCTCTTGATGACGTCATCATGACGTCAATTATCAATCTTCCAATATTCAAGTAAATTTAATCCAAGTTTTATGATTTGTTGAATCAGTATGATGAATTTAGTAATGGTTTATTATATACAAACAGTTACATCCGTCATTTTCTCAATGGACGGCAAGGTCCAACATACTCATATTATCTTTACACAAGACCAACGTCTATGTCGTCAAATTCTGACCAATGCAACCAAGGTAGCTCATTGTTGTGTGGAAGCCACCTAGAATCAAGATTATTTGCACTAAATCACTTCTCTCGCCTTCATGAGCCATGATTGTCTTGGCCTTCCACCAAAGTGGCTGATCGAAGGTGACAATGGGTGTTGAACCATGACGTTGGTTTTCCGAAGCAATGAAGTGCAAGGGTGAATAAATACAAATCATGTCAGTTGGATCCATATCTAGCATTTGGAGAAAGTGGATTGATGCTTTTCCCGGATGAACTCCTTTGCAAATGGCTTGCATGGTGCCAGACCAACCGGGGCGATTAGGACGCAACGGCCATGACACTTTCCACATTACGTCCAGGTGTTTCCAAATGTCAGCCACACTAACAACAGGTAGTTTATCATAAACCAAAGGTACCCTATTGCCCTTTACTGCTTTGTAGTAGTGAATAGCAATTTTTGCATTATGGACATTATTACTGGCTAACTCTAGCCGTGGAATGACATGTTGCTGTGCTAACTCAGGGGTAACGGCTACGACCATGCCCATGCCATGGAAGGTACCATGTCCATCCAACGTACGCAAGTTGTGGTCAACATTATCTGAAATATATTGTCCAAAATGTCCAGACATTGGGATATCAGTCCCTGGAAAGCACGCTGCACCTTTTGAGAAATTGACCACCTCTGAATATGAAACACAAAAGCCACGACTTGCCAAGCATTCAATCAAAAACCTTGACCCAAACTGGTGCTGCATTTGTACTCCAAGTCCTAATGGTATTGGTGCAATGACAACCCTCGGTCTGGTCATCTGAATCATGCACTGACCAATAGAAGCAACGTTCACATCCTTTGACTCCCCACTTAAAAGGTTTTCTAGGAGGACGCGAAGTGTCGCTGGCAGATATACCAAATTATGTTCCAAGGATCTGATATCAGTTGCCCCTGGGTAGACATCTTTTGATGTCTGCGTACATTTGATGTCATTTTTTATGAGCGCATCTGCCGTTCTAATGATCTGATGCTTTCTTATCTTCTCGTCGTCCACCTTTGGTGCATCATGAAATGTCTGCAATATCTTTGCAGCAGTTGTTCGAAAGGTTACAACATCTGGACGACCGTTAATATTAGTTATTACTATGCTTTCCCCTACATGATTCTCAAGCTTTTGTCGCATACATTTTACACTGTAAGGTTCAGTGCAGAATTCTGACATTTTGTTAACCAGGTCAACTACAGTTGTCTGTTCATCATCGATTTCCCTCAGATAATTGACTACCTTCAGGAAAGCGTCCTCCCTCGATGTATCTACTGGTCTGCCCAAACGTGGAATTTTGGGTTCATCTACTGGGGTTCTTCTATATCGCATGGGAATCTGTTTGCCAGTTCTAAAATTAACGCTGCACACTTGGTGGTATACAGCTTCCACCGCAAGAAGATCCCTAGCATATATGACCCGTCCTCGAACCTCTTCTGTCCAACTATCGTCTTCAGGCCTTTCATCACATGCAGCAATAATTGATTTCTGGCAATCCCATGTGCGTACCTTGAAAACATCATCATTCTCATCACACCTAGTATTTGTCTCAACTGCCGTCCCACATAGAAAGCAGTGGTCCTTGAATAGGAATTCAGGTACCTATGAGCGGAGAATGGGTGATGGGGTATTTCGCCGGTTGCTTTCTAATTTTCTTTTTCTGGCTGCTTCGATCTTAGTTCTATCAATGTGATCTCTCCTACAGGAAACATGTAATCTTTGCCCTTTTACAATAGTCATAGGTGCACTCTCACGGGTCAAACTGGCTTCATTTATTCCAGCAATACCTTTTGATGATATCACAAATGTGGGTTTGCCATTGTCAAGACTCTCCCCACAAATTGCACAGAATGCTACATTTGCTGTTTCGTCCATGACGTTGAAATGGTGAAGTAAAACAATGTAATTAATGATTAATTATCATGGGACACAATGACATACATATTTCAACAGTAATTCATATATGGTAATGGGTAAAGTGTTGTGAATTAATGTATGTGTAGGGTTTTCATATATACATGCGCTCTGGACACCAGGTCCTTGAAAGCGCTCTATAGCGGTTCTGTGTGCATAAAGTAAACAAACACTGTTTGTTTCAGCCGATTTGATGAAGAATGACTTGATAAAGCCAAAGCTTGACAAAGAAAAGCTTGACGAAGTGAAAACTTTACAAAATGTGTGGAGAAAACAGAAATGAATACGGAAAACAAGTTTATAAAAAGTTCCGCCCGGAACGTACATTCACGGAAAATAATAGTCAGAAAGTGTTAAATGTCCCTCTGCTCGTTATAAAGGACCTGCTGACAATAAAGAGCACATATGAGACATTCTGTGCATAAATTCCGCCGTTAGCTACAATCTAGCCATAGACTTCCTACAAATGGATGCTTCTAGCGTAATGTATAAATACTTCAATGCCTCCTGTCTACATGTGACGTCACCATTAAGGGCTGGTGACGTAAATACACTAGCAATGCGACAGCACAACACTTTTACTAGTGGATTCAATCACTTAGCATCACATTCTACCATTTCTTACTTTTTAGAAATACATTATATGCGTCTAAAATTAATTGGAAATGTAATCCTTAGCTTGCAACAAAAATGTGGCAGCCATTTTTAATCACATTAATTAGGACCTTTCCCGGTGTGGGATTTTTAAGAATTTTTTATTTTGTGGTATTTGAAGACCAGTAGTATCAAATAAAACCAAAAAAGCTTCTGTTGCAATTTGTTCTAGGTTATCCTTATCTAAGCGTAGATTGACTGGACTACTATGGTATAACCCGACGTCTGTGAGAATACTAGGTAGATGCGCTTGTGTTGCAAGTCTAATAATTGACAATTGTTGTACCAAAACATAGTCTGGAAGACCCATGAGCTAACGTCGGTATCTGAAAATAAATACCAAGATAAAAACGCCAATTCACCTTTCCAGAATACCCACCCAGCATATGACGTCATAATGAACTGCGTGATGTGTACAATAACATCATAATGAATGACGTCGATAAGTACGTCACGAACGCATATTTGAAGACCGTCTATGCGTTGTTGTACAAATTGTTTGCTTTTACTATTTAATAAATATTATGTTGACTATTTTGAAACTAATTTGACTGGGCGCTGTTGCTGCCATAGGCAGCAACAGCACCCAGTCAGATTAGTTTCAAAATATTCAACAGCTTCCCTGTATAGTTTTCAAGAAATTGATAGCTAGAGCATTTGGGGATCGATCAACCCCAACACGGCGAGGTGTGGATGGAGCTTAGCTAGTGATGGGCGGGGCATAGCTAAAACTGGAAAGGTCCATTGATTACGAAACCTATTCCTAAATGAATCCTTGGTTCGTACATCTATGTCTGGGAGACATCAGTAATCTTATATCATGCTACCCTTTCTGATCTTCGCTGGAACCGTCGTATAGTAGCTATCGGTACGGCTGATCGGATCTATTTGAAACTGTACTCTTTCTTGTGTGTTACAAAATGTACCATGTTGCTTTAGGACAAAATCAATGCACTACACAATACACACTACACTATAAAATTCCCATTTCCTGTGAAATTCATGAAACCACTTATTCATATCATATTTAACAGATGACGATAACAATAAACAAACTAAACATCGTTTCTACACTTATCCTCTTTTTACATGTGGCACACTTCTTCTGTCTCTGGCATATATCAGATGTATATACTACTTCAGCACTATACGCCGGACATGTATGCACGCACGCGTGCACACGCGCACACACATCCATGCCCCTCAAAGATGACTGGGATATAATCTCCATGATCCGTCATCTTAGACAAATTTCATTCATGACTTTCAGAGGAGTCCACTGATCTATTAATATCGAATCTGTAACTTGGCTCTCATAACCACTCAACTGGAGAGTTTAGGATGTGTGGCTCAGGCGGAAGAAGTTGACACAGATAGCTTAATTTTTCAAACAGTCTCATCGTCAAGAGATTGATGGAAATTGATGGTAAGGATTCCCATGCCGCTTCTAAAAATGGGTTGACACTCACTCGACCGTCCACATGCTGGAAACACACATATTCTTATACTTGAAACGGAATAGCGTTTACAGCATTATGGCGGTGAATTTCTACAAGGGGCGGGGCAGGTGGGTGGGGTTTGAAGAACGCTGATACATTCTACTGATATAATCAGCAGCATTAATGAGAGATCGGTGAGAGAGAGAGGGAGAGAGAGAGAGAGGAGGGGGGGGGGGGGAGAGCACGAGACGTTCTGCCAAATGGGGATTATCCACAAACTATACACTATAATTGGTACGCAGTACAAAATAATAATCGACTCAGTAAGCTACACAATTAGATACAATATGTAAATTTTAAAAGTCCCTTAAAAAGTCAATCAGAAAACATCGTATAGTTTCAATAATAATAATAATAATAATAATAATAATAATAATAATAATAATAATAATAATAACAATGATAATAATAATAATAATAATAATAATAATAATAATAATAATAATAATAATAATAATATATTTTTATGTATTAATAAAAATATATTTATGTTTGCTCACCTGCATTTTATTACAAATACATACTGAAATAAACTGAATTGGTCTGATATGATACTCTCATTACTAGCCACTGTATTAGCCACTGTCCCACAAAACAGACAACCAAACTGCATTTCCACCTATTCTTGCAATCATGTGAGAAATCGTATGCTGTAGTGTGTGTATCGGCAGTAATCAATGTCATTACTGTTTTCCAATAATATATTCCATCAATCATAGTATACTTATGAATCATAATTGTCATCATGCGCCACAGTAGTTCACCTGGTACAGCGTTGATGATTAATATTCCTTTGTTATGCATTCTTAGTTCTATGGATTCCTGCTGGCGAATATAGATCTTTTGTCTAGTGGGTTACCTACACGAGAATCGTACACTATAAATATATGTTCATGGTGTATCAGAAAGCGAATACAAAGGACCTCCTGACGCGCGTCTAAGGCTGTCGTTAAGTATATCTATCCCCTTTGAAGCTAATTATACTGTATGGGGGTCTATATCACTATGTCTCTGTATATTGCCGTGTATAATGCCAAAGTATATATATATATACACTTTGCCATTATATACTGTAGGGATGTAACAAACATTCGTTGGTTCGAAAAATCGTAAACCAAGGGACGACGAACCATGGTTCGGTTCGCTTGCATGAGATTCGTGCGGTTCGTGAACCATACACAAAGCTAACTCTTTCACAGATGTATTCCCATATCTAATTTTAGGAAAGCCATACAGGAACATCGTTGAATTATATTCTTTAGGTTTTTATTCTTACTCTGTTGAATATTTTGAATTTATTTGACTATAAGCTGTTGCTGCCTAGGCAGCAAGTAAGTTTTATATTTTAAAGAATTTACTTTTTCAGAGATTTGTCGGTGAAAGGGCTAATAGTCAAGCAATCTCTGAATGGTGATTTACGAATATGACCATGAATGGAATTTAGCTGGGTATGAATCTTATAATATTTTCTAACATTTGTTGTCAGAATTTTTATTTGTGCTTTTCTACCATTTAGCCAGTAAAACCACCTGCCTTTAAATGTTATTTTCTGCTACAATAGCATACTAAAAATTTCGTGAACCAGTTCGTGGTTCGGACATCTGTATCGTGAACCAGTTCGTGGTTCGGACATCTGTATCGTGAACCGGTGCGGTTCGTGAAAATCCTCACGAACCTCAACCCTAATACACGGCAATAGACAGAGACAGTGATATAGAGCCCATAAAGCATAATTAGCGTTACGTTGATAGCTATATACTCGTGTTATAATAGAGATTATATCATGTCTTAGAGAACCGCGTAATTGACCACCGTGCTGGTAAAGTGATGCAGACATTCTGTACCAGTCAGTAGATATAGGCAAGGACTTAGTGTAGTTATAAGACGGTGACTTTTAACCATTTTAGTGCGATTAAACAAATATGAGCAATTATTTACGATGTAAAAAAGATATGTTGAATATTTTGAAGGTGATTTGACTTGGAACTGTTGCTCCCTATGGCAGCGATATACTCCTGTTAAATTAACTTCAACATATTCAGAAATCTCTGGTTATTTTGGAATCCATATACTGGGACTTTGGATATCAAAGTGGTTCCTGCAATATGCGGCCATTGGTGGGGTTCGTTGTGAGCTCTTGATACCAAACATCGGCGTCTGAATGAAGTCACCATAGAGAGTATTGTTTTAAATATTTGTATTTCAGGTTGTTAACAGATTTCGCGCAAGACGGTTCCATAAAACGTTAATAATTGTAACCCAACATAATTTGACTGGATATGATTCTGTTATTTGAGCCTTTCAAATATTTATATAAAAGACAATTGTAGATTATAAAAATTACCGCGAGCGATTATCAGCTTACACGATGACCAATACTACCACAGAGCTATTTGGTGTGAACCAGACTGAGATGCTTCCAATAACCGAGATGCTAGATTCCACTTACAGTGCGTCAGATCTCCGACTTCTTGCATCCTGGAAAGCATATTTTGCCATCCCGGAATGGCTGAGCAAGACAATCGTTGTTGTATCATTTGCTATTGGAGCCGTAGCGAACACTTTTATCATAGCTTACTTTTTCAGGAGTGGAAAATACTACATACCTATATTTACATTATTCACAAGTTTGGCTTTCAGTGACCTGCTTACGTGTCTGGCTACATGCGCTCTGGCCCAAGGAGTGTATCCAGAAGTAATTTTTCCTGTAGCCTCGACACAGCTGTCAGTAATGGTTAATTATATCGTAGGTGTAGCATATGGAACTAGTATCTTGCACTTAATATTTTTAGCAGCATTACGTTATTATCAGCTATGCTACCCACTGCAGGCCAAAGTTCAAGTATCGTTCACCTGGGTCACGAGGTGGTGTATGGCGATGTGGCTGGTGTCCCTCATAATAAATATACCAACGCCATTTCACAGAGACGTCGTTCCAATTTCTTACAACAATCGAACAGTAAAACTTTTTATTTTTACAGGAAATTTTGATTTGAAGAATTTAATAGAGTCGATGTCGAAACAGGTGATCCCTTTGGCCGTTATCGCGACGTTACATGTGTTGAAACTGTACAAAATGGGAGTAAAATCCGATTTAACAAATAAAGGTCGTCGTAATGCGAGTTCCAGGATGGCTGCCCTGATTATAATTATATTTATTTTGTCAACAATTGTGAGACTTGGACATAGTTTCTTCCACGGCGTTCTGGGGTTTCCCCCTCAACGTTTTCACAAACTGTTAGCAATAACGGCAGGGCGCCTCATCTATTCAAACAGCATCATTGACCCTTTTATATATTTCTTCGGTTCTGCGGACATGCGGACAGATATCTGGAAAACATTTTGCGGATGTAATACAGTTCAAAAGTAACAGGTCTGAACCCATTAATGGCAGAATTTGTTCAAGCAAATCTAAATATTTGCTTGTTGAATGTACATGTACAGTCTAATAGAAAACTATTGTTTAAAATTAACCAGGCGAATGACTGGCTCGGTTATCAGGCTAGTCATTCCAGTGGAAGAACTAAACTTTTAAAAATACTACCTAGATAACGCAGTTTATTGGGCCGATACCGCCCCGGTACTTTCAGTATCAGCCCGGTATCGGCTCAGCATTTGCCCAGTAAGCTGTGTTATCAGTGTATTCTCGTCGCCTGCAAATGGACATTCCTCGTGATCTCTGCAGGGGCCCATTTTGATCGATTTCTTCGTGAAATGGTTAACCCGTCAATCTATTTCATTCTCTACATAGCTATAAGGCACATATTGTCTAGCTTCAATAACGACGTGGCTTTATCATGTCTTTAGCCTGTCTGGTCTTTCATATGTCTAATTCAGCAACCCGTGCCATTCTGAATTGTTTACTTTCATTGTTCACAATATGTTAATAAACTACCGTAGTATTTATTTCTGCAAGCTGGCAAGAGACACATTGCGGAGTCAATTTGAAATTTTGAAACCTGAATTCTCAGAATCAAAATTCAAGGTAATTATACAGGTAAGCTGTTGCCTATTTTTAAACTAAAGGCAGCAAATTAGTTTCAAAATATTCAACAGAGTTTATTAAATTGTAAATTAATTCGACATACAATTCGTACATAACAATGACGGACCTCTCGATATCCGTGACGGATCTACGTCATTTGGTCATGCCGTCACATTCTTGAGTGGCAGATCAGATCAATCAATTAGAGATACTCTGGAAAAATTAAACTATTTGGTCATTAAAGGAATACTCACATCATCTTGTAATATCCATTCATAATGTACTATATTCAATACATAGACTATGGATGGCATTGTTTAGCGTTTTCTGATGCGGCCAAATAAAAGATAAATTCAGGCTTTAACCGTCTTACTGCTGAGCTTTTGCAGACGACATATTCCAGGGGTTATATCGCTGGACCTGCTGAAGATTTTAAAAACAATTTGACTGCTAAGCCAACAACAACTTTCAGACAAATTGTTTTCAAAATATTCAGGTACTCAAGAGATTTTTGCTTATCGAAGTTAGAAGTCTGGTGGCTTGCTGCAGCGAGGCAGTCAATAAAATGTGTCGCTTCAACTTATGGAAGTAATCATACCACAAAGGTTTGATGTTGAAGCATAGAAGTTGTTGCGATTTTAACAAAACCATGGATATTCTAAACGTCTGTGCACAATAGAAACAACATAAATGACTATGCTGCGATTAATATGGTGAAAATGTAAAATTAACCGATTTCATAAATATCACAACAGCTTGAAGATGACATTTGTTAACGTTAGTAAAATTGGTTTCGCTATTTTAGTCTGATATTTTTATTTGAATGATAGATACAATTATCGAGAAAAAAGATCAATTTTGATAGCGTTCTAAGATTTTCTAAGAAAGGAGACCGACCGAGAAAATACAATGGGAAATATCCATGTCGTGTAACATGCGCATTCGGACGAAAGATTTATGAACCTCGAAGTAATACATTCGTAAGGCATCTAGATTTAGAGATTATAATTTGTATGCGTTCAATCTATAGTATGGGAGTATGCAGAGCTGGTGGGGGTGGCTGGGTGGGTGGGCACTTTGAATACTTTGAAACTAATTTTACTGAAAGCTGGCGCTGCTTAATGCAGCACCAGCTTCCAGCAAATTGGTTTCAAATTATTCAGCAGCATATATCTAGTCTAGCAGTATGTTCATATATATATATATATATATATATATATATATATATATATATATATATATATATATATATATATATATATATATATATATATATATATATATATATATATATATATATATATATATATATATATATAACAGTATATCACGACTGTAAAAAATGAGATAGTGGGATTACAGGTTCAAATATGTAAACTGCGACAATTGTTTCTGATTCGGGGTCCATTATTTTTCGGATAACTAACCTCATCTCTTGATAGCTATTTAGGTGATCTAATATGCCGCTCATAAACTATGCATGTTATTATAGTAGATAAAGGATGGAACATTTCTGTACCCTATAATAGCTGCCATGATTTACATTTCGACCAATCAGAAGAAAACTAGCGCGACCGCCTCGGTATATACACTCCGTCACAGAGGTGCCAGCTATTGTTTGGCAATTTCGTATAAAAGCAACCATACATGTAAGTTGTTGAATATTTTGAAACTAATTTGACTGGAAGTTGTTGCTGCCATAGGCAGCAACAACTTCCAGTCAAATTAATTTCAAAATATTCAACGGGGTATGCATTACATAATAAGGAAAGCAAATAATTGTGATACAGATAAGGGAATGTGATAGGACATGAATGATACGGAATCTATAAACCATAAACTATCGGTACAATGCAACATCTGAGATGAGATTAGCATCCCTTTAATCCGCCCCTGGAGACGTAGTGTAAAACCAATTATACAGGTATGTAGTTGAATATTCTGAAACTAACTTAGCGAGTAGCTGTCGCTGTTTTTGGTACTAATAACGGCTTCCACATATACTTGTTTCACATATTCAACATGATAATTATAACGTAATAAAGAATGTGTTTTATCTATACCTACTGTGCCCTACATGACGTCACGCGCAATCACTCGAGGAGACAAAATGGCGGCAACCACAGTTCAACATTAACATGATGTTGAAACGCAAACGAAATGATAATTCCACAGATAAAGGAATAAGCCGGGAACTAAACAATATGGAATCTATGTACTTTAGTCTATGAGTACAATACAACTTTTGATATCGATTATCATCTCTTAAGTACACTGTCGCTGTCTAAAATGATAATCACCGTTCACAAAAAGTCGCTTGTATGTCCATATTGATACGTTTTGTGCATGTTATAACTGAGATAAGGTGCTACAGTTCAATCGTAAAGCATAAAATGAATATATATTGTAAAACATATGGGCTTCCGGTATCGTTTAGAAAATTGATTTCCGGTATTGTTTAGAAAATTGATTACTGTTACTTTTCTTGGTATTGTTTATGATATATATCTCGCACCACTCAGTAATTAACGGCTATCAAACAATGGATTCAAACTCCGTTCAATAGAGAATATATAAATAGTACATCAAGAAATAACTTAGTATGTTTCCAAAACAAAATAAAACGTACTGTTGAATATTATAATTGGGCTGGAGGCAGCAATGTCTTCCAATCCAATTAGGTTGAAAATATTCAACAACACATTTCCTACACTGTATTCAAAATTGTACAAACAGACATGGTTCTGTTGCTGTTCTGGAAACATGCTAGCGTATGTACGTATGAGATGTAGCCTACTGTAGTCTTATCTTATCTATACTGGCATAGCAAATCTGTGATGGGAGAGAGGAAAAAATAACCAAAGCGGTATGATGTCCGAAGATGGTTTGGCAATCCATATAACATATGTTGATTTGGCAATAATAATAATAATAATAATAATAATAATAATAATAATAATAATAATACTTAGACCTGTTCCGGTCGGTTATGCAACATCCAAGTTATCCGGAGAGAAAGCTCTCATATGGAGTCAGAAAAAATGATCACGAAAATTCAAGATGGCTACCATGCTGTTGTCAACCATTTTGAAAAGTATCAAATGAGAACTTATGAGCCCGAATTAAAATCGATTCAGAAATTTGACCCTCAAAATTAAGTTCTCATGAAAGTTGCCCAGTTGACCCGTTGATTCGGTTCAGTATCTCTGAAGAGAAAGCGCTCTTTGCGATGTTATAAACATAGTCACCGAATCTTGGTTCTAGTAATGCTAGATAGACACCAGTTCTTGTGTTAGTTTTTATCAATTGCTATAATAGTCTCGGAAAGTGTCTCAGAAATGTCACACAAATGATAACCACAAATCCACGATGGATACCAAATTCGTCGATGTGTAACTGTCGGATTCGGAATTAGGATGCCTAATCGCATTACTATGGCAATTCCTGCCACTACAATCCATCAACTAAGAAAATACACTTTGGCTGCCAATATGCCATATTTCAATGCCCACCTGGCCCCTATAGCAACAACCACTTGCTGTACATAACTCTGAATGTGTATAAACATGTCACTCTTCATAGCGAATGGTAGAATTGGAGGCGAGGCCACCGTAAGAAAACCCACAACAACTAATAATAGTGTTCTTGACTACGTAATAGGAAACCGGAATTTAATTGCAAAAATAGCTAAATTTTATGTGGAAAATTTTGATCCTATATTATCAGGCATTCACCTGCATTGAATATTGCAATCTGTAATAATAATAATAATAATAATAATAATAATAATAATAAATAATAATAAAAGATGGGTACCAACTAAAAAGTCTCAGTTCGTTCAAAACAAAGATTTAAATACAGTAAATGAAATTTTTAACACAATAAGTGAAATTACAAATAGAGACCCGCAAGATAATTTGAATGCAATAGTAAATATGATACGTGAATTATTTAATAAGAGTGCAGTCAAAACGTTTGGATTCAAAAGAAAGTATAAGTGTAAATTAAAAGTAGACAATAAGCCATGGTTCGGAAAGGAATGTTCAGTAAAACGAAAAAAGTACAACGAAGCTAAGAGGAACTATAGACAACCTCTGAAACAAGCGAGTAAAGCGTATAAACTGTCAATTGAAAATATGCCGATCTTTCTCGAAATCAAGTACAAGCGAAAACTAAGGGCGTTGCATAAATACGATACCAAAGCTTTTTGGAAAACAATAAACAGTAAAAGAAAGTGAGGGAGACGATGAAAAAATCGACATGAACGCCCTCTTTCAATACTTTATGAAAATAAAGGAAAGCAGTAATGAAGATGAACTCAAGTCAGCAGAACTAGATATAATAGCAGCATGTCCCGCGCTTGATATACCAGTATCTAAAGACGAAATAAGGAAAGCCACACAAAAAACAACAAATAATAAGGCCAGTGGTATTGATTATATAATAAACGAGTATGTTAAATCCACAATTGATATTATGTTACCTATATATGAAAAATTATGTAACCTAGTTTTTGATACCGGAATTATCCCTGAAACATGGCTCATCGGTAAGATTATACCAATCAACAAAAATAAAGGTAGCAAACTCGAACCATCTAATTACCGACCAATAACTCTATTAAGCTGCTTAGGGAAACTGCTCACATCTATACTGAATGACAGATTTAAAACATTTACAGACGAACATGAAATTATTACAGAATCACAATCTGGATTTAGGAAAGGCAGATCTACATCAGATAATTTTTTTTCACTACATATTATTACAGAATTATTATATTTGCAAAAGAAAAAATTATACTGCTGCTTCGTAGATTTTGAAAAAGCATTTGATTCTGTCTGGAGAGTTGGCATATGGAGCAAACGTCTAAAAAGTGGCACATCTGGCAAACGTTTTAATATAATTGTAACTATTATATAAATCAATTTCTTGATTTATTTTTCATAATTCTACATCATCTGACTATTTTCCCTGCAAGATTGGAGTGAGGCAGAGAGAAGACCTCTCACCCATATTATTCTCTCTTTTTATCAATGACCTAGAAACTTATTTAGAAGAACGTGGAAACCCAGGACTTACATCGTTAAGCCAACTGGCTAATGATCTTCACATTTACTTATACTTATCAGCATTGCTGTATGCAGATGGCACCCTTCTTATGGCTGATTCAGAGGAATCCTAACAGAAAGCATTCCATGACTATTGTCAAAATAAAAAACTAAAGTTGAACCGCAACAAAACCAAACTAAATATTTTTTCAAAACTTACGAGACACCAGCCGAGATATAGATAGTAGACGAATACCTTTTTCTCGGTGCTTTATTTAAATTTAATGGAAATTTCTTTGCATGTAGGAATCGCAATCTAAGACAGGGAATTAAAGCTATGTTTGCACTAATAAAAAAAATCAGTTTAGTATCCCAATTGATCTCCCTATCGGTGCTGTTGGAGAAGGTACACTTAAATGTTCATGTCAAATGAACGCAGTTTGCACAGTTTGAAACATCAATAGGATCACCACAAAGTAGTGGTTTCCATTTTGCTACCTCGCCGCAGCACTATCATCTGTTCCAGAACACTGTACAAGAACAAATCTCAATGAATACGTATGCCACTCGAGATGGAGTAAGCGGGGGTGGGTGGATGGATGGGGGATTGAGAAGTGGGGAAGAGCAGCCCTACCGACATTGTAATTCGCTATATAACAGGAAATATCGCCTGTCAGTCGTTTTCGAAGTGCTGGATTCGTGGGTATAAATTCCATATTCTGGACGGAGCTATATGGTGCTACATGTGTTTCCATAACGCTATATAATTGCACCAGCTGGGCTGCTCCAAAAATACTCTTGAACAAACTTGATGTATGCAATTTTATCTATCTACGAGCCATTACAAATCATTGCTGCCCACACAGTCTAATATTAAATACAGCACTCTATAAAGTGTGTAACACAGAGCCACTATTTGTAGAGGGTACCGCAACAGCGATTGTCTATGTTAGGACATGTTCTTTGAATGCCAGAAAATATGCTTGCTCAGAAAGCATGTGCCAATATGTATCAGACACATAAACGATGCCACAACATTAACCTACTAAGTGTTTTGTGATCAGATCTCAAAGCACGTACTCTTGGACAACTAAATACTTATGACGCTCGTAGTGGACACGACATGGTGGAGAATGTTGAGGTAAAACTAGTTGCAGCTGAAAGAGATTTCCACTTCTTCAGCTGTAGGACACAGTCACTCGTCTTCACCATATGGTTTAAAGGATAACTAATCTGAACTCTTGATAGCTATTCAGGTGATCTAATATGCCAGTCGTAAACTATGCAGGTAATGTTAATCTTTTCACCATGTCGCTAAAGAAAGATACTTCAGGCTTTAGTAGCTAAACGTTGCTACATTTCTACAGCCTATGATGGCTGTCATGATTTACTTTTCAACCAATCAGAAAAATCCTAGCGTGCCAAATTAGTTTCAAATTATTCAACAATATGAATATTACATAATAAAGAATGTAGTGCATTGGCACTTACATGACATTACACACTATTGCTTGAGGAGACAAAATGGCGGCGATCACTGTTCAACATTTACGCGATATTACAAAACAGATAATTGTGATACAGAAACGGGAATGTGACACGATATGAATGATCTGGAATATATAAACCATAATCTATCGGTTCAGTATAACATTTGAGATGAGATTAGCATCGCTTTAAAGATAATAACCTCACATGAACATGCCCAAGTATAGCACTGTGTGCGAGTCAGATGATATTCCCCGAGACGTTTGTGGCTCATGACCCCAAAATTCACAAAAAAAGAGAAAACTATTACATAAATGTTTAGAAAAGTGGACGTGGTTTCCAATGGGGTATGGCTTCAATAAATTGTGATTGTAATTTGACATAGGAACTCTTTAAAATGCAATGTTGGTTAGCACAATAGCAACTCAATGTGGGCCAGCTGCTAACTAAGCAATTTACCAGCCAGCAAACTGGCTCTGGGCGTTGATTTAGGGGAGGCCCTGCGTAATGACGTCAATCTGGGAAAGGTGTATTTCAAAGTGACAGGTAAGTCCATCGTGGGTTCTACGTAAGTGTCAAATTTGCATGGAGGTCCTGCCAAATTTCTTAAGCCGCATACTGTTGAAAAATTTATAAGAATGGATAAAACCCCAAGAAGTATTAGGCCTACGTACTGTTGTCTACAGAGCAGAATCGCCGAGACGCCTAATAATAGTGGTAGTAATAATAGCGCAAGTGATGACACGCATCAACGCATACATTACAGCTATAACCGTTTCCAAAACAAAATAAATTTAGTTTCAAAATGTTCAACTGAATGTTTATTAGATAGTAAAGACATACAATTCGTACAACAACCCTTAGTCCGTCATCAATGGACCTTTCCATTTTTAGCTATGCCCCGCCCATCTCTAGCTAAGCTCCACCCACACCTCGCTCGTGTTGGGAACGATCGATCTCTGAACTCCCTGACTATCAATTTTCAGAAAACTAATCAGGTAAGCTGCTGAATATTTTGAAACTAATTTGACTGGGTGCTGTTGCTGCCTATCAACAGCGCCCAGTTAAATTAGTTTCAAAAAATTCAACAACTTGTTAAACAGTAGAGACATACAATTCTTACAACGTGTCGGACTATTAAGAGCTAAAGACGGGCCTAATAGAATCATTTATGACGTAATGATTATGACGTCATCATACACGCCGCTTAGCTGATTATGACGTCATATGACGTCAAATCATCGATGGATACTCTGGAAAGGTGTATTAAACGTTCGTGACGAACTTATATATGCCATTCATGACGCCAGTGACCATGACGTAATCCTACACGTCATGTCGTTGATTATGACGTCATATGATGGATGGATAAACTGGAAAGGTCCATTCTTGACTGACTTGTCGATGTTCATAACAGAGTTAAAACACAACATTATGAGAGTAACCCCATGCTACATGTGACAAATTATGACGTCATATACTTGAGCGCCAGATCGGATTCCTCTGCACAGACCTTAAGTTATAGAATGCTTAACCTCATGCTTCACTATAGTACGAGTTGTCCCGACTACTGGTGAGGTATGTTCAGTAAAACATAAATGCGCATGACCGGGTATCTAGACTGTATCGAGCGGCTAACTTCAAACACTCATCAGAATTGATTAATCCAGTTTATTTATCAAACATATGATGTCATAATCAACTACGTCACATCTAGGCTGAAGTCATAATCAACTACGTCATGAATGACGTGATTTACTTCGTCAACACGCTTAATAGTCGTCAAGTTGTACGAAATATCTTTGCTATTTAATAAACATTATGTTGAATATTTTGAAACCAATTTGACTGGACGCTGTTGCTGCCATAGGCAGTAACACCAGCCAGTCATGAATCGATTGATCATAAGACGGGCAAAGCGTGGGTGGAGCTTAGCTAGAGATAGGTAGGGCATATCTAAAACTGGATTCCTCTATTGTCAATGAAATATGTCACGTCAACGTTTCAAATTCGGGTAGATTTATTTGTTAATCACATGTCAGTATAAGAACATATGTAAATAGGCAGTCCATCTAAGGCAACGCCTATAACCCCTGACATAAGTGTTTTTGCATTTACATAACATTTAACATAGCATATACTTAGAACATGAACTACATACATAGAATACGCTTGGAAGTAAGAATACCATAATAGGACGATGCTGACGAAGAAATTATTGGGATCTTATTTCAAATTCATAGTTATAATAAAAACAATATGTATTGCGATTGATATAGTTACATGTTTTCGTAAATACCGCATTGAGTAGAATATTTGTTAGAATTAGTAAAATTGGCCTAGCTACTTTAATCTCATGTTTTATTTGAATGACTAACACAATAATCAGGGCCGGATCCAGAATTTTTGTTTGTTGGGGGGGGAGGGGGGGGGGGCCGCAAAAAAACCCTGGACATGTATCAAAAACCACATGAGGGAGCTGATGGTCCCAGGGAAAACTTGATATCTAAGCGCTCACAGATGGCCTCTCTGAATTTTCATAGGTAAATATGGACCAAATGTATAAAAATTAAAAACATACCCCAAAGGCAAAAGGACATTTTGTTATCAAGGAGGGGGTCGAACTCCCGAACCCGCACCACATCTGGATCCGCCCTTGATTCAATTATTAAGAACAAAGGATTTTGGCAGCGTTCTAATACTCGAGAGAAAGAGAGAGAGAGAGAGAGAGAGAGAGAGAGAGAGAGAGAGAGAGAGAGAGAGAGAGAGAGAGAGAGAGAGAGATGGATGAGTCGAGAAAATACTGAACTGAAATTCAGCCTTTGAGACGGCTGTGTGCTCATTTGAGCTTGGCGTAAACTAGATGGTATTCAAATCTATGCTGAGACATGTTTGTAAATTTTAATTGTTTCATATAATCCTTTATGTCACAGTGATATAGACATCAAGATTAACCCTCATCTATTGTATTGTTATGCAATGACTTATGTTATCTAAGCAATACTGTTATCTGTGTGTTTTCCGGTTTCTTAAGGCTACTGTACAAACGTGTGAGCTATATTAACACTTAATTCAGCACTTTGAGGCTTGGTACGTGAATAAACCCATCAATAAACAATTTCAACTCAATTCAATAACTAAATATGTATATTTTGTGAATAAACTCACTTAGCTTCGTTCATTCAAACACACGTCCATTTCGTTTGACTTTGATTTGCACATTTGTGAAAAACTGTTTCTGTTTCTTAAACGTTATAATAATTGTATTACATAGCCATTGCGGGGGATTTACTACTAGTATAGCCTGCCATTGCATTAAATAGTTCCGAAATATGGGCCAATGTTCAATTAGTCGAAACATAATCAATACTAATATAATATAAATATATAATTGTTGATAAAGTTATCGTAATCCGTTTTAGCAACATTATGTGATTTGCTTTGATGTGAAAAAGGAGTTGTGACAAAAGCGATCGCCGCTACAGTTGCGACCTATACACAAGGCGGTCTTGCCAAAGATGGGAAAAAATGGATAAACCGACCGACCGACCGACCGATAGACAGACAGACAGACAGACAGAGCGACAAACAGACAGACAGACAGGTAGGTAGGCAGACAGGCAGGCAGGCAGGCAGGCAGACGTATAACAGTTGCCAGTCATAACCATAAACAAACCATTTTCGTCTGAGAGATGCGCACGTTCATTCTGACACTGGTCATCGAGGTGTCAGCACGGGCTTGTGCGAAGACAAATAGACATACATTTCATGTCAGCGTTAGCTGTATAAGCATCCAATATACGGTACAGATAAGAAGTAACGTAATGCGTTTCTAAAACAAAATAAAAAGTGCTGTTGAACATGTTCAACATAATCGTATTTCTGCCTAGCAATGTCTTCCAACCCAATTATGTTCAAAATATTCAACAGATCATTTCTTATATCGTCTTCAAAATTGTACTAATATGTTTCTGTTTTTTGTTTTTGGAAACATTTTGTCTTATTTATGAGCTGTACTGTACGTGAAGTAACGTTACAGAACCAATCAGCCTGGACCCAGAGATAGATAGATAGATAGATAGATAGATATGCGTGATGAGACATTTTGCACAATTCTTCGCCTGGCGTAAACCGCGGCACACTAACGTAATCCACTATGACATTCAAGGGAGATAAATATGCCTTACGCCGCTACACATCGTTGCAACACCGACATCTGATCATAACCATGTCAAACTCCTAATAGCTACGCGATAGTGTTACATTATTGTAGTCATTGCATCAATGTACAGCAAGTCGTATTGTGTATCTCTCTCTGATAGAATAAAGTGTTTGTAATCCACCAATCAGATTCCTGGTTAAGGCCTACTTCGTTAAAACGGTGACCTCATTGAAACCAGTATCTCAATATTACCCCATTAAGCCAGTGGTACATTTTAAAAATAGTCTTCTCCTGGTCTGCAAATTTACATTTCTCGTCACGGAAGTGTGAGCGGGAGTATGGCGCCAGTAACAGAGGACGATGGAACATTGGTAATCAGTCCAACTGATGTGGTGTACACATGCCAGAAAGAGAACTTCTTCACCATGCACGGAGGGATACATTTCTAGCCACGCCCACCCATTTGTAGCTAAGCTCCACACACCATTTGAGTGTGGGATGATCGATCCATATGCTTTGCGCCCTGAACCCAAAACCCAATTTTCAAGGTAACTATACAGATAAGCTGTTGAATATTAACAGTAATTAATAGTAATTTGGCTGGGCTTTGCAACAACAACGCCCAGTCAAATTAGTTTCAAAATATTCAACAGAATGTTTAATTAAATGTACAAAAATATATAAAAATACAATTCGTGCACTTGACGGACTTTTAAATGTCCATGATTGAGCTAAATACAGCATTTTTATTGCTACTTCAGCCTACAGGTGACGTAATTGATTATGACGTCATATGCTCGAGTGACGTACAGATCGGATCTCTGCATTAGTTATCTAGTCAATGTGCGAGGCTTATAGTGTGATGCTATAGCGAATTACGACAGATTTAATAAGAGTTTAAATGGCCGCCTTTATTCCAATACTGAACTTTAATAAACTAGTTTTGTAATATTATGTTCCGCGTCTAGGTCAATAATGGCAGTAACATGTTATATAATTTCATTTTTATTTAAAAGCATATATGTCATTGGAATGTTGTTAGACATATTATTAATTAGCCTTTCAGTATATTATAATGTCTGACTTTAACATGTGAATCGGTGTATTCTTCTCTTTATATGTCTTTAAATAATGTCTATTGTTTGATAGATAAGATCTCTCAGTGGCTGCATGTTAGTCTAAACATGTTTACCGCCCGGATTCCCCGGAACCGTGTCTGAAATATATCAATTCTAACCTTATCAACGCCCTGAACCTGCATCCAACTAATATTCGTCCAAACCGTCTTAATCTCAGCCTGTCATCAGCGATACCAGTCGGAGGTTTCTCGGGAACATGAACTTGCCTCTGATAGATATTAATAGTTATATAAGTGCTTTTTTATTGTAATGTCCATTTGCAGATCAAGAGAAGACTATTTCTGACAATTTACCACTGGAATGATTTGCTCGTTAACCATTCCAGTGGTAGGTTTTCAAAAATAGTCTTCTCTTGGCCTGCAAATATTTGACCCAATTTGGTCATTAAAGGATTAATTAATTAACCCTCAAAGCGATGTATATTTCATGACTAACGATAGCGATCGATTTCAAATGTATTCACCATAGACATGATTATAGTAGAAATCCTATCTGATTGGAAGGATACCATAGATATCTTATAATTATAGAAGGGAAGTACGCATACATTCACAATTGGGAACATAGATATCTTATACCATCTAGTTGGCGCATTCGCATACCCTCACTGTGGGACTAGTTGTTGCTAGCTCCGATGACGCGAGTTCAGCAAATTGCAATTGCGCATGACCGTGTATTCACTTACTGGCTGACGGAGACGATCAGCTGTATATATGGTCTTCAAAAAAGAGTAAATTATATTTTGCTAATTTGAAGAGAAAGTGAACAGACGCAAATTTACATATTTTTATCAGACATAAAATTGTTTTGACTATATTAATCTGACACTTTAATCGACTACTTAATAGGTTTAGTAACAAAAACATATTATTTTGGAGACTATACATCCAATGGGAAAATACTGAACTCTGAAATGCCGCCTTTGAGAGGGTTATGAGCGACCTAACTAGTATATACGATATCTATAAGTTTGACAGTTGTCCCTACCGCCTGTGTCGTGAGTTCGGTAAAATGCAACCGCACACGTTTTACTGCTTGACGCAGACGACCAGGTGCATATATAGCCTCCAAAAAGGAGCGAATTCTGTTTTGGTAATTGGAAGAGAAATTGAACAGAAGCTAATTTACATTTTTTTTATATCAGAAATCAAATTGTATTGGCTATATTAATCTGGCACTTTATTCGACTATGTAATAGAATTAGTAACAAAAACATACTATTTTTTAGCGACTATAATAAAGTACTGAACTGTAATTCTGCCTTTGGTTTAAACAGTATTTATTTTTGTTTCAGTGGGAGCACGCTAAGACTTATCTTATTACTACGTCTCCCACTCACATACAGTTGAAATACTTCAAATGACGGCATGTAATATAATATATAATACATATAGGCCTCTAGAAATAATATATACGATTAACATAGTATAACAAGAATATAAATCAAATGAAACTAAGCTAAAATTAATAAGAATAGAATAGAGTAGAATAGAATAGAATAGAATAGAATAGAATAGAATAGAATAGAATAGAAAAGATGGGCTTAGGATGCAGCTTCCACACCGCCTACCAACACCGTCTTGGCTCGCACTGGGCAGATCGCTAGTTCAGAGCAGGGCAGATGCTATTTAAACCGATTAGATTTGGCAATATATTTGCAAAGCATAGTAGTTACTTGGAGATTAATCTCAGGAGTGTCATCGTCATTTCCGTAGATGAGTTGTGTGACTGTTATTGATGTATTACGAATATTGTTGGAAACAGGTTCATTGTAAAAAGAGGCTCTTTGGTTGTTATAGTGTGGACAGTGGAAAAGGTAGTGGTCACTGTTTTCATCATTATGACCACATAGGCAGCCAGGAGAGTCTATCAGAAAAGTATCATAGAGATGCCTATTTAGATTACTGCAACCATTTCGAAGTTGCATAGAGATATGTTGTTCGGTCTGGTACCTACATAGTACCATGGGGGAGGCACTCGCGTAGAGGACATAGCTTTCAATTTGTTTTCAAATTCTGCAAGTGTAATGGACATCTTGACAGGAGCAGGAAAGATATTCCACTCTCGTACAGTAGCCTGAAAAAGAAACCAGAGTGAAGCTCAGTACGACCTCTAAATGGGGTGTAATTTTGTTGGTGGCGGATATTGTAAGGATTTCGTGTTTGTGATAAAGGCGGTAGATAATCCGGCAAGACCTCACCAGTCATACCCTTAATAATTTTGTAGAAGATCACTAGTTTATGTATATTTCGCCTATGGGAGAGTGTTTCCATGCCCGTTTCTGTATACAGGTCAACAGTACGAACATTGCGCGTAAGACCCGTTATAGTTCTAAGATATTCCTTCTGGACGTTTTCCAATCTGGTGACAAGATACTCGGGTATATTATCTCAGACAACGTCTGCATAGTCTAGGGACGGTCTAATGAAACGTGTAAACATGATTTCAAGGTATTGTCTGTCTAGTATATACTTAAGGCACTTAAGTAGCGAGAGCTTACTTTGGGCGTTTGTTAATAGAGATTCCACATCATCTTTCCTTTGACCTTTTATATCGAAAATGATCCCAAGATGTTTATGATAAAGTGAAGAGTGGATTTCAGAATCTTTGAAAGGTATTAGAAATCAGTAGGATTATTTCGAAGGGCGATAAACAAGGAGGTGGGGTTTTAGGGTTAGATTCTGCATTATCGCCTGAAGGTCATGGCTAATTGTTGGAGACTGCGCATCTAAATTGTCAATAATTATATAAAGACATGTTGTAGATATGGATAGATGGAATAGCTACCATCTGATCCGCTAATGTCTGCGGATGCCCTATAACCTGGCCGATACCATCTTCGCCCCTCACGAACATAGGCACGATCATCGTGCAACCATATTCACAAAAGAGTCAGAGAGACGGACGGATATGAAGGCATGTTGGCCAGACGTGCTGACAGATATTATTCTCAGTATACTTCGAACCTATGTGGAACATCATGTAACCTTTCTGAATTAAAATCACAGTTCATGTGCGTCAAGCTGTGAGGTGTATTTACGTCAAGCTAGGAATGCTAAGATATAGGACATAAGATGAATTTTGAAATGAGAGAGCTGACTGATGTTGGGATAATGCAAGCAATAACAGAAAGTTGTTGCTGCAACCAACAGCGGTCAGTTTCCAAGAAATTATAATCTGATTGAATCAAAACAGAGGAAAACTGTAAGGATTGGAAACACAATTGTGAGTGTGCCTGAAATTCAATAAAACCCAACATGGTCGTGTTACCAGGAGAGTTTGTCACAAGACGTCATAAGACCAAAGTCACGAGGATGTTGTTTAGTAGTCATGCAATAACTAAAGATGATACTTTTCAATCCATTTGCGGGCCTGCCTGAAGCATTGGCAAATTGTGGATAGTACGTTTTGGCATCTGGCATCAAATCGTTAAGCACTTCAACTTCCCAATACCACTCAGAAATTTACATTAAATTCTGAAAATAGAATTTGATAAGTGGAATCAACACTTAAGATTGGTGGTGCAATATTCTATATGAACCACAAAACGGTTGGGATCCATGAGGAATAATAGAAGAGCGGACTAGAACACATTCTCCTGGTATAAATACGAGCGACCATGAAGAAAAAAGGAAGTCTATTAATTTTTGATCTTAAACTAAATTCTAAATTCTCGCAATAGATTGTTGCTCTCTCAGTCAGGCTAGATAGCTTAAGTATTAAGTTTGAATCTTTATATTTATCTCATTTAAGGACTTAATATATTCATTGAAAATATTGTAAAAAGTCGAAGTCAGTAAACCGTTATACAGAAAGAAATAATAACCTGAAAACTAGACGACGTGTTTCAAGTTTCCTTTCAATCATCAAGTGTAAGAGGAGAAGGCAACCTTCTTCCCGAACCTGAACGACCGTGACTCTGACCTCTGTGGAGTCACGAAATCTTCAGTGGCGAGCCTGCTGCCAGGATTTTTATTTTAATAGGAGCCACGGAGATCTAACGGAGGATCTCGTCTGAGAGAGCAACGCGAGTGAGTACTATATAAAAAGTTAAGAATAACAGAGATTTTGTGCTACGTATGGTCGAGTAACGGACACCATCAAGCATACAGCCACAAGTGAGCCAAGAACATTATCATTTTCAAAATTTATCGGTGCAATCACGAGGCAAATTGATTTAAGAACTTTAATATATTAAGCCCTGTGTGATAACTTTAAAATAGGAGTTTGTTCTGCAAGTCGATACGGTGTCTAGAATCCGATCGATTTGACTCACAAAAAGTTTGTGACAAAATTTTCAATCAACATGGCTCAGCAACCGAGAACCGCTATACCGTAGTCTCCACAGAGAGTAGCGGAAATGAATGTGGGACCGGTCATACAGTTGTTCGAAGCTTTCAACGTGTTATCAGCTGAATTAAAGGCACACGTTGATCAGTTCAACGACACTGTCGTAACACGAGAAGAAAAACGTGTGAAGCTCCGCATATTGGAAGCTCATGTGCGACATATTCTCCCCTGCGATGGGCATATCCCATCCGAAGTACGAGAGTACTTAGAAATGTGTCGTCTAGCACTAGATTCTCTGGATCCTTGTCAGCCAGGTGATGTTGCGTACATTATCAGCTGGACAACCCGCGGCCAACTACACAAAGATGTTGAGCAGTTTCTATCGACGCGGGACAGGAAGGCCATCACGTGGGAAGATATTTCTTCCCACATTGTAAAATTCTTTGTGTCCGCAAATGAGTCGGAGAGGCTCAAATGTGAATTGGAAAATGTCCGACAGAAACAAGGAGAGACGATCAATACCTTCAATCGCCGCTTCAAAACGATGGCCCAAAAGGCCTACCCGGAAGACAATCGAGACAGCCGCCGCATAGTAGCGCATGCCTATGTAAAGGCACTGACAAATATGGACTTAGCCCGACGGGTAATCATCAAAGGAAATGACACGATAGAAAAAGCAACCACCTATACTGAACGGCAAGGCGATATGAATGATCTCTTAGATGCCATGAATCTGAGACCCAACCGACACGAAGAGCCCATGGAGGTGAACGCCATAGGGCCTGACCGACAACAACGGCCGGCTGGAAATACGGATTCAAAGTGGGCCGAACAACTTCGAGATTTGGAAGAGAAAATCACCTCGAGGCAGGAAAAACTGATGAAGGACATGTTTGCCATGGTGAAGGGCCTTCAGGAGGAAATGCTGAGGATAATGTAGAGTTCGCAAGTACAACTCAACCCGACAACGTTTTCATCACCGCCCGTAAAGAAAGTGAGGAAGCCGATCCGCTGTTTCGATTGTGGACAAGAGGGACATGCTAAACGACAATGCCCGAAAAACAAGAACGCTAACCGACCTAGTCAGCCGCGAAGGGACACGTGTTTTAATTGTGGCAAAGCCGGCCACATCACGAAGAACTGTCGGCAATCTAACGGTAACAATCACCAGCCTTCTCGCGGCACCCAAGCAAGTAGACAAAGTTCTCCGGCGCAGCCACCCACTTGTTGGCAGTGTAACCAGAAAGGACATTATTCGTCGCAATGCCTGAACAATAAGCCACGAGCTCGTTTTGCACAGGCGCAAGACGTTCGCTCCGCATTCGACAATGCGTGTTGGAAGTGCGGAAGTAGGGAACACCGTGATTTCCGATGTCCATATTTTAGCCAACCGAGGAAGGAATCCGAGCGTATGGAGATCGATGAGGTCACACCGGCATGGGGATGTGCGAATGTGCGACAGGACAATAGAAATAGGCTGACGAGAGACGATGACTATAGGGACAGCGACGGTTTTGTGTTAACGGGTCCAGGCGCTGACGCATATGGCAGGCGACCTCAACCGGACATCACGCGAAGACGCAGCTACGCAGATGTGGTGGACAATAGACGCCAGTGGTCGGAAAACGGCGCCGGAGGGGACCAGTGACCGAGAGGTTCCTCATCCGACTCACGCTAGATTCATATGGTCGTCACGTTGATACCGGTAAGCGTAGTATAGACATTCTCATAGATACTGGTGCTAGTACCTCACTTATTAGAAGTGATATATGGAAGAGCATTTTAGGTGCTAGACCTTTAAGGAAAGCACGAACGCTCTTAGCTGTAAATGGCTCCCCAATAGATGTGCTAGGTGAAACAGAGGTCAAATTTCAAGATGCCCAGCCTATCCCTGTTATGATTGTGCGAATGATGAAGCATGAAGGATTAATTGGGGCAGATGCTTTGCACTTGGGTGGAGGAGTCATAGATTATAAGCGGAGGGAAATGGAATGGTTTGGAAAGATACACAAATTGTATATTCCCCATGGGCACCAAAACGATTACTACGCTGAAGCCAGTATCAAGGAAACAACGGGGTATGAAGTTATCGACCAAGTCTTAAATGACTTTGCCAATAATTTCGACACCGCTCGTCCCAGGGAATTAGGTAAAAGCCTGCTAGTGGAATGTACTATTCCTACCACTGGCCCACCAATACGACAGAGGCCATACCGACTCCCATTAATGAAAGCACACATAGTTCAGGAACAAATTAAAGAAATGTTGGAAGCGGGGGTAATAAGGCCATCATCATCACCATGGGCATCACCCATTACGCTGGTACCTAAGAAAGATGGATCCATGCGCTTCTGTATAGATTTTCGTCACCTTAATGAGGCCATACCCCGTGATAATTACCCACTTCCAAACATATCCGATATCTTCGATAGTATGCAAGGCGCAACCCTGTTTTCAACGATGGACTTGAAGTCCGGTTATTGGCAAATACCGGTGGCCAGCCAAGACATCGAGAAGACGGCATTCGTCTGTTATCTAGGTCAATTTGAATGCCTGAGGATGCCATTCGGTTTTCGGAATTCTGGGGCAGTATTCCAAAGGGCAATGAATTCGGTTTTTCACGGCTATGTAGGTCAATTCATGCACGTCTTTGTCGACGATATTATCGTGTTCTCCAGGACACCTGCCGAGCATGCACAACATCTCACTCTTGTGATGAAGCGGTTCCGTGACCACAACTTGCAGCTCAAACGGAAAAAGTGTGATTTTGCAAGTAAATCAGTTGATTTGCTTGGTTATCACGTATCAGTGGCGGGCATTTCACCCCAGAAACAGAAGGTGAAGGTCATTCGTGAAATGACACCTCCACGGGATGTTGGTGGGGTCAGGACAATACCAGGTGCAACTGGCTACTACAGATCATGCGTACCAGGGTATGCCGAAATAGCCAGACCCCTCGTGGAACTGACCAAGAAGTACAAACGATTCGAATGGGGTAAGGAGCAGCAAATAGCATTTGACAGATTGAAAAATCTGTTGTGCAGTGAAACTGTGCTGGCGTACCCAAACCTTCAGAAGCCGTATCGTTTGTATACCGACGCCTCTTCATATGCCATAGGCGCAATTTTAGTCCAAGAAGATGACCGAGGTATTGAAAGGGTTATCCAATATGTAAGCAGTACGCTCAAAGACAGCCAGCTCAACTGGCCTGTCATTGAGAAGGAAGCTTATGCGGTCATCTATGCCTTGAAGAAGTTGCGACCATATTTGTTCGGAGCTGAGTTCGTGGTATACACTGATCACAAACCTCTTAAAAGTCTGTTTGTGGGTGAGGTCCGAAATACGAAAGTCCAACGGTGGGCTGTGTTGATCGCTGAGTACGGGTGCAAAATCGAATACATAAAAGGGACTCATAACGTTCGCGCTGACATGCTATCCAGATTGAGGCGGCCAGCCGAGGCAGCCACATTCGATACAGGGGATTACGTAATCCCAGAGGTTGAGGATGGGGTGTCACCATATATACCCCTAGAGGTGTATGGCATACCATATGAGGAGTTATGCACAGAACAACTCAATGAGTTCCCGGAGATGTTCACCAACGTTCCCGAGGAACACACAGTCCATAATGGAGCGCTGTATTGTACTCGTGCACCCTCTGCAATGGATGCTGAATACCCTCGATTAGTCTTGCCAACTAGCTTTCGGCGAAAAGTACTTGAACAAGCGCATAAAAGGGCAGGACATCAAGGACTACAGAAGACTTTATGTCTGATCCGTGATTCCTTCTTGTGGAAAAGCTTGAGGAAGGATGTGCTGGAGATGTTGGACCGATGCCCTGTATGTCAGGCCAATCGACCTATTACGACCCGCCCAAAGTACACAGAAATGCCCATGGCAAAGTATCCGGGGCAGATCGTCGGGGCAGATTTAATTGGACCCTTAGTCGAGTCCGCTAAGGGAAATCGCTACATACTAACGGTAGTGGATCATTGCTCTGCTTGGGCAGAAGCATATCCCATTCCTTCTAAAAAGGCAGATGAGATCAAAGACAAATTCTTTGATGAGTATTGTGCCAGGCACAGAGTACCCGAGATACTGATAACCGATCAAGGGGGTGAATTCAATGAATCAGAATTGAAGTGCCTATATAAGGAATATGGAATTGATCACCGCAGGACTACACCATACCATCCTCAGACGAATGGACGGACAGAACGATTCAATCGTACCCTGAAAGAGTTGATCCAAAAGGGGGTAAATAACCAAGCCCTAACGTGGGAGAGTGAATTGGCGCCTGCGCTCATGGCATATCGAAACACTCGACACGCCACCACTGGCTACACGCCATTCTACCTAACATACGGTCGGCGTGGTAGGCTACCATTAGCGAGTCCGGTGGACGGATTCCAAGATCTCGGTGACCGGCTCACCAATCTCAATAATGCCTTGATCAGAGCCAAGGTGTCAACCGAAGCATCAAGAGAATATCACCGGCAAGCGATAGACAGGAAATCAAATGCTCCTGAATTCAAAGTGGGCGATTCGGTCATTGTGAAAGCAAATGAGCCACTAAAGCTCACAACAAGGAATGACCCTGAATATGAGATATATAAAATCCATGGCCCTGTTGCCCATATACGACATCAGAGGTCAGGGAAAACCTGTGTGATAAATATATCAAAACTCAGGATTGTTGACTCCCAAATATGTTGGGATAGGGTTAGGCAACGGCCAATAAGAAACCCTGCCCAAGGTACAGCTGCTAGCCACCCGATCATCCAGAAGCCACCGGAGGTCCGACCCAAGCCAACAGCCCGCCTACTAAAGCGACCCCTTCCTCTCGTGGGAATAGCTGGCCCGTCGAGGAGAAGAACCAGGGAACCGGAAAGTGAACTTCATCAAGAAGGGCCCCCTGAATCGGGACAAAGATTAGAATGGGTAGATGAACAGGAGGTTGAAATGCGGCTAGATCCGCAGAACGACGATAATGTGATGGCGGACCAAGATGTGGAAATGGAGAGGGAAGAACTAGTTGCCCGATATAACCTGTGCAAACGGCCACATCGGCCGGATGGTGCCGAATCCCTAGGTAAGCGTCAGCACAGAGCGCCAGTAAAACGTGAGCTCCACACAGATCCCCGCATCGTATCTGACACGAAGCCACGTATTGGTGTCATAGACAGACAGTCGACGGATTCGTTTCACAGCCGCATAGAGGCAGTTATAAGGGAACATGAACGTCATACACAACGAACAAAGAAGGCGCAATTCACATAAGGTGTCGTATTATTGTGCAATCCAAATTAAAGTCGTGTCGAAATAGTCCATCAATGTCCGATCGTAACTACCCATCATAGTTAGACATAGAAAACTCGTGATGCCTAAAACGTAGTAGATACGAACCCGTCATGACTAAATATAGAATCCCTGATCATCACTGATAACGGGATTTCAGACAAAAGTTGTCTGCGCATAAAACGCCTGATTATCAACGTGGGCGGAACGTCACCGGCAAAGATATAAAAAGGGGTGTTGCGTAGCAGCTGTCACATAATCGGACGTGATTCAGTTAGAATAACACACAAGTTAGCGAGATTGCAATAGTATAAGAAGATAATAATTAGCATCGGTGTAAAAACGAATTTTCTTAACGAGAAGAAGTGATGAAGTTTTTGATCATTTTATTCTTTTGGATATCAATTGCTGCCGGTGGGGATAAGACACGGCCATTATTGCAAAACTTACCCAATGGTGGGATCATGACAGGGCGAAAGCCCATATCGGTGGTCAAGGCAGAGTGGACAGTGATTGTGACAATAACCCTGCCGCTGTTACCAAAAGCGTTCCTTAGCCGAATAATGGCACTGGAACGAGTGATGACGGAGACTGTGACTAAAAATCGTGTGAAAGTTGAGGACCTAACCAATTGGAAGCAAAGGCTATTTATGATGAGGAGAATTGCTCTCAAGGACAAAAAGCAACGCAGGTCCAAGAGAGGCCTCCTGAATTTCGTGGGTGATATAGCTTCAAGTTTGTTTGGCGTTGCTACGACCGGCGACCTGGAAAAGATGAGGGGACTGGTGAGAACTGCCATGACGAAAACTAACTCGTTGACACATTTCACCGATGATCTGGCCTCCCACGTGAAGCATTCATTCGATGAGATATCAACGAACCGGCAGCAGATCAACCGTTTGTCTCAAACGGTAGCCAATCTGACAAACACTGTGAATCGATTGATAGAAGCACAAGGGAATAACGAGCGAAGGTGGCTGCACATCATCTTACTGTTTCAATTCGAGCATTACGTCGACACCTTAGAAAATGTCATCGACGTATTTCAGGAAGCCCAGGCTAAGTATCATAGGCAAATTGCCTCATTAGAAATGGGAAAATTAACAGAAGAACTGTTGCCTCCAAACTACGTGGCCGATATCGGTAAAATGGCAAAGAAGGCTCGTATGATACGGCCCTACCAGTGGTACTATCAGAATGTGGTCATTAGGCCCTTATGGAAGAACAAACGTGCTCTAAATTACATTGCGACAATTCCATTAATAGATGGTGGTGCTTACGTAGAGTATGGTCTGCACTCTTGTCCAGTACCACTAGGCGGAACCGGATCCTTTGCACAAATAATGTTAATGACCACGAGTATAGCTCTGGACACAAAGACTGGATGGTATTTCAAACCGGAATCATGCGCAGGAATAAAGCCGAGAGTGTGCAGAGGTAACCTGATGCTAAAACCGACACATTTGCCATGCGAAGTCAGTGTGATTTCAAACGTTACTGATCCTAACTGTGAGGTGAGGCTAACAATGACCAATGGCACGATCAGCAAATTATTCCAAGCTAGAAACACAGGGGTGATATTACAAACAATGGGGGAGGAAGTCGACGTTCATTGTCGAGGGCAGGAAACTGAGAAGGTTAATGTACTGCCGGGTATATATATACTAAATCCCAAAAACTGTACGTACAATGGACGTGATTGGGAATTCCAACAAATCAAATCATATACCGATAGGTATTCTTTAGCTGCTGATATTATTAATATGAGTACATTTCATCTCCCCGAGTCACTGAACGAAACTAGGGCCATCAAACATCTAGAGGCCCAGCCATGGGACAAGCTAGAGAAAATTAAATACGTTCCCCTGACAAAGTTGTCGGATTTAGACATCGACAGTATGGAAACTATTAGCCACCTCGACATAATATCGTATGTCGTTATACCCATAATCGTCATAGTCCTAACGGCCATTATAGTCTTTAAACTTAACGACCGATATAAATGTATTAAGTACCCAAGGAAAGACAAAAGACGAAGGGTTGTCATGGAAAACCCAGTTGAAGACGAGGACCCATTAGAACTAGTGGAAATGGTAGAGAGGGAACGTTCTCAGCAGAGAGACAAAGAACCTCAACCCGACGAGCTGACAAACGGAACGAATTGATTATTTTGAACATGTTGCTCTGGTAAATGTGTAACGAAGGTGAACATAGAAAACCAGTTGAGCTAAAAATTCCGTTAAAACAATATAATGTAAACTCAACTGCATAGTTGCAAGAGAGAAATTGGCTTAAAGTGAAGACAACCGCAACGAGATAACGCAAGCCAGTGGTAAAAATTTCCCGCAGTGAAGTGAAGACTAAAAGTTAAGAATATTTAACAATCTCAGTTGCGGTACGACTGATTCATACTAGAAAACAATGGGAGCCCGGAATTAATTAAATCCTATCCTTTGTGAGTTTAGGTCGGAATTGACGGATAACGGGACATTGGAACACTTGGGAAGGGTAATGTCTAGTGCCGGTTAGAAGCACTAATTGATAGCAGGAATGCCTGCCGAGCACGATGAGTGATAGGTGGTATATTATTGGGATTAGTTGCGATCATTCCCAAAGGAATCTTACTGACCAAACGAAATCCCGTCTCACAGGAAAACCTTATTTGTTGATTAGTAACAAGATGGCGAGCATTGAAAAATCGGATAAGGAGTTTCACTTCGAAAGGGTCTCATCAGAATTGTTGAGGTTAATTAGGGACAGGGGACAAGAGACCACGTTGCGAACGAACTCTTTTAGGGATGAGGATGGAAACGTCCGCATAAGAATAGAAATGGTGGCATCCCAGCCGAGGAGCAGCCTCAACGACATAGAATCGAGTTCGGACGAAGAGACGCCTCTAAGTCAGGGGAGCGAGCAGACCCCGACGGAGCAGACCGGTTGGGGCGGCACATTCAATCTGCCGGGCGGCCGCGGGCGAGGCCGGGCGACCGAGTAGTTCATCACGCTAGTGAGTGATCAATGTCGCAACAAGGAGACCTGCGATGGCGCTAAAATATACACTTTTATACATCATATATATATAAACCTGTGACTGTGTACATGTACACATATATATAATTATAATCGACCTGCATATCGGATAAAGTCGCCTACATTTAATCCGACGCCGTGTTATTGTTTTGTGTATTCCGTATTCACCGGACCACCGGAGGAATGGGAAGCTACGCGACAAAACCAGGTGAATGAGCACGCTTTTAGTTTACGACTAGCATATTTATTATAATATTTATGTGTGTCCCACCACCCTGAGAAGGGGGGGGGGGGGGCTGGGGTCAGTTTCCCTGTCTCGGGAACCGTACATTACCTACATGGCGGGAAGGGGGAGACAAGGAACTGGGATGGGGAGGAGGTAGAGGTACAGCTTAATTGTGTGTATGAAGGTTGAACGGATTGGGAAGTATCCAATATTATCAGGCCCGAAGGAGAGAAATAGTCTGTCATTTTACCACCCTTGTACGATGGACGGCGAGCCTTATCTCCATATATTCAATATTCAACATACAACGATTTGAAACTTTATGTTTCCATGTTGGGATCGCGTATTAATTAGGCCTACTTAGTACTACAAAATTGTATTGTGCTATTTCGCACCATCGTATGCGCAGCGCGGGGGCGTCCTGGCTACATGGGCACATCGAACTGACCGGGGCCATGGTCGCCTGTGACGTGACAAAACGGCCCATGATGTTCTTGCACATTTAGGATAGGAGGCACTCATCGCTGGCATCCTCACCTACCCCCAAAATGATAATACTGCGAGTATCCAGGGATACACCATTGTTATTTGCAAACATACTATATTAGCCAGTTAAGAGAAGTCAATCATATACTTTGTGCACAGTCTGTCATACTTATTGCCGAAATAATCAATTTCGTAATGTACTATTGAATGACGTCGACTGAATATAATGATAAGTGCGTCATGACTTAATGGAAACTGTAGATATGGTGAGCTATGGCTGTTGATGGTACACAGCGAGTTAAACGACAATCTGACGAGGTGGTCGTTTAACTTCGGTTGGTGGACATCTGTAGATATGGATAGATGGAATAGCTACCATCTGATCCGCTAATGTCTGCGGATGCCCTATAACCTCGCCGATACCATCTTCGCCCCTCACGAATATAGGCACGATCATCGTGCAACCATATTCACAAAAGAGTCAGAGAGACGGACGGATATGAAGGCATGTTGGCCAGACGTGCGGACAGATATTATTCTCAGTATACTTCGAACCTATGTGGAACATCATGTAACCTTTCTGAATTAAAATCACAGTTCATGTGCGTCAAGCTGTGAGGTGTATTTACGTCAAGTTAGGAATGCTAAGATATAGGACATAAGATGAATTTTGAAATGAGAGAGCTGACTGATGTTGGGATAATGCAAGCAATAACAGAAAGTTGTTGCTGCAACCAACAGCGGTCAGTTTCCAAGAAATTATAATCTGATTGAATCAAAACGGAGGAAAACTGTAAGGATTGGAAACACAATTGTGAGTGTGCCTGAAATTCAATAAAACCCAACATGGTCGTGTTACCAGGAGAGTTTGTCACAAGACGTCATAAGACCAAAGTCACGAGGACGTTGTTTAGTAGTCATGCAATAACTAAAGATGATACTTTTCAATCCATTTGCGGGCCTGCCTGAAGCATTGGCAAATTGTGGATAGTACGTTTTGGCATCTGGCATCAAATCGTTAAGCACTTCAACTTCCCAATACCACTCAGAAATTTACATTAAATTCTGAAAATAGAATTTGATAAGTGGAATCAACACTTAAGATTGGTGGTGCAATATTCTATATGAACCACAAAACGGTTGGGATCCATGAGGAATAATAGAAGAGCGGACTAGAACACATTCTCCTGGTATAAATACGAGCGACCATGAAGAAAAAAGGAAGTCTATTAATTTTTGATCTTAAACTAAATTCTAAATTCTCGCATATAGATTGTTGCTCTCTCAGTCAGGCTAGATAGCTTAAGTATTAAGTTTGAATCTTTATATTTATCTCATTTAAGGACTTAATATATTCATTGAAAATATTGTAAAAAGTCAAAGTCAGTAAACCGTTATACAGAAAGAAATAATAACCTGAAAACTAGACGACGTGTTTCAAGTTTCATTTCAATCATCAAGTGTAAGAGGAGAAGGCAACCTTCTTCCCGAACCTGAACGACCGTGACCCTGACCTCTGTGGAGTCACGAAATCTTCAATGTGTCATCGGCAAACAATCTAATGCTATTTAATATATTACTCGGCATGTCGTTAATAAAAATAAGAAATAGAAGCGGTCCAAGGACTGAGCCATGGGACACTCCTGCTTGTAGATTCATCAGGGAGGATTCTGTACCATTTAAGACAACTCGCTGTTGACGACGATAAAGATAATTTTTTAACCAAGAAAGATGAGTTCCAGTAATGCCAAATTGCTTTAATTTCTGCAGAAGGCCGCGATGCCATACACGATCAAAGGCTTTTGAGATGTCAAAAAATAAAAACAATAATTCTTGGTGGTCATCAAGGGCTTGTGTGATTACAGTGTAGAGTTCTAAAAGTAGATTTACTGTGGAGTGCGATGGGAGAAATCCTGACTGATATGGGTAATAGCACGTTTAATGGGGTTGTATATATACTTAAATACTACTCTCTCCATTACTTTACATAAGCAACTCAACAGTGAGATTGGACGGTAATTAGAACATATGTTTCGATCATCTTTTTTAAACATTGGGGTTACATTAGCTGTTTTCCAAGGTGTGGGAAATAGAGAGCTATTGAATGGCAATTGACTGCTTAAAGAATTGGGCCACGGTTGGGGCTAGTATATCGCTGCTCTCTTTCAATATCTTTCGGCTTAATTTATCAGGACCGACTACTTTGGATGTATCCTAGTTAGTAAGTATATCCAGCATGTTAGTAGTTGTTATCGTTATAGTATCTATCGTGTCTTCAATATATGGTGACAGGGGATGTAGTTGTATTTCAGAATCTTCCAGCCTGGCAATGCTAGTAAAACATTCATTAAGAAGAGCTGCCTTTTCATCATTAGCATAGGCAAATGAAGAATCGACACGTTTTAAAGGGGGGATTTCATTAAAGTTAGAGTTGCCAAGTAGGAACGATTTGCTTATCTTCCACCATTGCTTAGAACCTATATGGTGGCTTCTTATTATTTCGGCGAAGTTGTTTTTATGGTCGTCTTTAGCTGCTCGAACTAATGTGTTAACGTAGTTTCGCTGCTTCTTAAAAATTGCCACGTCTTTATCTGATTTAGTTTTCCTGGATTTTCTGAATGACTTTTCCCTAACTCTCATTTCATGTTTTATCTTACTAGTCACCCAGGGTTTATCATCAGGTTTTAAGGTGACTGTTTTATTTGGTATACTAATGGTGTCGGCACTTATAATATTCGCAGTAATAGTTTGGCACCATGTATCAACGTCATCGGACTATTCTTATGCTATTAATGATAACTGGAGCGAAGTAATGTATTAGCGATTGGTCGCGTCGGTTCTTGGGTTAGCTGGTGGATCCCAAGTGCATTGATACTGTCACGTAGATTATGCTTGCTATATCGAGTAGACCATCACTGAGGTCGCCAACTATCATAATAGTTGTATTTGGGTTCAGATCTCGGACATTATCGATATTATCTAATATAGTCTGCTATTTTTCAATGGCTGTATTGGGCAGGCGATAGATAACACATAATAGAGGCTCTGGGCAGTCATAGATTTCTATCCAAATCATTTCAATATCTGAACTTCCATACTCAGTTTGACGAATAGCAGCGATTTTGTCTGATATAAATACAAACTCTTTCCCTCACCTGTAGGCTATCTCTACGATAAGGCTCTTGAAATCATGGCAATTGGATTAAATCGTTATTAATATTTGGAGTTACATGGCTTTCAGTTGCAGCTACAATGTCAAATGTGGACAGCTTAGCCTCAACTAGGTGGATTTTGTCCTTGACGTCGCAGACATCTTTATGTACAATGGAAATATCACTACCGGCGGTGGGGCCCGAATTTATTTCAACATCACAAGCTAGAAAAGGGAGGAGGTAAGTTAATATCCAACCTGTGTCATTGTTCTGATAACAGATGAAAAAAGATAACAATAGTCTCTTGCAAGCTTCGTAAAGGTTACAATTAAATTTCGAGGGTGAGTTTAGATTGCGTCCACGAATCCTAGATTTAGATGAGTAGCAATCCTAAAGCCCAATTGCGGCGCAGTAGCCATCGAAATCGTTACACATTATCAAATAAATATGCACGTAGCCCTCTCATGGCGGATATATTGCCAGATATATACGGCATGCGATGGCAGGTGCACATCGAATAGTACGGAGACGACAGGCACTGGGGGAGAGCTTCAGAAGCGTATAGAGGGTGAGTTAAAAGAAGGAAAAAATAGGAAGATTAAATAGTAAGAGTAAAATGATAGACGATAGTTCAACCATTGTTGAATTCTAGAAAAGGAAATGTGCCGCTTGGGAAAGCAAATTATAATAACGTACGTACAGTAGTATTACATTATATATATATATATATATATATCTCGTGCTAGTTTTTAATATTGATACAACATAATTAAAGGAAGCTGGAAGTAAAATATAAAGGATGTATCTCGGTATATTTTCAGACATGTATAATTGAGTAGCCATTCATAGATTCATAAGACGTAGTGTAAGCATAGTTGTGACTAGGGCAGGGGTGTACAAATGGATCGTTGGTAGATTAACCTGTTATGCATTTTGAAATCAATGTGAGCGGAAGCTGTTGCTGCATGTAACAGCAACAGGTTCCAACCAAATTAGCTCAACAATTTGAAGTCAGGGGTTCAAGGTGTTAATCTCACTTCTAAGTGACTCAAGATACTCATTTTATATGTTGCATGAACATGAGTGTTTTGTATCATGGCAATCTGAATCTATTATATGTACACATTTGTACACCCGGTACCCTCCCAGGGGTGGAGGCCAGTGCCACTATTCATAACAATCAGTACGGGACAAAGAGTAGGGGCAGCATGTAGTTAGATTGTATGAAATAGAGGAAACAAATATACAACGGACACCTGACGTACATACAGCAGTTCATGTAAACACATGGGTAAAAGTCACCCGTCTAAAGGAACTGGCGCAACATGCATCCCAGATGCTTTCCTCTGAATAACGTACCTTTTGTGACCATTTTGATTTAGATGTCCGTTACGTATAAGTTAAAAACCATCGATGAGATTACTTTGGAACTTTTTGTCTAGAACATTGAGTATATAATTATTCACGGAAATGTCATTTTATCACGTATTAGGTACTGGTAGGGATTTTGTCCATGTTTTCCTGTCGAAAAAACATCGATGAAATTTGCTATAATTGAATATTGAATGTTTTAGTATTCAAGGAAATGTCAGAGATTTCGAAATATCATCTCTTAACCGTTTGCTGCCTAAGCCGGCCAAGACCGGCAGTGGTCTTGGGAAAATGACCACTTGCAGACCACGAGAAGACTACCCTCTGAAGATCTACCACTGGAATGACTGGCTCGGTAATCGAACCAGTCATTACAGTGCCAAATTCCCCAAAATAGTCCTCCCCTGCTCCGCAAATGGACACCTTTATGAAAGAATTTTAATCTTCTTGATAAATTCAGACAACAGGGGTCAAGTACCGATATAGGTTATGTCAAACACATTGATGAAATTACATTGAAATTGAAATGACTATATAGGCGGGTCAATATACCATTCGACCCCCAAAAGATTCTAACAAAAGGTCTGTCAACGGTTTTTGGCCCTACTGGAAGTGGGGAATGTTAAAAAAAAGTCTACCAAAATCGAACTCCCGGAACTGGGTTAAAACTAGGTCAGTTCCAAGATGGCCACCATCGGCCCTTAAAATCACTAAATAGTTATAGCTTCCTTAATCTTTGTGATAGAACAGTAATTCTTGTTTCTCCCACATGGTTTTCAGGGGTAAGCAATTCAGTGGTGCCAATAAAATTCCAAGCCGATCAATAAAAACTAACAAAAACCACAAATCCAAGATGGTGGCCAGCAATAAAGGGTGAAATGACAATACTAATAATAAAAATATTATTGACGTAGACCATGGGCACATCATTACAGATGTATCAGTAGAATGCACTTCTGATGTATCTAATTAAGTGACCAACTACAGTTTCTTTATGGACATTATAATTAGCTGATATCAATAGCTGGACAAAGGTCTGAAAGGCTAAACTCACAACCTCAATTTTACCCCTCATAACTGTCCTCTAGTTCCTAAGAAACCTGGTTGGCCTGATTGGCACTAGACGTAAGTTGGCATGATCCACATGCAGAAGTACATGGAATCCTGCTTCTTCTGCAACTGCAACGGGGGTTACTGCAACAAGTTGTGCAATTGCAATGTACCATTTCCAGTAGCATGTCTGGTGCAGCATTCAAATAAGACATTATGGGTACAAGTTGATTGTCTCCCAGTCTCCAACCCAGTCCAACGAATCAATGCCACTCTCCATCCCCATCCAAGTCATGGTCTTATAGTACACCCTGAGACAATGGTATTTGTTGGAAGATTCATTTAGGGGAGACGTTCGGGTGTAATGAATGATTTAGCGCAGACGATTTTCTTAGTAAATATGTCATAACGAAAGGCCGCCAGAGAGCAGGTTCTCTTCCCACTAAAATAACAGCCATCGCTTGACTGCCAAAGATTTCTATGTCAGTGCGCTTCTTGCCGCATCAAATGAATGCATTTGCACAGAACTGGAGGTCTGGATCACCTTTCACAAGCTTTTAGAAGGTGGATTTATTTCCAACACCATAAACAAGGGACATTGAATCACATCCTGTGAATGCATGCAAGAATACCATTTGTGTACACAACTCACTGCCAAGAAGACGCTCTATCTAATTGATGTTGCACCCTTTTGGAATACCTCTTGACTGATTGTCCGATCTAAATAGAGAGGTTTCCGATCTGCTAGAGTGCAATGGAGAGAAGAATCAACAGATCAGTGTCCTCTCCAATTAGAGTGGTGGAATGCATAGATGCTGTGGCAACCGTAGCCTTAGCAATGTCCACATCAGCGTCCCCTTCTGTTTGAATGACCGTACAACCTACTCTCTTCAGTTGGTCACTAATTAAGCTGATTAGTTGCTGCTTATTAGTTCTTCTTGATAGGAATTCTTCCTTCTTCCCTCCAAACTCAGTTTCACTGGTGAAGTTCACAATTGGATAAATAATGGTTTGTCCCCGTCTCTGCTGTGTGTTATCCTTGATCGAAGGACCTGCCCCATAACCGTCAAACACAACCATTGCTGCCCCATAGTGCTTACTTGTAAAGTCGGCATACGCCTTGGCTATTTTACCGTAGGTATCTCCTCTTACCCACTTCAGCTTGTGTAGTAAGGAGCCGCCATCAAGCATATATCTTTCAGTCTGCGGGATGGTGTCTGATGTTCTTTCACTTGATGTCATCTGGTTACAGTGGCCAGTGATGGCGTGGACAAGTTGAGGTTTGTCAGCCTTTCAGCCAATAAGATGTTATTGTCCTCGAAAAGGGATGGCGGATATGAACTCAGATCGTATCTCATCACCTTCTCGAGAAACAGATGTCTTGCCCTGGAAACCATACGGAATCGTTGGAACAGTAGGTTAGGATCAATGGTTCTGTCAGGAGCAACCTTCACAGCAGATGAACTTCCTAGGGTCTTATCCTTCTCTTTCCTCTTAAAAGAGAATGCGAATACTGGTTGTCCAATCATACTGCCAACGATCTTTCTTCCAACGGACTCATATTCATGTACATTGATGTCTTCGTTTGCCACTATACCATTGATGATGTTTCTCAATGCGGGTCAGAGGAGAAAGATGAACATGAAGTTAGCTTTGTGCTTATCTTCGAAGTCTTCACTTGTGGTGTATGCGAGATGATTGAACTCCTGCATGGCAATGTTGAACTCAGACATTATAGGGGCTGACATTGTCCACAATACTTGCTGCTCTTCCATCATCTTACACCATGAGTCAAGCCACCTGTTCTTTTTACAGACTAATAAGTGTTTGCTCACTGACTAGATCGCGACTGAGGCCTGCCCAAAACTGATTTGTTCGACGAATAATATGGAAGCCATCTTGAAACTTCCTGTAGACATCTGGGTGTTTGCTCTCCAGTTGACTCATTTCATGGGTCTAGAGATATGCAAACTTCAAGTAGTTATAGTGTCCTGCTGCAGCAAATATTGGCAAGGCATCAGCAACAGCACGCAAGAGATTCACTTAAGACCCAGCGCGATCTGCCTTGATCAGTGCTCGTGCAGTGCCAAGCATTCGCTGATAACCTAGCCACAACTGACTCGTTTTGGATTGCGCACTTAGCTCAGCTTTCTTTTTGTCAACTTCCTCGCTGATCCTAACAACTGTATCGGATGTTAGAAGACTTTCAAGAGTGATGTCACCCTTCAATTCAGGATTTTCATCAGCCACAGATTTTACAGTCATTTCATGAAATCACTTGTCCACCCGCAGATGTCCACGGAATGCCCTTTGAACTGATTTACCAGTCATAATATGCACTACAGCATTTTCACCATACACTACCTCTAGAATGTTTTTAAGTCCTGTGCCCTCCATAAGTGTACCTATTACTCCAAGCAGATTCATGAACAAGTGGAAATTACCAAGCCTTAATATTATTTCTTTCAAGTGACTATTCTGGGGCATAGCACTGATGATCTCAGCAGCTTTTAAGTACAGGGGCTAGTTAAACGTTATCACTGGAGTGGGAGGGCATGGTGTCTGTTGCTGAGGAGCTCTAATGTTGACAAAATGCAAGTCTTGTCACCAGTCGATCATGGGCAAATACAGAATGAACGATTGGCCGGGTTGCGTATATCCCTGATGAAGGATATGCATTATCCCCTGCCGTTTCGAAGAGGATGGGTGGCGAAACGGTACTCTATAATATGAACTGTGGACATCTTTACAATGTTCAGTTCTGAAATTGTTTGTCTAGTGGCAAGAAAGCTTCTTTCGTACCAGGGGCCAACGGGGCAATCATGCCCATCCCGTGAAATGTACCTTTACCATCAATGGTAAGAATATTGTGATCAACATGGTCACCAGAACATAGCAATGACAAGTCCAATGGATCTCTGTCTTCAACTAGCAAATCTGGTGTGACACAGCTTGTAGTATTCTTTTCAAATCGGAGCACTTCACCATACGACAAGCTATGCCCCATCTTAAAAAGACTTGCACTGCTAGCCCAATCTGTAATGGTTCAATAACAGCCCGTAGTCTGATGGCTTGTACTATGGCATGTCCAATACCGACTACTTTGTGTTGGTTGTTTTTTCCAACAAATAGGTAGTTTAACATGTTTCGCAGCATCTCTGGAAGGAAGCCGAACGCAGAGTCAAGTTTAAGTTCCTCAACGTTTGGCTAGTGGTCAGTAGCGGATGGTACCTTTGTTTTAATGTCACTTCTGACCAGCCTTGCTGCTGTCTCAATTATGGTTCTCTTTTGTGTCTCTTCATCACCGTCCATTTGCACGTCTTTGTAGTAGGACCGGGGTATGTGTGATGTTATTTCGCTGAATGTCACTATATTTAAGTGCGCTCCCTCTGCTACATAGATGGAGTCCCGATATCGTTCCATTAGTTTGTTCTTCAGATAGTTATTGCCGTAACGAAGCGAATCTTCATGAATCAGAAACGCCCAAGGTATGTAATAGTCAACTGCTCCTCATCATTCATCTCTCAATATGCACACATCCAGAAGAATTCCTGTTCCTGATCATCATCTTTAGGGCGTTCGAGGTTTCTACACTTTGCATCCGTTCCACACTGAAATTCTACCGCCGGATCATATCAGTTGCGGAAAATGGCACTGCATTTATGGTGGTATATGCAGTCAGCGACATGAAGATCTCCACCATAGTACGCGATCCGTTCCTTCAATGTGAAAGACCAATCATCGGAAAGTTTTCACAGCACTCTTGAATTGTCCTGGCGAAAGAGTCGGTCTTTACATAGCAGTAGTCCGAGCCTCCGAGGACCACTATGGTCCCACAGTAAAGGCAATCAGACTTACTGTTGAAAGGCCCAGTACACACACGTGCACTTCACTTCAGTAGTAGTAGAGTCCGAATTAAAATGATACCCTATCCCTCAACTGGCCGCCGTTTGGCGCCCTCTCAATCCCTGGGGCATATGCTGTTGAGACATGTGGTTGGTGTATGCCTCTAGATGGAGCCCCCATGGTTGGTGAGACAGGTGGCTGGGGTATGCCTCTAGGTAGAGGCCCCAGGGATTGAGAGGGTGATGTGGGCCACCACAGATCACCGAACGGCTGCCAGTTGAGGGAGGTAGTATCATTCCGACACTACTACTACCAGGGTCTAAACGCCCATTTAGAGACTAGCCTTCACATTGACATACACCACTGATCGCCTTGTGATCAACCACACCAGAAGGGCTGGCCTCTCTCTCTCTCTCTCTCTCTCTCTCTCTCTCTCTCTATTCTGTGTAGGCTCAGACAAACACGTAGTCTCTGCCAGAGTCGCATCGGCATGATGGGACAACCCACCTGGGAGGATGCTAAAGTGATTAGCATTTGAACCACGGCAGACTCTGGCATGTTCACATGTTACGCAGAGAATCTGGTAATGAGCAGGGGTCTCCAGCACACACCCATGTCCTACCCTCTCCACCCCATAGAAGTGGTAGACAGACTCGATCTCTTCACGTTGGTGAAAGCGGTCGTAAATGTTTCTCCGCAAGGGGTCGACCCAAGGATTGTACTGGGGGTCATCCCGGAAGTGGGCCCACTTGGCATCCAATATCATGGCAGTCTCAGCGCCCTGTGCCACTGCTGTAGATGTCAGCACAAGCAGTATGATGAGAATCATGGCTATATATGAAGAGTTAAACTGAACAGAGTGAACCCCTCAAGAAATATTTGTGCCAGATCGAGCCATGTTCCATCCGGATCGATAGTGATCTTCATCCCCTCAAGGGCAGGGGCTAGCTGCTTCACTCTGCTGCCGGCTAAGAAACATAGCTCTAGGACTATATGAGTCATTTGTGGGCTAGTGAGGTTGATTCACTGAAGCAGTTTAACAACACCCTTGGATTTGGAGACATGTGACACACCATCTACCCGTAGGATGCCCTCCTGGAGGCTAACAGCTTCTTCTGGTCCATCGAATGGACGACACAGCAGGAGCTTTCCACCTGTAACCACGATCCGGTGACCCACCCTTATCAGGGAGACACCTTCACCTATGTAGGTGAGGAAGGATGATCCCCGATTGTAGAGCTTTCGAACTGTCCCATCCTTTTTCACAACAGTGGAGAGGGGAGTAACCACTATGTCAATGACTGTGGGAGGCCTATATAGGGGCAACCATGTTTGCCAGTCACCCCCAGGTCCAGCGCGGTACCACACTTCATTCTTCTCAAATATGAACTGCAGGTTTTTTGCCAGGGTCAATAACAGACTATCATGGGCCATCGGCGGGGCACCACTCGAATAGGGTTTGACCAGATGAAAGCTGAAGTCATTATTTAGGGTGATGATGTCTGCCACCTCCGTATCCATGAGCTCTATCAACGGCTCGAGGATGTACTTCCTCTTCGGGAAATCCTACCGAAACATGATCTTGTGACCATCTATGTTACGACCCAGGCGCTCCTTCGACACATCCTTGAGGTCTGTGAGCAGCTCCACCCCATCATCACCAATGGGATGGAGGGAGGATGCCTCTGAGTTTGCTTTTTACTGTAGGGCGAATGACTTGCTATCGCTCTCTTCTACCTTGGCAGCAACAACTGCGTACATATCTGCCCGGTCAGCAAGACCACTCGAGTGAGCAAATATGGGTTCCATAGCACTCTATAGGAGGGGTTTAAACAGGAGATATAACCATGCCGATTGTCTGACTGCTGCTCTCCGGTGGTGAGAACGTAATCTCACCCTCTCTAGAGGTACAGTACCGTGTAGAATGGGTTCTCTTCGAGGTGCCCCAGCAGGGCACAACATACACGCCGATGTGCTACATTAACCTCCGGGCAGTGCACCCAGCAGCTCACTGGTAGAAGTCGGCCGGGACGTGATAGAGTATCTCCCAGGTGCCAACAGTAACCTATGGAAAGCTATCAGTCCTAGCCTGTTCACACCTGTAAATCACCTGTTTGACAGCGCCTCCATTAACATATATGCCAGCACGGATGGGATATCGGACGCCCATCTAGAGTTTACACTCTTATTACTCATTGACCAGACATGATATCACACCAGGAATATCTGACTTTTGCCGAGATGATGACCCCGATAGAGGGTTGCCCCCTCATGACCCCTGCACAGATGCTCGCACAGCAACAGATCTGTCAACAAGAAGGAGAGCGACTACAGCGGGAGATCTGGTATCAACAGAATGTGAGCATTGCAAGGAGGCGAAGGAACAATGAAGGTTCCCGATACTGGCAGGCCCTCCTGGAGGAGAGTAAGCGGGATGCAGGAGTCTTGACAGACGACGATGTCTTCACATACGATGATGAGCCATATGTTTATGACGATGTCGCAGACAAGGATGGACCCGATGTCATACAGTGGGAAGAGGAGATGGTGAAGAAGTTTAAGACCAAGAAAGCCATCCAGCGGCGGACCTACTATCTTGGTCATAAGGTGACATTCCAGATGTCACGTCTCAGAAAGCTATTAGCACCCAACATAGTGCTGGATGCCCACTGTCTAAGAGACGTCTGTCTCGACACCAGCAAGCTGGTATGGTTCGCCAGGCTCTCCAAAATGAACCCTTCTATGACTCATGAGCAGATTCTGCAGGTGATGCAGGTTTAATCTCCAGGTATATAGTGGCAGAAGCAACCAGACCTATACCCCTCCTGACGGCTGACGAGGGTGGTACCATCCACGGCTGGTGACTCCAGCAGATAGATACCATCAGGCAGAATCTCGCCCATGAGGCAGAAAAGTACAGCAGAATGCACAGGCGATATAAGCCTACAACGTCCTCGCGCATACAACCACTGCTGTGGGTGTGATTGGAGCTAGTGCTGGGGTGGCAGCTGTGGCCACTCTCGCTACAAGGGTGGGTACCATCGTCGCCATCCCGCTGGGTGGCGTGACACTAGCCACCACTGTTTTGGCCACGGGCCTGAGGGGGGGGGGGGGAGGGGGGGGGGGTGCAGCAACAGATCACAAGGAGGCTGGAGAAGCATGCTAAGTACGTGACACTGGCACAGAGTATGCTATGGACTATCGATGAGTCTGTCAGCAAAGCTCTCGATGATGGCCAGGCCACCGATGAAGAGTACCACCATATATTAAAAGTCCAAGCCCTGTACCACATGGAGAAACCTAAAGTGCGATAGCAATACCTCAAAGGCTCCATCGGGTGGGTTGATATGGAGAAGTTAAAAAACGAGATGTTACAGCGAGGTCGCCTCGCTGGTCTCTGGAGTCGAGACGACTACAAATAGTGTGCTGCCTGTATGGTAGATTTAAGAACACCAGTATAGATGGCCTTCCCACTGAACCTCACGACAGTCATCCGGAGCCAACCGCCCCTCCTGGGTACACCATTGACTGACCTGAGAGGTCTACTGGATGATATACCAGAGCTAACACCGTTCTCCATCACAGTGGATGGACGCTCTCATGGTAGCTCTATGAGTGTTGTCAGGCCTAGCTATCATGGCGCTCTGGATTAGCCTACTCCGCCACTAGCAAATCAGCTATAACACTATCCTGACTCTCTACAGTAGCAGTGGGGATGACAGTGAGACACTGAACCAGCTTGGCATGCCCTACAGCCCCTATACCCGCTGCCAAAATGCACATCCAAGGGCTGGAGGGTTCTGCAGCGCATCCTTTTTCCAGCTTGTAGTATCGCAGAGCCTTGTTCAGCTCTGAGTCCGCTGAAGCCATGGTGGTCTTCAACTACTGGAACACATCTGACAGATACTCCCGATCCTTGTAGAAACCTTTAGCTCGCATGAGCTGCTCGACGATACTCTCGCCCATGATAATTATTCGAGGAAGCAGATCTGTCCCTTACCAAATCCTAGATAGAGCTTCACAGCTGTCAGCTCCTCTGTCAGCTCAGCACCGGAGAGCTGAGAGAGCACATCTGGTGTCGTCTTCTTGTAGTCCTTCAACTCCCTCCAGAAGACATCAAAGTACTTCTTGTATAGCGTGAGCCTGGACATGTTTAAGATGTCTCAATAGAGAGATGAATATTCCTGAGTACCAACCTGGTCACCTGGCAGACGCAGACTGGGAAGATCTTATTATCTCTCTCGACAGGGGACGCAGATGTTTAACCGAATTATATACTCAGTGCTTAAACAATGACGCCAATGGTACAGATCGTGAAGCAACTGCCCGAGAGCCAGGCGAGTCGTCAGAAGGTGGAGAACATGCTGTGAACCAAGACACAGAAGTTACTGACCAGAGCAAAACCTCTGGCAGTCCATGTCGGCAGTAACGTGCCGACGAATGTGGCCATGGTGAAGATGACAGGGGGAAGTGAGGTTCTTCCTGCCACCACTGCGGCTGTCCTCGCTACAGTGGTGAGTGGAGTGGTCAGGCACTGTCTCGGAATAACTCACCCCATCCCAAATATTGCCCTCAGTGGTGCCTCCTACACTGTTGCCGCCAAGGTCATGGGTGAACGTGTTACACTAATGGAGGCCGCGGTTCTAGGGCTAGCAACGAGTGCAATGGCTGAGATCATCGTCGCCTACATTTAAAACCTCTGAATAGTGACAGATGGATCACGAGACCCCTGCAGCATATGAGGCATAGCGTGCCGGAGGGCGGTGTGTGGCCCATAGTCGAGCACGCGGTCTGAGGATTGTCAATGGCCGGGAATGGTGGACCGCCCACAATGCATGCCCCTGCAGAGAAGGCCAGTACCCTCAGCACTGCTACCTATTCCCTTGGCCGACTGTGTGGCCCTCCTATGCCCAGCTATTTCACTGGTGGTATGACTAATAGGTTTAAGCCGTCTATATATACCACTATGACTCTGTCACTCACAGACCTAGAAAGCAAAGAGCTAGGTGATCTTGCTCACTTGGGCGAGGCACGCCTCAGTTCAGAGGACAGTGTTGCCCTCGATGAGAATGGAGACCCGCGGGAGATCCGCGGTACCATCCCAGCCCGAGATCTTATCAGGAACACTGATACGGTAGGCCAATCAGACATTAACAAGGCCACGACTGTATACACGGGGATGGGCATCAAGGAGAGGGCGACGATATGCTTGGTATGCTCGGAGTCGATGAGGCTGGAGCCATCAAGGTTATGGCTGAGTCCTTAGCACAGGACCGGGTTAATAATCTCCTGAAACCACGGAGCTGATTCCAACAGGATGGAGAGAATCTCAAGGTAGGCACCATCAGGCTGAGCCATATCATTGTTGATGGCGCAGTGGGTGCTACCGCCAATCACCAGCTACCAGAGGTGAAGAAGTCAGGGTTCTTTGGTTTGCTGTTTAAGACCACAGGATAGTCATGGCTTTCCGTGCATGTATCATACAGATACTGGATGGTCTAGACACTGTGGGGGCAGTGGTATAGCCGGTAGTAGAAAAATACCACCACCATCCACAGGCAACCGTTCCATGATCTGCGGCTCCCACCGCCCTCTCAATTCCTAAGGCATAGGGTCATGGGCCACACAAATACATACAAGATACCCAGGCCCTACTGAACCACACCTATCAGCCCAAGGTTTAAGAGCGTGATATAGACTTTATCAAACATGCATTATAATACATGTAAATGGCTTATGCAAGGTAAGCCTTTTCGATGCTTAAGGAACTGTGTTGCAGAATATTGTGCGACACAATGCTCAGTTTCAGAAGGCTGCTGTTGAGTCGAAGCCATGCAGATGATGCGGGGCAGGTATTTATACAGACTGTGGACTATGTAAAGCATGCAGGGGTCGTAAACATTCCAACAGAATGAACTACAAGAAAGTCTGTGCCAGGAGAAAGTTCATTTAAGTTATGGAAGAACTTAAATGCATCATGCCATGCATTTAGAGACAGGCCTCCACAGGGATATACACCACCCACAGATACTGATCGCCAGCACCACATATAATAGGGTCTGAGCGCCCATTTAGAGACAGGCATCCACAGGGATATACACCACCTACAGGTACTGATCGCCAGCACCACACATAATAGGGTCTGAACGCCCATTTAGAGACAGGCATCCACAGGGATATACACCACCCACAGGTACTGATCGCCACACATAATAAGGTCTGAACGCCCATTTCGAGACAGGCATCCACAGGGATATACACCACCCACAGGTACTGATCGCCACACATAATAGGGTCTGAACGCCCATTTAGAGACAAGCATCCACAGGGATATGCAACACCCACAGGTATTGATCGCCACACATAATAGGGTCTGAACGCCCCTTTAGAGACAGGCATCCGCAGGGATATACACCACCCACAGGTACTGATCGCCACTTACTGTAACACCCTTGAAGATGGTCAGAAATGCTTAAGATCTAATATATAGACCTTGCATCATGGTTACTGTAACACAGCTTCGAGTGATGGCAAAGCAATTCGGTCTTAGTGGCTATTATAAGGCCTGCAAAGCCGACCTGCTCCAGATGATTGCACACACCAATGTCGAGGAGTGGCTAAAGTGACCCTCCCGAGCAAAACAGACAGGGAGGTTTCCGATGCTCACTTCTGAGGATCCATGGAACCCTCACAAGCTGGCGAAGCTGCGAATGCTGGAGTTCTACTATGACTTCCTCGACCGCTACATAGCTCGTGATAGCTTTGAGTACCTGCAGATGGACACCGATTCTGCCTATATTGCCACAGCAGGCTCTAACCTCCATGAGGTGATACGCCCAGAGATGCGAACAGCGTATAAGGCCTGCAAACGGGACTGGTTGGCATGGGACAAATGGTCTAACCATGCTCCGGGATTGTTCAAGCTCGAGTTCGAGGGCACTCGTGGTATTGCTCCCTGCTCCAAGTGCTACTACATGGAGAATACAGACCGCTGGAACAGCAGAAACTTGCAAGTGAAATGCTTGACCAAGGGAATGTCTAAACGGCAGAATGACATCTCCTGGCAGAGGTTCTACAGCGCCCTCCATGGTGGGGTTGACAGAGGCCTACGCATGCGCAAACAGGGTATGGTGACGTATGCACAGGAAAAACTCGGACTCGCTGCTTACTATGATAAGCACCATGTGCTGCCAGATGGGGTCCATACCGAGCCCATCGAGTATCATGTTAGCACCCTGGGGGGGGGGGGCCTGTGTGTCTTCAGGGACTAGCTGAAGCTCTTCTATGACAAATGGTCGCTAGGTACTCCGCGGTGGCATGCCAGGTAGTACAGTGTAGGCCGCCCCTCCGCCTCCACATACCTGTCAAGCCTGTGAACATCTATTGACCAGTTAGGATCTGTTGCACGCCGTCGACCACCTTCCAGCTCACCAGGCTCATACAGGTGCCGAACCAGAGCATCATGGGGTAGGCACTCCTCTCCCTTGTTCGCTCCTCTAGAGCTGTGACCAGGAGAATGTCTGATGGCCTCTACCGGCTTCTTCCCGATTAGCCTAGTAACCTCGGCATTGGATCTCTCCACCACAGCAGGCATCCCTCTCACCCATACTCTAGAATGTTCACTCGGCGCGGCCATTTCCTGGGTGTATTGGTGTGGGAACAGTCTCTCTGCCAGTGTGCGATTCCACTGCTCAACGATAGCCAAGGCACGGTGATACCCTACCTCGCCTCGCCTAACTGCCACACCGTGTTTCCGCATGAGGGCTGCAGTCCCCCCTCTGAACTCCTTACCCTCATCCACCTGCAACAATTCCGGCCACTGGAGGGGATTTTCCGAAGCCTCATAGACACCATGGTACAATGGGCCAATCACCAAGACGCAGACCTGCAAGCACTAATGGAGAAGCTGCTGGCAGCCCGACTGACAGAACCACTTGTTCTAGTTATCGATGACCCTGCAATGGACAAGAAGACAATCACCTACCTCAGCAACATCACCAGGCACATCGGGCACACAAAGATAACTTCATCCTCTTTTAGAAGTACACCCGCGAGATCTCCCCGGACGTCTGCCACAATGCCCGGTTACTATACTTCAGCTCCAAGTGTGGACATGCCCTGCTCGAGATCATATACGACAGCCTAACCCTCAAGGAGACCAAAGGGGACTTTATCGCAGGTGTATAGAGGGCAACTGATCTGTACCGCTTCATGTTCAGGAACAAGTAGACAGGTGACCTGTCACACTTCAAGCAAGCTCTGGAAAAGGCGCAGACCTTCACCTACAAGCTGAATCCAGCCAGGAAACTATCATGCTCTACGTATCGCTGACAGCCTGTCACTGCTGCCGCAACTTGTTTTCATTCATCAGAAGGCTGAGAAACTTCTATCGGCGGTCTCCGCTACTTCGTCAGATGCTTGAGAACCTTCGTCAGAAGCTACTTCGTCAGATGCTTGAGAACCTTCGTCAGAAGCTACTTCGTTAGATGCTACTTCGTCAGAAGGCGTATACTTTCACTCAAACTCTAGCCACTGAGGGTCCTTGTCTGGGATTCTCTTCATCTGGTGCACCTTACGGTAGATCGACCGTAGCCATGAGCGACGAGCATCTGACTTGCGAGGGGATTTGATGAGGTAGTCCTGGTAGTTATCTGCGAATTTTGTAAATGCTGGCAGATTCCTGGCCAATCTCTTGCACCCAATCTCCTTGCGGCCAACAGTGACACCCTCCTGAGTACCTTCTGCATGACCGGTGCCATGGCTCTTCGCTACAGTGGCACTGACCTCCTTCCTGAGGGTGTTATTTGCTCCAGACTGGAGTCTATCCAACAATTCTCGCTCTTCCTGGCTATGGAGGCTAAATACGGCAGCCCACTTCCCGACCGTTAGTAGAACTTTGGGTTCAACCCTCGCCCTTTGGAGAGCTAGAATAACAGGACTGCTGGTTGGGGCCACAGGTAGGTTGGGCTGTCAAACCTCCGGTAGAGTATCTGAGTCAGGAGTTCTTTTGTACCACAAGCTGACGCTCCTTCCTCTATGGTGGCCAGTGTCTCAGCATCAGATGGAGGTGTGACCTTGGCTCGCTCATGGATAATGACTTCACGAAGCAGTCCCCGGACCCTGTCAGCGTGGCTGTGACTGTCATGCCAACTTGTCCTACTGCGTATAGACAATCTGTTCGAGAACTTTACCAAACATGGCAGTCGCTTAAAACCTCTATATACCCAGACCTTAAACATTCTGCAGTATGTGCAACATCCAGATGGGGCCATTGAACCTGCGACATCGCACTGCACTGATCCTTGGAAGGACTGCCTGATGGTCATTCGACCCAGTATACACGACGAGAACACGTTGTCCGCTGCTGGAAAGTACATTGACGTTGCAATCTCGGTACAGATCCACGAGATCAAAAGCATGACACTCGAGTTCACGCTTCAGAGCACAATAGAACAGACGGTAGAGCTCCCGCAGGTTCTGAACAGGTGGGAGATCATGCAGAGCAACAGCACCATGGACACCACCTATGTGAACGATGAGTACCGAGTCCTAGGTCCGCTGGCTCATGGACCAACCTTTTATGCGAAGGGAAAGGGGTACTACACTGTGGGGTGCAATGAGGGGTTCACAGAATTCGAACTACCGGCAGGTGTCAAGAAGCCCATGGCAGTTCCACTCTTAACCCTCCTCGAGAACACACACGTAAATCCGGCTGCCATGCAGGATAGGCTGTTCCTCCGGGTGTACACTGAGCAGCTCGCAGATGCGACGATGAATGCTCCAAGACTTCATGTCTGGTATGACGAGAATGACCAGGACCCCGAAGCAAACAGGTTCCAAACAGCGGATCGTGCATGTGGAGCGAGAACACCAGCGGGTCCAAGCCACACCTAACCAATGGGTAGAGCTGACATTGCATCGTGGTGCATCGGACTGTGTTGCTGTTGCCGTCCTGGTTCGGAAGGGAGGAGCCATCGAGCAGGTGGATAAGTTAGACGACTTCAAGCTTGTCATTGCTGGGACCAATGTTCATGGTGAGGTATGCGAGCTGGCTGATTGCCAACTCTACAGACAGAAAACTAAGTCATATGCACTTCCGCAACTAACCAGTGGAAGCGACGACCTCACGTCGGCACTCGATGGTCGTCACCACCTCGGGGGCAGGGACATCCCACCTAGTCACGGCAACCAGCTCAGCTTCAACATCGGAAACCTCATAGCTGGGACTCACTCATTAGGTCTGATGGTACTTTACTTTGGCTATGCTAAGGTATGCGTGTCGAACACATCAGGTATTCAGCTTGAGCGTGCGTAGAGCATGACTCCTGTCATCATGGCTGCCACCACTACTATAAGCTCTGCTGTCTTCTGACCTGTCGATGCTTCATAGTCGAGCGTTGGCTTAAATATCTTTACAGCCTCGTAGTACTCATCGAGACTCTCATCTGCCTCTTTGATGCTCTGGTTGGCCTGAGCTCAGAGTTGTCGTCGGTGTGCCTCCCTCTGGCACATATGCTCGAGTGCTTTGCTGCACTCAAACTTCTCCTTAGACAGCTTCTCCATCACCTGGTTATGACGCTCACACTCGACCTCTGCCACCTTCTTGTCACCGAAGCTGAGTCCCCAGTTCGCTAAGGCAAACACGCCCGCATTCAAGATTGCGGATGCCATGCTATAGACTACAGTTTAAAGCTACTATATAGCTGCCCCAGCGATGGATCCCCAGAGCGATGTATGAACCAGAGGCTGATCCAGTCGAGGATATAGATGACGAGGACTATGAGGACTATGATGAGGAGGATTATGATGCAGACTACAATGTCGTTGTGAGTATGATGATGTAGAGCCTGAATCCCGCAAGCTAGTACACAGAGCGAAAGGAATCTATCGCACTTACGTAAAAGGTTCTATCGGTCTGCTGGCAGCAGTTGGGGCTCTGATTGCTCTGTTCACAATGAAGGCTGGCGAGACGGTCTGCAAGATCACCAACAATACTCTCCATGGTGTGAAGAATATTTCTGAAGCCATACCAGCCATCACCTCAGGAGTAGGTACGTTCTTCGGGGTTGCAGGCCCTTGGCTACCATACGTTGCCATAGCACTCACGGCCATCTGGGCCACATAACATTTATGCCATACTATATAAGGATGGCATCTCTGTACGACCTGGTCAAGTTGCTTATCTTCCGAGGGTTGGTCGATAAACCACTGTTCAGTGAGGATCCAGCAGAGATTAGACACCAGTGTATGAAGGTGTTTGAGGAGGTCTTCAGTGATGGTCGAATGAATGGCGGCCATCTGTTCGTCTGCTTAGAATTCACCCAGGCCTTGTGTAACAGGACGGGAGTGGACGTCAGTGATGAAATCTGGGAGTTTATCAACCGTCTTTCTTGAAGAACTCTACTATGAGCCCCCTTAACTACTCGTGGCTGCACGTCGCAAGGGCCACAACTTCACATTGGAAACAGTTAGGCAGTGGCTCAGCCACAAGGCAATGTGGCAGATATACAGACCTCGTCCATGGCACATCAGGAATGCCCATTTCGAGGAAACTGTCCCGAACAGTGTTCACTAGGGCAGATATTCTATTCCTTCCACACGACTCGGTGGGTCGTAAGACCTACAATTATGCCCTCACCATCGTCGATGTCGCCAGCAGGTACAAGGCGTCAGTACCGCTTACAGACAAGTCAGCTAGCCAGGTGGCCCAGGCATTCCAGGGTGTCTACGAGGCTTCGGAAAATCTCCTCCAGTGGCCGGAATTGTTGCAGGTGGATGAGGGTAAGGAGTTCAGAGGGGAGACTGCTGCCCTCATGCGGAAACACGGTGTGGCAGTTTGACGAGGCGAGGTAGGGTATCACCGTGCCCAGGCTATCATTGAGTGGTGGAATCGCACACTGGCAGAGAGACTGTTCCCACACCAATAGGCCCAGGAAATGGCCGCGCCGAGTGAACATTCTAGAGTATGGGTGAGAGGGCTGCCTGCTGTGGTGGAGAGATCCAATGCTGATGTTACTAGGCTAATTGGGAAGAAGCCGGTAGAGGCAATCAAACACTCTGCTGGTCACAGCTATAGAGGAGCGAACAAGGGAGAGGAGTGCCTACCACCTGATGCTCTGGTTCAGTACCTGTCTGAGCCTGGTGAGCTGGAAGGTGGTCGATGGTGTGCAACAGATCCTAAGTGGTCAATAGATGTTCACAGGCATGTGGAGGCAAAGGGACGGCCTACACAGTACTACCTGGCATGCCAGTACGGAGTGCCTAGGCGACCATTTGTTGTAGAAGAGCTACAGCTAGTCCCTGCAGACACACAGGTACCACTACCAGGGTGCTAACATGATACTCAATGCGCTCGGTATGGACACCATCTGGCAGCACATGGTGCTTATCATAGTAAGCGGAGAGTCTGAGTTTTTCCTGCTCATACGTCACCATACCTTGGTTGTGCATGCGTAGGCCTCGGTTTTAGCTCTGTCCACCTCGCAATGTAGGGTGCTGTAGAACCTCTGCCAAGAGACCTCATTCTGCTGCTTTGACATTCCATTAGCCGAGCACTTACTTGCAGCCACGCTCTCCACGTAGTAGCATTTGGAGTGCAGAGAGCGATGCCACGAGAGCCTTCATACTCGAGCTTGAACAGTCCCGGAGTCCGTCCAGACCATTCGTCCCAAGCGAGCCAGTCCTGCTTATGAGCCTGGTACTCTGCTCGCCTCTCAGGGCGAATGACGTCGTCGAGGTTGGAGCCTGCTCTAGCGATGTCCATCTGCAGGTACTCAAATCTGTCATGAGCTATGTAGCGATCGAGGAAGTCGTAGTAGAACTCCAGCATTCGCAGCTTCGCGAGCTCATAAACGGCTATCCCCACCTGGAAGGGCCTTCAAATTGTGATTCCCGGCTTGCAACTCTGGAGCTCGTGTGACTCACCAATCTCCTCGAGATCTTCGAACCATGCACTACACAGGGCCTTGTCTACCATGTGTTCATCCTTCGTGAAGCTGGTGTTGCTATGACGTTCTAGGGCCTCGATGAGCTTCCCGTAGGCACTGTTGCCGAGGAGTTTGAAGAGATCTGCCAAGAGCACTTTGCTCTTATCTACATCTCTCGAGCGGCGGGCCTCCATAACATTCTCCACGAACCACTTGAATGGGCACTTGGCCTCATTGTCTATGGTGCGGTATACAGCAGTGATCTCCAGGTCATGGGTCATATACAACTTGAGTGTCGGGGTGTACACCAGCCGCTTCTTGCCAGAGAGGGCAGCGACCAGCTACTGGGTGGTGGGCCGCTTCCTCCCTGTTCGCCCTAGATTTGCCAGCATCTCAGAAGAGATTGCCTCTACCAGGATCTCACGGTTATAGAAGAGAGGAGGCATTTCCTCGGACTTTGCCCACAGAGCCTTGTGGACCTCTATATCTACCTCAGCAAACCCAAACCAGCTGTCTGCTAGGCGAGCCTCCTTAAAACTAGCCACACCACTAGCACCGGGCCAATGGCGCACTGTCTCCTTAACACATGGCATCTCTTTGGACATTGTTGACAGGCACAGAGCATTTGCATCGTAGCCATGTAGACGTTGGCAGACACGCTCACTCTGGCGGATTTGAGTCACACCGGCCTCATGGTATCTGGTGAACACGATGCTGGGACCTCCAACAACAGCATGTTTCAGCATCTCGTAGGCTTACCTGCCCGGTGAATAGAGGCTAACCTCCAGCATGTCCTGAGCGGTTCCATGTAGGAGGTACTGCAGTGACACACCGGGGAGAGACACCGTGTCTTTGAGGATGTCTATGTCTCATTCTGTTTAGAACTCCCGCATCCGCTCTAGGGCTTCGCTGAATGGACTGACGTCCAGGTTGTTGTAGTATCGCAGCCAGTTGGCGGATGTCCGCATTCCATGCTCGCTGAAAGTTTGGTTACACTGTTCCCACTCTGATCGCATCAAGAGGTAGCCACCCTTGAGCTTAGATGTCCATGCTGAGTAGTCAGGAAGCCCTGGATAGTTGAGCTTCTCATGTGTGTCAAACCATTCATACGGGAACCAGCTCTTCTGCTGTGTGCACCTGTAAGCTTTGACCCATACCTCATATGAGACTCCTGGGCCGAGGTAGTTCAGCACATTGAGAAACCGTAGCTCAGGTGTTATGAGGAACATGGTCTGACTAGCCTTCTTGGCGACTTTCACTGTACCTGTACTGTCAGTCAGCTCATCGACAAAGTACTTCTTGATGAGGTTCAGGTCATACTGCCCAGAGCTGAACCACAGTACAAGCACTTGGTCACACCACTCGTTGATCAGTCACTGATCTTTCTTTGGAAGCTTGTCCAGGTCTGTCAGTATGTACTGTGCCCTAACCCTTGTCCGGATTGGATATGCTCGCGGTTGGATCACCCGCATTAACTCTCTGATCAGTTCTTTGGGGTCAGGACTGCAGAGGTGAGTGGGCTCACTCGTGGCACCATCTAAGGAGCAGCCAACTGACACAGATAGGTATGTGAGTACTCTCGATCATGAGAGTCTCTGTAGGACGAGTCTTGATCCCATGTAGGAGTGCTTCGAAGTCGTAAACTATGAAGTGTGGGTATGGGACAGTCCGAACAGTGTTTAGGGACACTTGGACAGCATTTTATACAGCACTCCCACTGTACCACAAGCGTGCATCCAGATGCTCTCAGCTTCTCCTCTCTCAGGACTGTCTTGCAGTATCTTTGTTCGGCATCCTCACCTCGCTGGTGTTGTGGACACCCGTGCCAGTGACAGCCATGGAACTGGTAAATGGTGTTGGTTGTCAGATCATAACCATCTACGGGAGCACCTTCGATCCAACGCTCGCCATCATGCCCACACTCTACATGGTGTATGTGTACGCCTCTGTTTCTCGACTTATACTCGATCCAACGAGTACCCGCTGAACTGGATGGGTTGGGGCGGATAGAAGGCTTTCTCATACGCAGACTGTGGCACCTAAACCTTCTCACCAGGACACACGATTGTTGTTTTGCCACCTGTACAATGATCAGCATGGCATTGAAAATTGCATGCCTGTGTAAACCTCTGCTGACAGTGACTGCAGACTAGTGTATGTGCCAGCTTGGAGATGTTCTTGATGTAGAAGGCGTGGTGGTCCAACACTCCGATGGTCATGGTGTCACGGTAGTGAGCCGCTTGCCTGATCAAGTGTCAGGTGCCCTCTTCGGTTGGTTCATACACACGAATCCCGATCTTGGCGAAGAACTCTACCTTGTCCAGCTGCTCCAGTGAGGTCTTGCAGACATCAGGTACTGTCACTGTCTCGCCATAGAACTGTGTGGCAAGCTCTCGTGCAGGATCTGTACTTCTATCAGCTCTCGCTCCTCGGTGGACTGCTAGACACATGTTGTCCCTGTAGGTGTCGAGGGCAGTCATACTCTTCTTCTGTCATAGCCAGTCTGGGAGGGGACCTGTCCCAAGCAGAGGTTGGCGGTCGATGACAGCCCTAACCTCAGCATTGATTGATCGAACGAAAGCCCACTTGGTGTTGGGTCGATCGATAGTCTGTGTCGAGGCGGACTTGCTCTCTTGCTGCCACCCAGTCCTGAGATGCTCCTATCGTATTCAGCCACAGGCTCCCTGGATCATTCTTGTGGAAGAGGATCACCGTACCATCTTCGATGTGACGGATGCGATAGGTATGCGTGTAGTGGAGGTAGAAGGCATTCTGGACAGTCTGCTGGATCTTTTGCATGATCTGGCCTGTGATGTCTCCTTTTAGACCTCTGAAGAATGTCCTGTGTACTGACCGGCGTCCTCTATCCTCTGTCTCCCTTTCGCTGAGATGCTGGTCGAGAATATATTCGCCTTCTCGCCTCATGCTCCGGGCTAAGGGTTCAGACCTCGACCCCCTCATCACTCACTTAGTGATCATGCATAGGGGAGGTAAGCGCTCCAGTGGATGGTCTGCCATCCGCCTCGCGTAGTCTTGGCTCGCAAGCTGGCAGTCACCCCCTCGTCCAACTGACGAAGCTCACGTATCCACTGCGCTTTCTTGTGGGGATTCCAAGGATCATCTTTGGTAAGCGCTGGAAACCTTCCCGTCTTCATTGCTAGGGAGACTCGCTTCTGCAACTCCTTGGCACGAGCCTGTCCGATCATCTGGATCAGGTCGGATTTCTTGACCATAGAGCAGCCTCTAAGGCCGAATTGCTTTGCAATAGTGCGAAGCTGTGCAACAGTAATCATGGTGTATATCACTGTGGATGCCTGTCTCCTAATGGGCGTTCAGACCCTATTATGTGTGGTGCTGCCGATAAGTACCTGGAACCTGTGGGGGTCCATCGTGTCGATGTGATAGTGGATGCTTGTCTCTTAATGGGCGTTCAGATGTGTGTGGGGTTGATCACAAGGCACTCAGGCGCATTGTGTGTAATATTGTATGTAGATGAGCGTTTACACATAGTTGATTGTTTTGAGAGTTTACACGTAATGTATATTTGTGCGTTTACATGTGGTATACCATTATCGATGCTGTGTCTAATTGGGTGTTAATGCATAGCAGGTGGGCTAAATAAACTACTATTCTTGACCTTGCCCCAGTTGAGGGTCTGTGGTCTGCAATCATGGGTATTATGTGACTGTGTGGGATAAAGAGTAATTGGAGACATGGAATCACGTGATGATGTAGCGCCGATCGGCCGGACGGGTATGGGCCATCCCAGCTAGGCCGGGTATGGGACGACTGCTCCATATACGTTCCAAGCATGCTTGCTCCCTTGATAGGATAGTACACGTGTATAAAGCCCTATGAGAGAGGTATGGCTAAGTCCGTAAGAACACGTAGCATGCATGCGCACACGTCAGATCTTCCCTGGCAACACATGTCAGTATTGTGAGAGAGTGTATGCTTATATTGTACCGAGTTGGTACTAGGGATTTCTTCAGTTCATTCTCGTCGTTCTTGGTACCGATCAGGACCGGAATGAAGCTAGAACTTCTAAACTGTTTACTATTTTAAAATCGGACAAGAAATGGCCGAGTTATCCACAAATGCTAATAGTGAGATTTGAACCTGTGATTTTAAGTTTGCTAATAACACAAAACGAGGATTGATTTGAACCAACGCATTAACTACCTCGACCATGTATGCATTAGTAATTATAGCTGATAAGTTATGTGTTCTCATTGCTGTATTGCTGTGCTTATCAGTCTCTCTTGATCTTGACATCACTTCGAGATAACGTACATATTATAGACTGTAATTTTGTAGTTACCAGTGCGTTATCCGTCCAATTGATCTGTTTGCTATTATTTCACAACAATTAGTATCATTATTTGTAATCTAATCATAGGTTCTCCGTTGCCTCAGTTGATAACAGCGCTGAATTCTAATTAAAAAACCATGGTTCAAATCTCTCAAAAGACCTCAGCTAGATGGTACCAAGTTCGAAACGGTACGCGCTAGTGTAGGGGTACAATGACAAAAGATAGGAGCAACGGGGAACCACCTAAAAAACCCGCAGAGATAGAGATAGAGAGAGAGAGAGAGAGAGAGAGAGACCAGAGAGGGCCAGCGATAATGTGGGGGTTCTCCCGAAGAGGTGGGGTGCTGGAGTTTTATGGGTTTTTTATTATTTATTTTTAATCTTTTGGTTCATGCCAGTATTACTCGTTAACCGTTACCTGAGAAGCATGCCATCACGTCAAGACCTTGTCTCTAAATGGACGTTCAGACCCTGGTAGTAGTAGTGTCGGAATGATACTACCTCCCTCAAATGGCAGCCATTCGGCGATCGCTGGTGGCCCCCACCGCCCTCTCAATCCCTCGGGCCTCCATCTAGAAGCATACCCCAACCACCTGTCTCAACAACCCTGGGGCCTCCATCTAGAGGCATACACCAACCACATGTCTCAACAACCTATGCCCCAGGGATTGAGAGGGCGGTGGGGGCCATGGATCGCCGAACGGTGGCCAGTTGAGGGAGGTGGTATCATTTTAATTCCGACACCACTACTTCAGTGAGGATGTGGAGAATACACGTTTCTTTTGTTGATTCTCGATGTCATGTTGATTTATATACTGTTTACGACAGTCCGAATGTACCTTATAGCAATCACAACAATGCTGTCACTTCTCTGAACACTTGCCACATTGATGCCATCAGTGCCCTTTTGACGAATTTGTACTGCATCATCTCGATCTTCAAACCTTTCTTTGCAAATTGGACAGCTCTCGTGGTGTAGGCTTGAAGCACTCATCATTCACACCTGAAAATAATAATAATAATAATAAAAATAAAAATAATAATAATAATAATAATAATAATAACAACAACATAGATGATAATAAAATATATTAAATCAAGCAAGCTAAGCACGCATCCCCTCCCCGTGTACCCTCTCCAGTCTCGTGTTTACGTATATATTGGACTATATAGCACGCGTGTCTTAGATCGTATTATACATGTATACCTGTATATAGTCCTCTACAAGTTTTGTGATTATATGTTAGGGTTCCACCACCATATATCCTCTGTAAATTATCTTGAAATAAATATCATTGAACTTTAACTTGTATGGAGCAGTTCTAAAAAATGAATGGTGGGCTTTCCGTAGAAAATCGAAACTACACAGAATGGCGGCGTCTCGGCGCATGTGTGGCCAAGAAAAGTACCACCCTCGCCTTGTCTACACATAATTATGGCTAATGTGACAACCAATGAAGGAGAAATGTATGAAACACATGGTATACGATCCAGATTGTTGGCTGCCATATTGACCGCTATCTTGGATTTACGGATTCGACAGGGCTAAATCGATATTCCATGTGTGTCAAATAATTCACCTTTCTAGAGTATCCACCCATCATATGACGTCATAATGAACTGCATGATGTGTAGAATGACATCATAATGAATGACGTCATGAATGACGTCGATAAGTACGTCACGAACGCATATTTGAAGACGGTCTATGCGTTGTTGTACAAATTGTTTGCTTTTACTATTTAATAAATATTCTGTTGAATATTTTGAAACTAATTTGACTGGGCCCTGTTGCTGCCATAGGCAGCAACAGCACCCAGTCAAATTAGTTACAAAATATTCAACAGCTTCCCTGCATAGTTTTCAGGAAATTGATGGCTAGGACATTCGGGGATCGATCAATCCCAACACGGCGATGTGTGGGTGGAGCTTGGCTAGTGATGGGCGGGGCATAGCTAAAAAGGGAAAGGTCCATTCCTTGACCCTTAAAACCCTAGAGTAGACATATAAATTATTGTTTTACACCTAATAATAAGGTTATATAAGTTATAGCCACTTTCCTTACATTCAGGATGAGTGGCGGCCATCTCGGATGTGACCCAGTTTTACCCCTTTCCGGGCATCCAGGTGGGGGGGGGGCAGATTTTGGTAGACTATTTTCCTGTCATTCACTACATCCATTAAGTTAAAAAACCACTGACAAATGTGTTGTTAGAATTTTTGCCGGGTTAAGGGTTTTTTCATAAATTGGCCCGCCTAATAATTGAATGATGAATAATTAATTATTCAAAGAAATGTCAGAAAATTCTAAATTATCCAAAATTATCAGGTTTTATATACTGATATGGATATTGTCTATGTTTTCTTGATCTGAACACATTTCCTTAGGTCCTCCGTCCGTCCTCTTGTAGAAAGTATTACCGTCAAATGACCAGGCGCTATCCAACTTTCGATCGTGTTTTAGTTTCAGCAGCTGATTTAACATCAGATACCGTTTTTGGTCAAATCTTCATTTATGAAGACACGCGCATAATCTGGTTTATCTGATAGCACACGTCTAGCACGAAGAATCTCGGTAGCCTAAGTTTCCTATAGGAAATAAACTTCACAATGAGTTGTTTCTTATCCCGGCCTATGAAATGGGATCTGGCTATTTCTGCAGTGGACACTCTTAAGCTGCGGTCAGGTCGAGCCACAATGACCTGTGCTGCGCTAGAACTGTCGGCAACTGATTAGAACATCTGCGCTCATGTCGCTTGCGATTCGATTACTAGCAACTATTGGCAACTACTTGCGCTGCCCGTTTCCAGGTCGTACGTGCACTCATGTCAACTGGAAACGCAGTATGAATTAACAGGTCATGTAATTATTTTGAAATGACCTTTCATATTTGCAAGTGTGGTGCTGGCGGTATCCCGCAATTCCGCAGTTCGTGTTTCGCGGCTGCCGGGCTAGCTGATTCCCGCCGTTTCTACGGACGCCCGGCAGGCGTACCTTGGAACTTGAACTGTGCACCTCTGCCGCTGGTTACACGGGCCGATTCGAGACCTCTGTTGGGTGAGTAACCTTTTATACGTAGCTAAGTTACTACACAATATATACACCTGTGCAAAAGTTAAGCACCACCCTATTTTTACGCACATGCGAGGGTATATTCATGTGCTATGAAGAAAGCAATAGCATAAACATTTATGTACCCATCCATCTTAGTGCAAGAGGTAATAATGCAACTAGAGGAATGCTGATTATGATGGTGGGGAAACACTGTATATTTTTGTTTGAACTTGAAAACGAGGCCTGAATATGGTTACGTTGACACAACTGACAACTATTGCCCTACAGTTGACACACGTGGCTAGATTGTCATTAATGGTGTCTGAAAACGAAGTTTAACATCTGTGCACGAGTTTGAGACTGTCATTATTAATACCGGGTATATCCACCGTGTGCCTGGATGACGGCCTGGACACGACGTCTCATGCTGGTCACCAACCGACTGATACGCCATTGTGGTATTCGTTGCCATTCAAGATGGAGTGCGTCTGTTAATTCCTGTATGTTCTGCACAGGAGGATCCCTCCTTCTCACCATGTTTCCCAGAATGTCCCAGATATGCTCAATAGGGTTCATGTCAGGGCTCCTTGCTGGCCATGGTAGGGTTTCGATGGCATTCTGGCGGAGGTATTCATGCACAGCTCTAGCACGATGTGGTCGGGCGTTGTCATCCATGAATATAGGGTGGGTTCCAGGTGCATGATTTACAAAATGAGGGACCACAACTCTATCCAGTATGGAATCTTGATATCTTTGTCCATTTAGTGTTCCAGGTACAGTCAACAGATCCAGCTTACAATCAAATGAGATGCACCCCCATATCATAACGGAACCTCCACCAAATGGAACTTCTTCCATGATGTTACGTTGGTCGTACGCCGTGTGTCTGGACCTCCATATACGAGTTCGACCATCTGTGGCATGAAGCAGGAACCGACTTTCATCGGACCAGTGTACCCGTCTCCAGGATCTCATGTTCCAGTGTCTTCTTTCGTTGCACCACCTCAGACGCTCCTCTTTGTGGTGTGCAGTGAGGAGAGGACGTCTGACAGGTCTCCTAGCTTTCATGCCAGCAGCATACAGTCTCCTTTTGACGGTAGACATTGACACTCTATTGCGCGTTTCCCATTGCTGGCTGAGTACTCTGCTGTTGGTGAATGGAGATCTCCTAACAAGGCGTACTAGGGCTCGATCATCACGGGCAGTAGTCCTCTTCGGTCTTCCAGATCTAGGCCTGTCGTTCACCTCGTTAGTTTGCCCATGTTTTGCAATCAAACGACTGATTACAGTATGGTTAATGTTCAGCTGTCTGCCAATCTCTCTGCATGACATACCAGTGGTATGCATGTCTATGATTTGCCATTTCACACGATCACTTAACCTTCGTCTTGCCATAGCGGTTCACAATCAAGAGCTAATTCTCTCTGTACAAATAAACCACGGTCATGAACACAAAATTCCTAATCTTGTCGCCTAAATCTGTATGTAATGTTCTACACCTCAAACTGGACTTTTACATAACTGAACACGTGTGCTGTTTCCCGCCACGCACGGACATCAAGCGGCGTGAAGTCATGCATGTATGTGCATTTCGTACTTGGAATTATGTCAGCTAACGCGGGGACAAAAGTATGGCAGCCTAGTTGTACCATCATGTTTCTACGTTCTATTGTTTTTGCTGGTGCTTAACTTTTGCACAGGTGTATATGTGTGTTGTACATTATGCCCTTAAAACTTTGATTAGGTCTATTGTATCCCATGTATCCAAGAAATCATTAGATAATCTGTTCTGCATCCTGCCTAAACACACATGTGATAAAGAAAAAAGGATGGTTTCCTTTCTTATGGTAATTATGTATTTTCCTTTTGCTAGTTACTTTAAATTGTAGATCACGCCTTCCGCTAATACGTAACCAGGGTGGTTGAGGTTAATAAAACTATGCTCATGTATACAAATTTCCAGCAAAAACGCAGGAACTGAAAATAAATAGAAAAAAGCGTTCACGAGACATTCAGAAACGTTCCACAAATTGTATATAGATTTTTAATTTTATATAGATTTTAGATATAGATTTATATAGATTTTAAATTTTAAAAGTGGGCTCCCTATTAAAACACAGCAGGTAGTGCATCTAAAAATAATGATGTCAAGAGTTACCCCTCAAGAATATTCCCCTCAACTTTAATCAAGCTACATTTCTTATTAACGGAGGAGTAGCGATTAAAAATTTAATGGTGTGGCGCCGTACTAATTACAAACAGGGCAGTGAATCGAAAAACGGGCTCACCACGGATGTGGGTACATATCCCTAGAATAGGTGTCTGACGTTTCAGCGATGTTGGATGAAAACTAAATGAGGATTAGTAAAAAAACAAGAACATGGCCAACCTTTAGAAATACCTTTCGGATCTAAAAGTTATCTGCTAAAGGTTTTATTTTCCTTACAAACATGGTAAATATAATATTATGCGAAAAGACTTCACATTCAAACTATGTCGACAAAAGCAGAGTTAACATCAGTTTGTCATAACATAAGAGTTGATATCCAGTTCCGAATTGGCAGGGGGATGATGCAAATCCTTCATCAGGGACATATGCATCCCGGCCAATCTTTCATTCTGTATTTGCCCATGATCGACTGGTGACAAACAAAGCAGAGTTAGCATCAGTTAACGCTACATCGTGTGATTGTGTCTTCAGATGTTTGATTGACAGATCTGATCCATGAATTATGAGACTGCGCTAGCTTGAATTAAATAATCTACTGGCATTGTTTTAAGTAATTAACCCTTTAATTATGCAATTTTGTTTAATTTTCTCATTTGCTGACCATAAAAAGACGATTTTTGAAATTTTACCACTGTAATGACTGACTCTGTTATCCATCAGTACTGTTTGGCTACTGCCGATAATTCAGTTGCCGACAATCGTAATTACTCTCATGTCAATATTAACTGGCCTGCGATTGATGGCAACCGAGTGTAGAAGTAGAACATGCTCTACTCCAGCGATTTGAGATTATTTGGACAGCGATTGATGGCGATCGGGAGTAAAGTGGTCGCAGGTACGCTCAGGTCAAACCTAGCGGAGACTAAATCTGTCACTGGGAGTTGCTGATAGTTGCTGTAAAATCAAGAGGCGACTAGTTGAGTCGCAGCGCAAGCTCGACCTGACCGCAGCCTTATGTTGGTGTAGTTCGGATCGTCTGGTCGGATACCGTCTGTACCAGCTGAGCTGGGTATGCGCCGCCCGTCCTAGATTCGTTTCCTGAACACGCCCCTCTGGGTAGAGCCATAAGCGTATATGGGCCGATGGGAGGGATAGCGTGTCAAAAAAGTGACTAAGTTCGTTAAAACGCATGATGCGCATAGGCGCTAAGACGCTGTTTATATGGAGCGCGTAGTTACGACCTAGATAGGATGGCGCTTTTAGTGTACCGAGATGGTACCCTGTAATCCTTATTGACTGCCTGTTCCCGTTAAATCTGGCATTAATCAAGACCAGAATTCAACGGGCTTTTCAAATCTGTAAACAATTTCAAAATCAGTTGAGAAATGGCTGAGTTATCTAGGGAAAACTCTTCATGATTATCTTCAAAATATTGCCGCGACGTCATAACCACGTGGACACAAAAGCTTCTAGAATGTTCTATAACGTTCGACTGCGCTATTATTAGCTGTGCGCTGATTGGCTGTTGCTCGAACGATGATTGGATGAAGCCTGCGCCGGTGAAGTCCCGAGGAGTATAAAAGGAGAAGCGATCCAGTGATCAAGACCCTCCTTGGCCAGGGGCCGAACAGGTTGGATCTGTACCAGCTACTACAAGCGCGACAGACAATATGCGTCTTCCTTCGCTATGTGTTGGGTTTTTATCCCATAGCATGCAGTTCTCCAACCCACCGCACTAAAATAATTTTGTAACTCCCCATTTACGGGAGTAATTTGGAACTCCTGATAATTGTTCACGAATACTAACAGCTACATTCGGAACACAAATTTGCGGTGAGGGCTTTACGGCCAAAATATGTGAGTCTACAGATTTAGAGATGGGATGTTCTTTGATGGATGACTCGCCGGATCTGCCGGCCACGCCTAAAAGTGGTATTTCAATCACTGCGGCACACATATCGTGTCGGTTCTTTCAACTTTCGACCGCAGCAAATAAAATCTGCCCGGTGCATCTTCAGAGCTGGCTGACGTACCCAGCACCATGAAGCTTTGTTTTGTATCCTCATTTGCCTCTGACAACCCCCGCTAGTGACGGGTTGTTTGCACCTTTCTTCACCACATAGTACTATCGTATCTTTTACTGACTGCTCGTTAGACATTCTATTAGGCCTACAGCACTAAGCAATGTACTCCTCCCGCCATGAGTGTTCTTGCGGAAGTCTTGTTTGCGGAAAACAGCTTGCGGGAACCCACCAGCAGGAACTTTCCAGCTTCCGGAGAGCGCATCATTTCACGTCGACTACGGATTGACGTATCAATTTCAGTAACACGGTAGCCTAACTTAGGAATGACTACCAAGTATTCAAGTAACTATACTTCACAGCTTAATTATTTCTCTATATAGGTTTTGTTAATTATATTGTATCCGCAATAACGGTCCCGATGACGAAAAGGAACCATAATGGTTTTAGGACCGCTAGTTATAAGTTTTGTATTTGTTGATAATTATTCTCATTTTCCTCAATGTGTTGCTAACAGCACTATAGTAGGTTCGTTAACCTGTACTGTTATATATATCTTGATCTTTTGACACCGTATTGCTTGTTCTGGTCAGATTATGTATATATATATGGCCAGTGGCCATCCGTTCATATGTTTTGTTTATTCATAGAAAATATAGGACTGCAGTGCACGTAGGAAACACCATACAGCAAAACTTATCTATGCAACACTTTCTCCCGCCACCAACAATTTTTCACTGAGGTCGCTGTCTGTGCTATAACTCTGTTTAGCCCGGCATGCTACCAACTAAACCTTTTCTATTCAGCTTAATAGGATAGGTTCGAAATGATTAGAGACACTTTCTTCATTACATACTGTGTAATATACTCTTCTCTTCCGGTAGTGTGATAATCTAGCCCCGCACTCCGGTAAGTCTCATAAGTATGATTTTGTCTCTCTTCGTGTTCCACTCAGCCTTGTGGCTTCTTAATTGTTTGGATGTCCCCATCCGCACCATGGGCTGATCTGACTCTGGGAAACTATTGTGGTTTCCGAGCGGTGATGGCTACGGTGTGGTGTCACAGACACATTCCCGTGCATCTTCGGATACTTAGTAGTTAGCACTTTAAGCCAATGTAGGAAAGCACTGCGAAAACCCATGTATTAATTATTATCTTATTTACTGACAATCCTCCCGCACCGCAGAGCAAAACTGGCAACTTGTATATCAACCTAATGACAGGTAAAACGGCTAGTTCCATAGGACCCGGTGATGGGCGAGATGCGCATTCCCACCAAATTCTGTTAAAATGTCTGGGCATGATATTTAGATCCGCCACACCCTTGCGGGAAGGACATTTACGGTGGGAATTCGTCTCTCTTACCCCCACCATAACTATAGGAGAAATGGTCTAATAATGCTTTTGTGAAATGTAACCCATGTCTGGTAATGTTTTATGTGGTTGCGGGGTGGGATGTCCGGATTCTTATCCAGTTCGGTGATCTTGCTACGTAACATGTATGAGCGATGTCTCTAGTATTGATGTCTTGGGGCATCTGTTCTCCATGACAGCCGTGTCTACTAGCTAGGTAGATATCAGCCAGTTGCCGCCTAAACTAATTCTCATTCTAAAAACAACTAAAAGGAATTAAGCAAAGCAGTAGGCCCACGAAATAAAGCGGCAACTACTAATACAGCAAACCAAGAACTACATAAGACGATGACCAGGGAATCCATTGGGAATCCTCCATCCCATCTTCACATAAAGCAGTGCGCATCCCTTTAGTCATAATCTCACTAGGTATGGTCTTTTCTTTCTAAAGCATATTTGATTGAAATATTATGGTAGGCCCATTTTTTCCTACCTTTCTTCTTCCGCTTTAAGCAGTGGCGACACCTTCCCGAGACGGAGGCCCACGCGAGGCACTTGCCTCTCGCAAGGATTCAGCGATGACGGTCCATGCCAGGATAATACTCCTCACCTAAAACTTGCATTAGGAGTAGTGCCCGCGTGAGGCACATCACTTTTCGTCTGAAATAACCTTCTTCCTTTCAGTTTATAGGTATAACAACTTATATTAAGTTAACTAGTTACGTCTCGTGTATGGGAGCCTCCCTTGCGGGGATACCTCTGCGGACCTACAAGTCTTTGTGTTACCTCCGGGAGCCCCATGTTTAAAAGTTCATCTACCTGTCTCTATGTCTCGTAATTTCGTATGCTCTTATTGTAGTTTTATCTAGCATATTTTTACTTGTTTAGGTAAACTCATTGTATAGACTTATATTTTTAGGTCACCAAATCAAATCTTGTAAGTCCATAGATCAGGAAATTGCTATGGACAGGCATACTGGTGACACAAACTCGTGGGATGAGACCGTTGTGTTTAACGTTCGCGATGATGGTCGCATGGCCCCACCGGAACAATTGAGTTCCACCGGCCTTAGGAGCTGGGGTTTTTTTCCCACAGGTCAGTCTCGTAAAGGTCTGTCACCCAGAGACCGGATGCTAATCATCGTCATCACTCGTCGTGCACTTGCGTCATGGCGTATCGACATGATACACCGGAATGGCCCGACACTACCCGGCGAGCTACAAGTGGTGCCCGATGTGAGGCTCGAAGAACATCACTAACGCACAGCGAACTCACGCCCACACCATATAGTGAGCTTACTTCAATACCATCTCCGTTTAGTGAGGACTCCCTCGATCAAGAGGTAGCCTCATACGATGAATTCTCAGCACACATGCTCACCGACTATGCCAGAGATTCAGCGGAATCAACAACTCTGCATTATAGCCTGTTTTCGCCTATTAGCGATGGCACCTTTTGAGATGCCCCACAGGCGGGAACAGAATTCCGAACCATATCGGACATCCGCGACAGGCCAACACCAATAGGGACGAATCGTGGACGACTCCGACAAAGACCCAAGGACAGGCATATCTACAGCCTACAGACAGACTACTATCGTTCACCCGTGTCATTTACAGAAATTGTATGGTCGGGTGATAATCCATAACATAGACAACCTCCTGCACTGCCCCCTTCTAGTGAAACAATGTACTCAAGGGGATTACCGTGGCAATATCAGGAGGAATCGGCACCACCGTTTCGCCGGTATATCAGTCATGTGACATATCATGACCGTCAGCCAACAGCACCACCGCCATATGAGGAACGACTGCGCGATCTTCACAATAATCTGCCTCCCATCCATAGACCCATGCCGGTCTATAGCTCTACAAACGGGGCGGATTCATTAAATTGGAGTATGCATGTCCTGGCTCCTCAGCATTGGCTTCGATGAGAAACATCAACACACCCACCATCTGCACTATGACCAACCTCAGTACAATCCTCAACTTCCCAGATACCCGCACCACCCGGATTTCAACCACTGCATTCTTCCCACGGACTTGGCCGAGTCATCCTCCCTCCCGAATTTAGTGGGGAGAATGACTGGACAAATTATAAGATACAGTTCGAGATCATAAGTCGAACTAACCGCTGGGACGATCGACAAATGGGTGAATATCTCACCGCAAAGCTTTCTGGAAAAGCCCTTCATGTTCTTGCGGATCTGGAAATGGATTACACACCCACCTATACACAGTTGGAACGAGCACTAACGGAGTGATTTGGCGACACAGCCCTCGGAGAAACCAGTCATCGTCAACTTAAAAATCTTCGACGATGCATGGGAGAAACTCCTCCTGAGTTAGCTAGTCGAATTAGGAGGCTAGTCACCCACGCCTATCCGAGCACCAATACGGAGGGAGTGATACATTTGCATTTAGACACCTTCATCGATGCATTAAGCAGTGAACTGGCGCTGAAAGAAAAATTGTTTCTCGGCGACCACGGAAGTCTGGCCCAATTAACGGCAACCGCGGTAGACATTGAGAACTTTCTGGAGTGGGAAAAGAATAACCGACGCCAACTCCATCCTATCAACGAGATAGAGGGTGCAGCTATCGCCCCGCCCGCTAGTGCTCCCCCCTAGATCATCAACACCAACCACACAGACACCACCACCAGAGGATGTGCAGAATTCTAATTAAATCAAGCAGCTGGAGGAAAGGGCCATGCCCGTAGTGGAGGGTACAATAGAGGCCCCTGGTGCGGGTACTAGTGAAATAACAACGGTAACATGAGAGAGTGGATAGAAGAGATTAACAAACAAATCTCCGCACTCACTAATTTGGTTACAACATTCAGCACCAACCTCGCCACTACCCAGTTCAGGACAGAAAACACCACCAACACCGCACCGCCACTGAACACCTGTTTCGGATGCGGTCAGCCAAGACATTGGAGGGAGCGGTGTCCTAACCGACCTCCCTCTACCATGCCTGCTCCAGACCGTAGCATGCCGCAACCAGAGAAACAGTCAAACTCCTAAGGGTACCGAATCACAATGAGCCACTTCGGTGCCCGTATCCATATCCCGGCTCAACTGCGGCTTTCACGCAACAACGTTCAGTGGCAAACCATTATCCACAGAAATCAGCTTTCACACCAACACCAAAATTCATGGCTTCACATATGTCAGTGCCTACGTTGCCTCTCCCATCCGCAGCAAGGACATCCCCCTCTTTTCCACACATGACAAGCCTTCTTTCGTATGTAAAACGGCAGTAGTAGGTTGTAGCACCTCCGCTGAGACAACGTTTTTGAAAGCACCACGTCCCGCCACCAAGGCACTAGATTCTCGGTGCCCTCTGGTGGTATGCAGAACATCACCCCCGCCAGCATCATCTTCCGCATCCACAAACAGTAGCAATTCATGAGAGACGATTCACTCCACCTCATGGATCCGCAAGCGCCAACATAAACGGAGGAACGCACATCCTTGGCGACATCATTGTTTCTTCTGTGCGTCACCAAAGCATCCTATGAAGCATTGTAGGAAATGGCTTGCACAGGTAGAGCTTATCCGTCATCCCGTACGTGCCACCGTCTACACTACTACCGCCTACACCGAAACAGCAACAACACCACCACCATTGCTACCCCCAGCTCCGTCTTCACCACTGTCTTCACACCAGCGGCGACGACTGGCTGGCCCTTTTCTCACTCAGCCATTCACAAGCACACAAGAAGCAATACGGAAACAGTCAGACTATATACAGAGTGATGCTGTTCCAATACCATTATCACGGGCCGCATCGTTGAAAACTCTTCCGCAGGTACATCGCAAAGTAATCTACAAATGTGCCTGTCTGTTTCCACTAGTGCCACCGTCGACACCGGTGCTTCTATCACAGTATTTAACCAGCGCTTATATGAGAGCATCCCACCTCATAAGAAGCCTCCCCTTAATCATACAAATATTTACCTACAGACGGCTACAGGAGCCGATGTACCCGTAGCCGGTGTAGTTAATTTAGTTATCCAAATAGAGGAAATGCAATTCATTCAGAGAGTTGTCATCGCCTCTATTCATAATGATGCCCTACTTGGCTATGATTTCCTCAGTGCCAGCGAAGCCATCATACACTGCGGACAACAGGAACTCGACATACATGGCCGACGAATACCTCTCGGACCAGCGTTGTCATTGTACGACACATGTGTGGTACTATTATCGAGTACCGCCACAGTTGAGCCGGGACAGGAACCGATCTTATGGGCCACCACACCACAGTTAGGAAGCAACACACACATCGCCATGCTGGAACCCGACCCTGATTATATGACACTAGTGGACACTACTAATAGGAAAAAAATACCTATTAGTGTCCAATGGTACCGCAGATCCCATCACTCTGCGGCGGCCATTTAGTGGACATAATCTCATTAGAATCAGCTGCACTTTCCAACACAACACCGCAAATGACTGATGATTTACCAGAACGTTTACAGGATTTATATCTATGTGCCACTGTTGGGTTATTGCAAGCACAAAAACGAGAAATTCGGAAACTACTACATAAATATCGCGATAGTTTTTCCTCCGGAGACATGGATCTCGGAGAAACTCATCTCGTATGACACTCCATCGATACAGGCAATAATCACCCCATACGACAACTGGTACGACGTCTTCCCGTTCACAAGGAAGCGGAAGCAGACCAACAAGTGAACGACATGTTGCGGACTTGTATTATTGAACCCTCAGCATTCCTATGGGCTAGCCCTATAGTGCTAGCAGGCAAAAAGGACGGAACCTTGCAGTTTTTCATCGACTACCGCCGCCTTAATGATCTTAGCATTAAGGATGCTTATCCGTTACCACGGATAGATCAGGCCTTGAATTCCTTGTCCGGAGCCAAGTGGTTTTGTACCCTTGACTTGGCTAGCGGATACTGGCAAGTAGCCATAGATGAAGCTGATATGGAAAAGACTGCATTCATTTGTAGGGACGGCCTTTTCCAATTCCGCAAGATGCCCTATGGGTTGTGCAATGCTCCCGGAACTTTTGAATGACTCATTGAGCAGGTATTGACAACCCTGCAATGGGGAATCTGTCTCTGTTACATTGATGACGTAATAGTCTTTGGACGCACGTTTGAGCAAACTTGAATAAATTTGGACACCATGCTTTCAAGATTCCGCATGGCCAATTTGAAACTCAAACCGAAGAAATGTCATCTCTTCAGACAGAGCATTGAGTTCCTGGGACACATCATATCTGGTGATGGCTACACAGCCATCGAAAACTAAGGAAGTAGCAGAGTGGCATCGGTCCTCTTCAGTTACGGAGACACTGAGTTTCTTTGGCCTATGCCAGTACTATCACCGCTACATCCGACATTTCAGCGAGATTGCTTCACCCCTCTACAAGATCACCGAGAAAGATCGACCATTTGAGTGGACGAGTGAGTGTGAAGGCTCCATCAGGGCGCTGAAGGAACTCTTGACGACGGCCACAATTCTTGCTCATCCTAATCCTAACCTCGATTTCATCTTAGACACTGACGCATCAGCTTTCGCTATAGGTGCGGTTCTATCTCAGGTCACCGACGACGGAACAGAGCAGGTGTTGGGTTACGGTTCGCGTACTCTGAATAAAACGGAGAGAAGATATGCAACCACCAAGCGAGAACTATTGGCGGCGGTCCATTTCGTCAAGTATTATAAGCACTTTCTGTATGGGCACCCTTTTACACTCCGTACAGACCATGCCTCGCTACGGTGGCTCAGGAACTTAAAAAATCTGGAGGGCCAGGTAGCGAGATGGCAGGAATCCCTGCAGGCCCATAACTTTAACATTGTTCACCATCCCGGCAAATTGCATGGAAATGCCGATGCCCTTAGCAGAAGGCTGGACACGAAGAGGCCACCACCGTGACACAGTCAACACAGCCATCTCCGTAGTTCCCCAAATTGCAGTGCACAGAGTGGAATCCGGAGAGAATCGCACACCACCAAACAACAGACGTGAAGACACGGAATATATACGCGTGGATTCAGGAGGGGGTACATCCACCTAAGGAATCGGTAACACCCTTATCCACCACGGCAAAATATTATTACCAACGGTTCGAAGAATGTCAATTAATAAATAACGTTCTATACATTAATAACCGTTTGGTAGTTCCAGAAAGTTATCGAGAACTTATATTAAAACAACTACATGATAACGCCGGACATCTGGCCATGGAAAGGACAGTTGTCCGTATCAAACTGAGATTCCACTGGATCAGGATTCACGATAGTGTCAAGGCATGGGTTGCCAAATGTATCCCATGCCAAAAACGCGCTGTTGGCCAACACCATATCGCACCATCTCAAATTAAGATTGTTGGTGCACCATGGGAGCGAGTGGCTATTGACGTGCTCAGACCCTGGAATACGACAGATGATGGAAATAAATACATCCTCGTGTTACAAGATTATTTTACGAAGTGGGTAGAAGCATTTGCTCTGCCAGACCAAGAGGCATCCACCGAAGCGGAGGTCTTGGCCAGCAATGTGTTCTGCCGCTTTGGTATGCCTTATGAGTTGCACTCCAATCAAGGAAGTAATTTTGAGAGCCGGCTCATATCAGAGCTCTGTAAATTATTCCATATCGTCAAAACAAGGACAACTCCATACCACCCCCGGAGTGACGGGATGGTAGAGAGATTCAACAGAACTCTCGCGGAGATGCTTACCAAGGAAACACGCCTTGATTGTAGAGACTGGGATCTACAGCTCCCATATGTACTCATGGCTTACCACACTTCAGAACATTCCAGCACGGGCTACACTCCTGCTCGGTTAATGTTAGGCCATGAATTAGCCATACCCCTGGATCTGGCCATGCCACGAATACTAGAAGAGAAAAATTCACCATCTCTGTATGTCGAACTCTTGCGGCAAAGGATAGAATAAGCCCATGAGTTAGTGAGAGAAACACTATCCACTGCACACCGGCGGCCAAAGACATGGCACGACCAGAGAGTGCATGGAGATCCATATGAAGCAGGAAGAATGGTTTGGGTACACGATTCACGATGGTCTGCAAATGTACCAAGTAAACTGAGTTACCAGTGGAAAGGCCCCTATGTGGTAGTAGGTAAGATGTCGGACGTGACCTACCGCAACCGTGCTTTGGATGGCCTGACCTCAGTCATCCACTTCAATCGACTTAAACCTTGTGTTAGTGACGACCCAGCACCAGAGCTTGGACTGGGCGTTTCTCATGACACCGGTACCCAGACAGATATTTCTACGGAAATTAGTATTCCCATAGTTAGCGCAGAGCACTGCGGTGCCAGTTCAGCCCCAGTTCTACCAAGCCAGAACATGGATGAACAGGCGGCTAATGCTCACGACGATGACGAGATACGTACCCGCCTTCTCCATCCTCAGCATGGGTCTGCTCGATCTGGGAAGTCGTATCTGAAGAATTTCGTGTTTGTTTTGTCTAAGGGAGAGAATGGAAAAGTTGTTCCTCCGATCTCTTCCCATTCCCACCCACTTCATGCTATGACACCCATCATAGAGTTACCACAAGCGGAAGCTGAGGCGGACCCAAGCCATGCTTCCTGTGGGGTGGAACATGTGGTGAATAGCATGGAAGTGAAGAGGCTAGATGAAGTGTTGACGTGTCTAGAACCGCAGAACCGTACAACAAAGTGTACCCTACCAATTCCCGAAATCGCGAAACCACGCCCCTCCAAACGGACACCCTTTCCAGTAGTCCCACCACCGCCATCACTCCAATTCGCGTCCCTTATCTATACACCAAGTTCGGACATCACCAGCCCAGTCCATTTCACACTCCACTCATCGTCTGTTGACCGTCTATCTTCAGATATGAGAGAGATTGCTGCAACAGAGGAGGTGGCATCCCGCACCGCACCGACCAACGGGACCCCTTTTTCCCGACGTCATACGGAAACAGCTAAACTACATACTTCATCTACACGTAAGAACAGTCAATATTATTAAGAGAGCAAGATGCCCGCATTGTCGTCTGTCACGAGTAGGATTTTGCTACCGAAAAGTTGAATTCGACAATGGATTGATCAAAGTTATGACAACATCCTACAGGTCATCTACGCTCTAAAGTAACTCTGTCCCGCCCACGGACTCGGCCATTACAGAGTGAAATACCCTCAGGGTTCGATAAAGGTGACATTCACGCCGCCTCTCCCTCCCACCTCCCGCACCTGGCGGCCATAAACACGTCGCCTTCACCACAGCGCAGGTACCATCCACAGAAAACCAGTCACGCGTATCAGATTCAAATCACCAACATGACAGAAACACAGACACTCAGGTTGACTGTATTCACAATCTCCGAACGACGGCATTGTAATTGTAATAACTGTGACACACATTTTTGCGAGTTGTACTGTAATTTAACCATTATTAAAATGGTACTAATGTGTTTGGTCTAGACCGGGACAGGAGCAAGTTCTACCCATTGAGGAGAATGCTTGGCCAGCCCTCCCGCTTGGAAAACACAGCTATCTTGACGGGGTCAGTAACGTTGATCTACCACATGAATAGAACTGTTTAAACCACACATCAAAATTACTTACAACTTTACTGTTACATTTTTGATTAAAAGCACAACTACTCTACCGTGCTACAAATCATTAGCGCACGGGCCGGTAAAGCGGCATCAAAAACACAGCTATCTTGACGGGGTCAGTAACGTTGATCTACCACATGAATAGAACTGTTTAAACCACACATCAAAATTACTTACAACTTTACTGTTACATTTTTGATTAAAAGCACAACTACTCTACCATGCTACAAATCATTAGCGCACGGGCCGGTAAAGCGGCATCAAAAATCTGACAGTAAAATTACAAAGAGAATTTCAAAAATTCTCTTCCTTGCGTTCCAGTCTATAATCAACATGGGCTGAGAACTACCTATTACAGACACCTACTAAGACGCATGTTAAAGAACTCGCGCAAATACGCGGGACATTATAAAGATCTTGATGTAACATATATATACACCTGTGCAAAAGTTAAGCACCACCCTATTTTTACGCACATGCGAGGGTATATTCATGTGCTATGAAGAAAGCAATAGCATAAACATTTATGTACCCATCCATCTTAGTGCAAGAGGTAATAATGCAACTAGAGGAATGCTGATTATGATGGTGGGGAAACACTGTATGTTTTTGTTTGAACTTGAAAACGAGGCCTGAATATGGTTACGTTGACACAACTGACAACTATTGCCCTACAGTTGACACACGTGGCTAGATTGTCATTAATGGTGTCTGAAAACGAAGTTTAACATCTGTGCACGAGTTTGAGACTGTCATTATTAATACCGGGTATATCCACCTTGTGCCTGGATGACGGCCTGGACACGACGTCTCATGCTGGTCACCAACCGACTGATACGCCATTGTGGTATTCGTTGCCCTTCAAGATGGAGTGTGTCTGTTAATTCCTGTAGGTTCTGCACAGGAGGATCCCTCCTTCTCACCATGTTTCCCAGAATGTCCCAGATATGCTCAATAGGGTTCATGTCAGGGCTCCTTGATGGCCATGGTAGGGTTTCGATGGCATTCTGGCAGAGGTATTCATGCACAGCTCTAGCACGATGTGGTCGGGCGTTGTCATCCATGAATATAGGGTGGGTTCCAGGTGCATGATTTACAAAATGAGGGACCACAACTCTATCCAGTATGGAATCTTGATATCTTTGTCCATTTAGTGTTCCAGGTACAGTCAACAGATCCAGCTTACAATCAAATGAGATGCACCCCCATATCATAACGGAACCTCCACCAAATGGAACTTCTTCCATGATGTTACGTTGGTCGTACGCCGTGCGTCTGGACCTCCATACACGAGTTCGACCATCTGTGGCATGAAGCAGGAACCGACTTTCATCGGACCAGTGTACCCGTCTCCAGGATCTCATGTTCCAGTGTCTTCTTTCGTTGCACCACCTCAGACGCTCCTCTTTGTGGTGTGCAGTGAGGAGAGGACGTCTGACAGGTCTCCTAGCTTTCATGCCAGCAGCATACAGTCTCCTTTTGACGGTAGACATTGACACTCTATTGCGCGTTTCCCATTGCTGGCTGAGCACTCTGCTGTTGGTGAATGGAGATCTCCTAACAAGGCGTACTAGGGCCCGATCATCACGGGCAGTAGTCTTCTTCGGTCTTCCAGATCTAGGCCTGTCCTTCACCTCGTTAGTTTGCCCATGTTTTGCAATCAAACGACTGATTACAGTATGGTTAATGTTCAGCTGTCTGCCAATCTCTCTGCATGATATACCAGTGGTATGCATGCCTATGATTTGCCATTTCACACGATCACTTAACCTTCGTATTGCCATAGCGGTTCACAATCAAGAGCTAATTCTCTCTGTACAAATAAACCACGGTCATGAACACAAAATTCCTAATCTTGTCGCCTAAATCTGTATGTAATGTTCTACACCTCAAACTGGACTTTTACATAACTGAACACGTGTGCTGTTTCCCGCCACGCACGGACATCAAGCGGCGTGAAGTCATGCATGCATGTGCATTTCGTACTTGGAATTATGTCAGCTAACGCGGGACAAAAAGTATGGCAGCCTAGTTGTACCATCATGTTTCTACGTTCTATTGTTTTTGCTGGTGCTTAAATTTTGCACAGGTGTATAGTTCTATCTCTCGCCTCTGCAATAGCCTACACCTCAGGAACAGCATTTTGGCCGTCGCCATAGACAGCATACGCGTTTCCGATCAACCACGTGCTCTTTAGAGCCACGTGACATTTACTGCTACTTCCAGTAAGTTGGATCAAACGCTTTAATAAACAAGAGCCGCCCAAAAACGCGACTACCACAGCGTAATGGAGGAGTGGCGAGGGTGAGTCCGGGAGATCACCGCTGACGTCACCTGGCTCCCACACACCCCCATCAGGCGCTCCAGCCTAAAATTAAATAGGCAAGTTTATAAGCATCCAACCTGGAGAACCGCTGCATTAGCAGATTTGTCATTTACGGTAATCGTTAGTGAAGCAATTGTCTGTTCGAACGCGTTTATTTCTCCAGAGCCTCAAAGAGATGGGCAATCGTCTTATTGAGAGCTGTTGTGACAAGCTTGTCTAATTCGGGACTCAATGAGCTGCGTAATTCGAAGCTCGAGCGTCGATTCCCGAACGGGTTCACATAGCATTGTACGTTAGAGTTGGTAGAGGGCCACTACAGCCAGAATTTGGATTTTCGCAGTCATAGGGCTGCCTACAGTGACGCTTTCGCTCATAGTATCAACGTTAACATCAATATCGTCGCCGTCTTGATCCACATTCTTGGCACCACCCTCCCCTGTAGCACCCTCACCGCCCCCACCACCCCGAGGACCAAACGACAAAGTATTAGCAGTACGACTCATAGTGGCAGCTATTACGACGATGTTAATAACAAATAGTAATCAAACTATTTCAACAAATCAAGTTCAACTCACTTTACTCGCTTTAGGTCCAGCTGTAGCAACATCACAAGCATAAACTTTTATCTGGATGGTATAATAGCTACATTTAGTACTGAAATCCGGTTAATTCCCAAATTAATTACAAAATATTCAACAGCATACCTGTATGGTTTTCAGGAAATTCATTGTTAGGGCATTCGGGGATCGATCAATCCCAGCACGGCGAAGTGTGGGTGGAGCTTAGATAAAGATGGGCGGGGCATAGCTAAAGCTGGAAAGGAACATTCTCGCCACCCACTATGAGTGTAACTTACATCTACGTCTTGGTGATTGATTGTGTACATGTTAGTTGGTCTCAATCGCTATGATTTCCATTTTTAAAAGCGCGGTATTTACATATGTTTTATTGCTCTTAGTTATAGGCTATATGCAAACAATTAATAACTAGCATATCTGCAAGATTTCGCGATGAGGTGAGTAGAGGTTAGGACGTTGGTGGTGTTGGTGGTTATTGACCTTGGTCATGGGGTCGCTAGTGGCGCCTTGGCCCAACCACCCTTCATTTTTCAAATCACAATTGTGTCAACAGCGCCTCAAAGCGGTCAAAATACTACTTGATATGTTAATTAAACATTTTGATGGTCAATATTTTTCAAGATATTTTAATTTTAGAAGACTATTTTTGTAAATTCACCACTGAATTTCTTTCGCCGACTTGACCATTAAAGAGGTAATGGTAAAGAAAATTAAAGGTTTTACTTAGCCAGTGAAGAGTGAAGAGTATTTTTGAAAATTTACCACTAGAATGACTGGCTCGGTTACCGAGTCAGTCATTCTAGTGGTAAATATTCAAAAATACTTTTCTCTAGGCCTTTCAAATAGCCATGTCTGAAGATCACTGCAAAGTTGTTTTTTGTCAGTTTTACCATTAAAGGGTTAGGTTGACACAAGGGGGGGGGGGGGGGGGGGGTTAATACTGAACATAATATTTCTTTCACAAAGCTTACAGGTTGGTGCCCTCAAAATGTTGGTGCCCTCAAAATGTAGGTGCCCTCAAAATGTAGCAGCCCTCAAAATGTAGGTGCCCTCAAAATGTTGGTGCCCTCAAAATGTTGGTTCCTTCAAAATGTAGGTGCCCTCAAAATGTAGGTGGCCTTAAAACGTTGGTACCCTCAAAATGTAGGTGCCCTCAAAATGTAGGTGCCCTCAAATGTAGGTGCCCCTCAAAATGTTGGTGGCCTTAAAATGTTGGTACCCTCAAAATGTAGGTGTCCTCAAAATGTAGGTGCCCTCAAATGTAGGTGCCCCTCAAAATGTTGGCGCCCCTCAAAATGTTGGCGCCCCTCAAAATGTTGGTGCCCTCAAAATGTTGGTGCCTTCAAAATGTAGGTGCCCCTCAAAATATAGGTGGCCCTTAAAATGTTGGTGCCCTAAAAATGGTGGTGACCTAAAAAAATAGGTGCCCCTTAAAATGTTGGTACCCCTCAAAATATAGGTGCCCCTTAAAATGTTGGTGCCCTCAAAATGCTGTACCCTCAAAATGTAGGTGCCCCTCAAAATGTAGGTGCCCCGTAAAATGTTGGTGCCCTCAAAATGTTGGTGCCCTAAAAAAAAGGTGCCCCTTAAAATGTTGGTACCCCTCAAAATGTAGGTGCCCCTTAAAATGTTGATGCCCTCAAAATATTGGTGCCCTCAAAATGCTGGTGCCCCTCAGAAAACAGGTGAACAAACAACATTGTCTAAAGTACACGAAAAAACCGGTCCGGAATTTCCCACTATGCTACTCAGAAAGACCATGTGCCTAGGCAAGACAAAGGCGAAAAATGTCCAATGTTTGCTTGTAAGTTTCCAAGTTATTCGATGACAAAAATTTTAACTAGAAATTTTAACTGCAGAATTTTTAACAGAAATACATTTATCTTTTCAGCACATCAGTGAAAACGGATTGGAAATTTACAAAGCTAGCGGATGGTAGTTAAAAGGAATGGCAGTTTTGTAGGCCTTTTTGATCAAGGGGTATAATTGCTTGGTTGGCGTGCAGCCTTATATTCCGTAGGAGGTCCCCTATAAACATATTTCGCGAAATAGCAGAGCGCTCTAACAAAACGTATCGTTCCGTAGGAGTTGTAAAATAGTTTCAATAGGTCTCTCTAACAGAGCGCTCTGCTACAAAACTATTCTATACGGAATGATAATGTTTGCTAAGAAAACGGTATCCCAACATCCTTTGCGCGATATGATGTAATATATGTCTCTGTGACATATGACATTATATCGTGTGAAATTACGTCACAGATTGAAAACATGGTTTGTTTTCGCGAGTCACCTCCAAACATGTTTCGCGAAATAGCAGAGCGCTCTAACAAAACGTATTGTTCCGTAGGAGGGGAAGGTTTCCGCCTCGCTAATCTAGCAGAGCGCTCTGGAGCACTTTCCCTACAGAATGAGGTCCTGGTTTCCGCCTCACTAATCTAGGAGAGCGCTCTGCGGCGCTTTCCCTACAGAATGAGCTCCAGCATTACCCTCTGCAATAGACCTTTCCACTTTTATCAACCCACCCGTGACGTCATAATCAACTACACGACGTGTAGAATGACATCATAATGAGTGACGTCATGAATGGCGTCGATAAGTACATCACGAACGCATATTTGAAGACGGACAATGCGTTGTTGTGCGAATTGTATGTCTTTACTATTTAATTTCTGTTGAATGTATCAGTAACAGCTCCAAGTCAAATTATTTACAAAATATTCAACAGCTTACCTGTATAGTTTTCAAGAAATTGATAGTTAGGGCATTCTGGGATCGATCAATCCAAAACGGCGAAGTGTGGCTGGAGCTTAGATAGAGATGGGCGGGGAATAGCTAAAACTGGAAAGGTCCATTGGTTTCAATACGATATTGCACTGCGTCACTTATCTGCTGTACCTTTTCATTTATATGTTGCTAAAGCATTCTGTAATGGCAACATAACCTCGGTATCATTGTCATTATAAATGTTAACTTCATCTTCAATTTGCTTGAAGATAATACAAAGACTGCTTTTAGGACATACTGCAAAAGAAAAAATAACCGTTTTATTGTTTGTTGGTTCATTTTGCTCTTTTATTCTCTTTCTGAAACAAACCTCTGCATACATCGGCTGCCATTGGACTATGGAAGGAGACAACAGACATGATTTTTGTAAAGAAATATGTATTATCCTGATATGTTATATGAAAAACAACCATTCTGAGGGGCAGCACGTCTGCATTTTTGGAACATCAAGGTTAATATATGGGGGGTCGACACAACTCCTACATTTTAGTTGCGACTCCTATAAAGTTTGATAGATTTTACCAGTACCGCGTGAAGATATGCACGTGCCGTTTTCGTCAAAATTCATCTATATTTGCTTGAGTTATCTCCTCTGAAATAGTTAAAAAATTCATCAAAATTGTCTTGAGCGTGGTAGATCTCGAAGAATTTTGAACCTATGCGCTCAATTCCTTTGTCACTGGATATATTATTTGAAGAAGCAGTGCTATAATTCCGTTTCAAAGAAACTCATCCTTATTTGCCTGAGCTATTTCCCTTGTAAAACCTAAAATTCACCAAAACTGTCTTGTTCGGGCATAATCTTTGAACGGAATTGAACCTGCACTTGCAAATTTTTCTCAGTGGATATATTAATGTGAGATGCAGTGTGAGGATTTTATTTTTCATTGATTATATTTTTTTCTAAAAAATGCCCTGACTGAAATGACTACAGATAAATGGACGAACAGGCAGATGAATGGATGGGCATGTGAACTGACCGAGATGCTGATTGCTATATCACGCCACCAACAGTAACAAAAATAATGATAAAGAAATTATACATGAGTCGATGTAGGTATTTTGAAGTTATACATCAGTTTGAAGATATATAAAAAGGAGTGGGGTGGGCGGGGGAGGGCGATAACCCTGTAATGAATAAGTTCTCGGAAACGTAAATGCGCATGCACATCTGCACTTAATACGCATACTATGCACCGAATCTTACGTTAACCATTCGGGAATGTATGAGGAGTTGCGATGACAAGAAATTATTGTCAGAGATGGGTGGACACATAGACGGACATACATTCTGGACCGACGGACCAAGTTTGAATGTGAGCCGAGTTGCGTTGACAAGAAATGATTGGCAATACAGTCATTCTAAAGTTATGCATTAGCTTCAAGAAGGGAGATAACTCTGTAATGAAAAACCTTTCACCGCTACAAAGAAGCACATGCAAGTCCATCTGCCCATCAATTCGTCTGTCTGTTTGTACATGAAAATTGACTATGACGTCATCCTACACCTCACGGAGTTGATTATGACGTTATATGATTGACTGATGAACTGGAATCATCCATTAATCATGAAAAGTAACTGATGGGGTCCATTCCATGTTTCTGGCAAATGGAGACATTTGATAAATTATTATGCTCTTTATACACAATAGTTAATATTAAAACACACGTATCTCAATTGAGGGTTCTAGATTAATCATCAATCAGATGACGTCATAATCAACGAATTGTATGTCTTTACTATTTAATAAACAGAAACATGATGTGGAATATTTTGAAACTTATATGACTGGGCTCTGATGCTGACCTAGTCTAATTAGTTTCAAAATATTCAGCAGCTTACCTGTATAGTTTTCTGGAAATTGAGATTCCGAGAGTTTAAGGATCGATCGATCCCAAAACAGAAGATGTGTGGGTGGAGCTTAGCTAAAGATGGGTGGGGCATAGCTAAACCTGGATTCCTCCACTGCAAACAACCATACAGCTACAAGACGTTGCCTAATTTTACATTAATTAAACGTTTAACACTCATCTGAGTCATATCAGCCAAAACCGGCTTCTGTAGTGGTCTTAAGAAGTGTTCATTTGCAGACCAAGAGAAGAGCATTTTTGAAAATTTACAACTAGAATGACTGGCTCGATAACAGGTTATCAAGCCAGTATTTCAGTGGTAAATTTTCAAAAAATAGTCTTCTCTTGATATGCAAATGGACATTTTCTTTGAAAACATTGAAAATTTAAAAAACAAATTGGATGCTAACCCTAACCCTAACCCCAAGACCTTTTGTAGCATTGTAAGCATTTCTTAGATTGACCAGATTTTTCGGATTTTTTCTTTGGATTTTTTTTTTGGATTTTTGGTTCACGCACACATTTGTGGAAACACGTTCTGGTGTTAATATTTGAGCCAAATCAAGGCCTGGACCAGTCTGGAAATCATAGTTAACCTTAGGCTCCTTTGTTCTGTTACAATTTGGGCTAAATCTGATCATCAGGTTTTTTTATACAGCTCCGGACACACACACACGCGCACGCTCGCGCACACGCACACACACGCGCGCACACGCACGCACTCGTACGCGCGCATACACACGCACGCACGCACGCACTCACGCACTCACGCACGCACGCACGCACGCACGCGTGCTTAAAGCTGGTCATATAAATTTGAAAACTTGCGTACGTGCGTGCGAATAGGACAGGCTAAATTTCCACACGCAAAACTTTATTCTCGTGAAGTAGGATCTTTTCATCTTTTCTCAATGCGTGACCTGGATTAATTTGTATACAATAAGAGAACGAGGACCCAAGGCCTTTTACATTGTCAATAATTTTGTAACCAGAGGGGCTAAAGTTCATGAGTAGAAAGGGCTGAACAAATATGTACTTTAATTTAGTATGTCTATAGCTATATAGTAAGTAACGAGGTCTGACAAACTATACGTCACTGCGCGACCAGTAGCCGAACACTGCCGTGGACTTGTAAGCATTCTGACAAGGTCTAAACAAGAACGTTATCTGCTGTGACCGCCATAAAGTAACCCCTTCAATTAATACATCAGAGTTTCATTTCAGAATTCGAGAAACGCCATGTTTTTTCAAATAAAATTATCAACTTTCATTTTAATATCGGTACTCGCGCTTCTCGTTAAATGTTCAGAACATGTTAACACGGACGAAATAATAAGACAAAAACTTGAAGACTTCATCCCGCCATTGATGAAATGCCGGGACGTTCTGGGATTCACTATTGCGCTGGTGCGCGGGAATCGGACAGTTTACACCAGCGGATTCGGAACTAGGGATCAAGAAAAGAATCTTAGCGTCACCGCCTCCACTTTGTTTCCAGTAGGGTCAATGACCAAAGCGTTCAGCGCAACCCTAGCGGCAGATGCGGTATCCAGAGGTTTAGTTACGTGGGATGGTCCCTTGAAAAGCATCCTAGGACAAGACTTCAAGCTACAGGATGACTTCAGAACAGAGCAGGCGTCTGTAAGAGACTGTTTCGCCCACAGAATGGGCATGCGTAATTTCTGGGGTCTGACAACTGCTCACATGAACATATCTCGTGAGGAACTGATAATGCGGTAAAGTATACAGCTTTTCTTGGTCAATTTTAGTTTATCTATATGTCTAGATATGAATGTTGTATTATTGCCTGCCAATTTGCGTTTATTATTTTGAGACCATCGGTCAGTCACAGTTTTCAAAACACGCATTTAGTTTCATATATTGTCTGGTAAAACCTATCTATTTTAATGTTGGTTTGATCTTAGCGTCTCTATTTTTTTAAGATCGACGGTGTGTGTCCAAAGGAACACATCTCTACATTATGGGTATTATCTTTCGATTATTTGGACGGATATATCAAAGTAGTTTCTCAGCAAGTCTAACATTAATAGTATTAGCGGTAGCAGCTAGCACCAGCAACTAGTAGTAGTAGTAGTAGTAGTAGTAGTAGTAGTAGTAGTAGTAGTAGTAGTAGTAGTAGTAGTAGTCGTCGTCGTCGTCGTCGTCGTCGTCGTCGTCGCCGCCGCCGCCGCCGCCGCCGCCCCGCCGCCGCCGCCGCAGCAGCAGCAGCAGCAGCATACATATATGAAATGAAAACGTTTCAAGCGCCATTTTCTTTTCCTAGTCGACTTCGCTACTTCCCTACCCGCTATGCTTTGCGACAGAAGTGGTCATACAGCAACTACAACACAGCTCTTGGCGCATACGCTGTAGAACGGGCTACTGGAGAAAAATGGGAGGACGCCATATATCAGCGAATATTTCATCCACTCGGTAAGCATATAAGATCGTACAGCCCCCCCCCCCTCCACTCTCCGCCCCACCCTGGTTGATAGGACCGGTCTCTCCAATAGACAGAGATGATTGCATCTCTGCGAGAACAAAATAAGATCGAAGAACGACGGCGCTTATAGGAAGCTTGGCATCTAACGGTTCCTACATTGGAGTATAGTTCCGCCCGACACTCTACGGCCCTGATGGGAGTAGCATTTCACATGTATGCCGCCTGATAGATTAACTTTTTTTACATATGGCCTACCTGGATTTCTTTGTTGCTTTACTTGAATTAAAACTGCATAAAAACAAAAGTTTAAAGGTGCATATTCACACCAAAATGCTTGAGAACGAAACGAAATAAATCTTAGCAGATGATGCTTTTCTTCCATATAAAGCAATATATTATTTTAGTTGTGAAGTTGAATTAGAGACTCGTGCCTCTAATTCAATTTCACAAATTAAAAAACCCTATATTAATGTATACGTAATGAAATCATCAAATGTTACAATTTATTTCGTTGCATTACATCGAGACACACAATTTAAGCCTCTAAAGTATATATAATATGAACAATTTTATTTTGAGGCATTTTGATGTGAATATGCACTTTTCACTTTGAGGCAGCGCTCGACGGTTTTATGCCGGATTAACTGTTTCGGAGTCTGGTCTGAACGTTCACATTGTGGAGTAAACTGTTACTCCTGTAGCTCGCGGGGGTACGCGCTGGTCCACCATGTCGCTCCACTCCACCGCACCACGTGTACAGGATGCGCGGGAGGGCTGGTTAGCCGCGATTCTCGGTGTTGCGGATCCTGTATCGCGTCTCTCCGGAAGGTACAAAGACGGGCCTCTAGGGCCGGTGAAACGATCACGTTCCAGTGGGGCCGTGCGACCATTGTCGCCGAGATTGAACCTCACGGTCTCGTTCCAACTGTTCGTGTCACCGGTATGACGGTCCATTACTAATTTGGTAGTCTGGACAGGATGGTATAATTAAACAGTCACAAATAATTCACGATACAAACAATGCTACTCGTTTGACAGTAATGAGCAAATAATACAGTACATAGAGCTATCCGGTGTTCTTTCTACGTAGTTTCGCCGAAGGTACCACACAGATCCGTAAATCCGCAGAGGTATCCCCGTAAGGGAGCATCGCAACGGTGCTACTTGGTAGTTTAACATAAACTAAATACACCCCCCCCCCCCCCAACACACACAAAATATTGTTGTTGCGAGAGTGGGCCTCCGTCACAGGAAAATGCCATCGATGCCGAAGCGGAGGAAAAGAGCTGGCAAAAAGGGCCACTCTTTTGTTCAAACAAAAAGCTAAGTGCTGGTCAACCCTAGTGAAGCCATAATTAGTGTGATGCACAATGGTTTATGTGAAGACGGGACGAATATTTCCGAAGAATTCACACGCCACCGTCTTGTGTAGGTCCAAAGATGTATTGGTAGTTGCCTCTTTATTTATGCAGACCTTCTGCTATATTCTAACCTACCTTTTGGTTATTAGATACGATTCCAAGCTTTGGCCGCAAGTGGCAGGGATTCCTACCTATCTTTAGACACATACATCTAACTGGCGAAGATGCCTAGCTTCCCGAAGGTCACCCCACCTAGCATCTACCTCAGAAAGATAGCGTGCGTACATGTTACATAGCGATAGCTTCCGAATCATATGACGATCCTGTCACTACCATCCCGCAACCACATATAACATCACTAGGACAAGTTTACAGCACACAAAAGCAATTTGGAAAGCGCCATATCTTGTATGGTGGGGAGTAAGAGACGGATATCCATCGCAAGTGTCCTTCCCGTGAGGGCATGGTGAGTTCTAAGACCTCACCCAGACACTACAACGAATTGGATGGAGATCCGCATCTCATCCATTACCTGTGTGGAACTAATATTTTAGCTGTCATTAGGGTTAAGTTTCCAGAATGCCCAGAGATGCACAGCAGGCCGGCGTCTTGCACTGCACTGGTCCAGCAGCCTTCCTGACCGTGTCGGCTTCCCATTGATGATGCTCTCGATTCTCATTTTTTCGTCCCTTTTATAATACTCATGACGTCAGAGGCAGGCGCTCCAGCCAATCAGAGGGCGAGCAGTAGCCAATCAGCGTGCAGCTAGAAGCGGTGACGTGCTATCACGTGAACATCACATTCCCCGTTCAGTTAATACATACATGCGATTACGACGTCAGAGCAATATTTTGAAGATAATTTAATCCGGAGTTTTAATGATACCTCGCCCATCTCTGGTCCGATTTTAAAACAGTAAAAAGATCTGTAATCCTCGTTTCATTCTGGTCCTGTTCGGTCCGAACTACGAGAACTGTGCGATTTGCGAAAATCACAAGTGCCAACTCGGTACACTATAAGCACACACTCTCCCATTCCTGACATGGGTTGTCAGGGAAGCTTGAATGCGCGCGCATGTGTGCTACACGTTCTTACGGCCATTTTTAACGAAAACCTCTCATAGGCGTTATACACGCGCATTATCCTACTCAAGGGGGGGGGGGGGCATGCTTGGATCGAATCCGGAACGGTCGTCCCGCATCCAGCTTACCTGGGACGGTCAGTACCCATCCGGTCGATCCCTGCTACACTCCTGGCTTGAAACCATCTTCATCAGGGTAGTTAATTTTTTTTTTAGTGATGGATTAACTGAGGTAAAGTTGTCATATCTACGCCACGAGTGGCGGTCCATTCACACACGACTAGACACAGCGCCATCTTAACTCTTTAACCATCGAGTTTGTTCAAGAAAATTTCTGTTTCAGACGACTATTTTTTTTAATTCTACCACTAGAATGACTGGCTCGGTTATCGAGACAGTCATTCCAGTGGTAAATCTTCAAAAGATTGTCTTCTCTGGGTCTGCAAATGGACATTTCTTAAGACCACTGCAGATGCTAATTTTGGGTGATATGATTGTTAATGAGTTAAAAGCTGGACCATTTAGTATCATTGAGATGTTTGACAGTGTCGGTAGCCTGTAGGTGTGTACACGCTAGTCAACTTGTAGTACACACTTACAACATGCTGCATGCAACTTTGTTGTGGCGTGTCTATCGAGCTTTAATGAGTAGGCGAGGGTTAGTTAATTATTTAAACCGTAAAAATCCTAGTAGCTCATTTCCAAGTACATAGGCAGGAAATCTTGGAATATTTAGAATTCCAGGTCAGTGGATCATGCGGCTGCGTATGGTTGTCCGAGTTCTCTGACTCCGCCGCGGCCCTATGCCGCTTCTGATATACCGGCGAGACCGGCATATCAGAAACGGCATAGGGCGGTCAGAGAACTCGGACTAGGGTCATTCACAAGTATGGGAAGTTTGGGAAAGTATTTTCACGATTTGTAAAGCTTGGAAAAGGTTTGAATAAACTATGGAAAATTGAAATATTGTCATGTCATTCTCATTTACAAAAGAGTATAGACAATATTCAAGATATTGCCGATCTTGGTTACTAATTATAGCAGATATCTGCAAGATTATTGAAATGGACACTAACTGAATACATCATAAACTGGTCTGGAAAAGGTATGGGAAATGTATGAAATTTCATTCTGCAGTAGATGTGCAGATGTGCATAAACCATGTAATTGTCAAAGAGATCCAACAGGCTAGTACACTAGTTACCTCATGAATAAGTTTCCTTGTTTTCAAACGAGTTAATGGCAAATTCATCGGGATCTGTCGGATATTTTAGATTTTAGACATGTGACATAGAGTACAATAGTCATAATTCGTTTAATAGTTTCACTTTCATTTCAGGGATGACACAGAGTCGTGTAAGTGCCCGGATGAGAGATGATGACTGGGAGAACTTCGCTTATTCTTACACAACTGACCACGATTCAGGAGAGTTTGTGCCTGTCCGTGACAGGGATGTAATCGGGTAATAATAACTACTACTACTGCTGCTGCTGCTGCTGCTGCTGCTGCTGCTGCTACTACTACTACTACTCCACCATCACCATCACTGCTACCATTACCCAGCAAACAATGCTACATTGGGCAATGTATGTTTATTCATTGACCCAATGCAGTTTTGCTCATTGTGTTTACGTTGGCCCAATGCATCAGGTAATTTTCCCACGTAGATACAACACTGGCCCAGCGTAACCAACTTACTCTCAGCCAACCCATGAAAATACAACGTTGGCCTAGCGTAACTTACTTTCTATCAATCACCCAATGTAATGCTAACGTTGGGCCAACCAGAGACATATTATTAATAGGTCTCTGTGCCAACGAAAAATGCGTTGGGCCACCGCCAGGCTAACGAGTAAAACAATGTTGAGCCAATGAATAAAATTTATGTTGGGCCCAATGAAGCAATGTGTGCTGCCGCTGCTGTCGGTTGGCTGCTGGCTGTTGTTACTGCTGCTGCTGGCTGCTGCTGCTGCTGCTGCTGCTAAAGGCCACCGTTCATATATGACTGCTAGACCGCTCAATCAAACAAATGCAAAATATCAAATTCGTATTCAGAAGGCCTGAAAATGGATATGCATTTTAGCAATTTAATTTTCACGTTTTCTCGTGTGGCTATTAAGAGAAGTTAATAGTCTACAGTGTAGTTGCAGATCGGGGACCGTCTTGAAGATGTTTGTCACATCCCGTGTAAAGATTCATATATATATATATATATATATATATATATATATATATATATATATATATATATATATATCCGGCCGTACCAGCTAATCTGGGTACGCGCCGCCTGTCCTGGATTCGTTCCCTGAACATAGGCCTATGAGAGAGATCGCATTGTAAAATGACTAAGTTCGTTAAAGCGCATAGCGCGCATAATACTATTCTGACAGAGCGCGTATTTCATGACCAAGATAGGATGGCGCTTTTTAGTGTACCGAGTAAGGACATTGTAATCCTTTCTCATTAATTGTTCCCGCCGAATCTGGCATTAATCAAGACCAGAATTCGACGGGCTTTCCGAATGTGTAAACAATCTCAAAATCGGTTAAGAAATGGCTGAGTTATCCACAGAAAACCCCTTTTGATTATCTTCAAAATATTGCCGTGACGTCGTAACCACGTGTACGCAGAACTTCTAGAATGTTCTAGAACATTCGACTGCGTTATTATTAACTACGTGCTGATTGGCTATTGCTCGACCGATGATTGGTTGAAGCCTGCGCCTATGACGTCACGAGTAGTATAAAAGGAGATGAAATCCAGAACTCGAGAGCATCCTCGGCCAGGGGCTGAATAGGTTGGATCTGTGTCAGCTACTATCAGCACGACGGGCATTAAATAGATCGCTTCACTCTCCATCGGTTTCTCTCCCGTATCCACAACGAACACCACCAACACCGCACCGCCACCAAACACATGTTTCGGATTCGGTCAGCCAGGCCATTGGAGAGAACGGTGTCCTAACCGACCTCCATCTACAACGCCTGCCCCCTGACCGCAGCACACCGCAACTGGAGAAGCCGTTAAACTCTTAAGGGCACTGATTGGAGAGTCACCGCGGTGCCCGTATTCGCTTCCTGGCTCAATTGCGCCCCCCCCCCCCCCCGTACAACAACGTCCGATGGCCAACTATTACCAACCAAATTCAGCTTTTATACATACACCAAAACGCACGGCTTCACATATGTCGATGCCTATGATGCCTCCCACATCCGCAACATCGCCATCCCCCGCACATATGCTTCCGATCAACCACGTGTTTCCAAGGGCCACGTGACCGTTACTGCTATTTCCAGTAAATTGTCTCAAACGCTTTAAACAAAAGAGCCGCCCAAATTCGCGACTACCACAGCGTGATGGAGGAGTGGCGAGGGTGAGTCAGGGTAATTACCGCTGACGTCACCAGGCTCCCACACACCCCATCGGGCGCTCCAGCCTAAAATTAAAACAGGCAAGTTTATAAGCATCCAATCTGTAAAACCGCATCACACTAATTAAAAGGTGATGCTCCACGGAAATAAGTAGTACCCTGTTTTTATGTTGATCGGAGAATTTTAAATGTGCTATAGTAAGACTAAGTTAGTGAGTCATTCCCCTTATAATTAAAAGTACTCCTTTATATGGGAGGAATTAATCCTGTAACGATCAGAATGGGAAAAAGGAAAACTTTCCATATTAGGCTGACCGAATCACCTGCCAAACTTTCAGGTGTGGTCATTCGCTGTCTGTGACGTCACTAAATGGTATGAAAGGAGGAAGCGCGCTCTGAAACTTCGTCTTCCCGTCAAAATTCGACACCAGGGAAGAACAACTGGCATTAGGCTTCTTTCGTGTCGAAAACTAAATTCTGCTGTTTCTTTATTATTAATTCATTATTACAATACTTGGCCTGGTAAGTTAAAAATGAAGAGATAGGGTTTTAGGTTTTAATTAGGTTCCCGCAACCAACTACCATACGGGAACGAGATGTCACTCCTTGAAGATTTAGCGTTGTCGGATTCATCTGAAGGAGAATCGGTACCAATTTTGAAAAGATTGTTAGCTAGCAGAGAACCCTGTACCAGAACTTTTACAAGAAATTCCGACCGCACACTTCATATTAACAAGGATCATCTCCTCCAGACAGCCTTCTGTGTAACGTGTCAATATCTCTATACCACTACCTGCTACGGAGTGACCCATGCGCTCCGTCATCATCACCGTGTGTTAGAAGTGACATTAATTCCTGGGGAAGAAAGCGAGGATCGTGCCGCTTTAGCCACACGTTTTGAATCTTGGTTACCAGTTAAAGTTCTCCCGACCGAGAAGATGGCCCGCACGAAGAATACTACTCGCAGACATCCCATTAGTCATCGTCCTCCCGCGGCTACCTTAGCTAATATACCAGCAACCAGACGTGAAATACTACCCTCAGTCTCGTCAGGGAGCGCTATGCCACCTCCAGTCACCACATCCACACCGGTCCTGAAGCAGAGCAAGAAGCACAAATCCTCCACAGAATCCCGTCCGGCAGCACCCGCATCTGTAACCAGCCACAAAACTATAGCCACTACACCCGCACCCATATTGTCCGGAGCAATCGTGTCCAGTCAGCCAATATCGGTAGTTATCATGCCGCCTATGGAGATGGAGATTCCAAGCTACCCGCAGTCGCCATCTCCTCCTGACCTGACCATAGACGAGGGACCGGGACCATCGCAGCCTACATCTATTAGCATTACCCCAACCCGTGTCATCCAGCATCCGCATCCCAGTCTTTCTGATCCAGCGAAGGAGCCTACGCCTGAATGACCATACGTGGGAAAAAGATGTATCGCTCACACGCAGGACATCCAGCCCGTGACCAATGTCACCGCAAATCGCCTTTTGAAGTACGCCAGGTCTCGGAAGATGTCATCACCTGCTGCATCCGCTCCCACACCATTGCCTCGACCTACAATCCGACTCATTGCAGTCACCACGACAACCACCACAGTCACCACGACCATCACGAAGACCTCAGCATCAACCACCTCAACACCAGCCAGCACTACCGCTGCCGTACAAACAAACATTCTAGCATCAGCAGTAACTGTGAGAGACATTATAGACGCTCATATTCCCGCAAATATCACTTCAGACATCTCCAAAAGCGCCAGTGATAATGAACGCATCTCAGCATTAATAATTCATCAACCGCAACCAACCACCATGTCGCGGGACCCAGACTCAGTGGGGAAATTTTTCAGCAGAGGTGTGATCGTTTGTGTTACATCAGAACATCAGTGATGCGACTCATGGAAAATTACTATTTATTTATTTATTTTTGAAATACTTTTCTTTTTATTATATATGTTAGATCAATTGAATCCCGTCCCTGGGATGACTGTGGTTATCTGACACAGCTGCGCAACTTAGTTGCCCAGCTGTGTCCCACACAAAATGAGCACTGCGGACTCTGGTGTTGTAAGAACGTCGTGTGCGACGTAAAATATACAACACCCCACAGTACAATAATGTCATAATCCCATCATGGAGTCTAGCTATGCTGAGGCTGCCTGATAAACTAACTTTTGAGTTATTATTATTTTCTATTTTTTTATAATTTTTCTTGCTATCTTAGGTGTCAAGACGGCTATGGGGACAGCGAGAACTGCCCGTTGTGGACCCGCTATAATGGGCCGCAAATATTTTAAATCAAGATACGTGTTGTGTACCCATTTATTTACCCGGGGTGTGCAAGTAATTCGGTTGTAATATTTTAAATACCCCGTAAGGGTATGTTACATGAAAATTATATACGTATATTCTATATATATTATTATATATCTTAACTTAAATTGTGGTACATTGGAGCTTGGGGATTCTCTACGGAGATAATAATTATCCGCAACCAAAGAGAACACCCATGCGAGCTATTGTTTAGAAATCATTGGCTAAATAAAGTTAAAAGCACACACCAAAATATTAAAAAAAGAAAAAAGAAAAGACCTGGAAAAATAATTCTAGGTCAAAAATTAAAAACTAAAAGTATGCCTCCCCTCTCCTCTTTGGCACTCTATGTGCTCTGTCTCTTAAATGCACGTCTATTGCGTCACTACTCCTCTCCGGCCATGCGCCTACCCAGGAAGTCTATAATTCCTGCCTAGTGTACGTCCGTGCATCGATCCGCAATGCATGATCGTTTGCCATGGATGTCAAACTAGGAGGGGGTGGTGTAGTTCGGATCGACCGGTCGGGTGCCGTATGTACCAGCTAAGCTTGGTATGCGCCTCTCATCCTGGATTCATTTCCTGAACACGCTCCCCTGGGTAAAGCTATAAGCGTATATGGGCCTATGAGAGAGATCACGTTGTAAAAACGACTAAGTTCGTTAAAGCGCATAGCACGCATGCGCGCGCTTAATACTATTCTGACAGAGCGCGTATTTCATGACCAAGATAGGATGACGCTTTTAGTGTACCGAGTAGGTACATTGTAATCCTTTCTCATTACTTGTTCTCACCGAATCTGGCTTTAATCAAGACAAGAATTCGACGGCCTTTCCGAATCTGTAAACCATTTCAAAATCGGTTGAGAAATGGCTGAGTTATCCACGGAAAATCCCCTTTGATTATCTTCAAAATATTGCCGTGACGTCGTAACCACGTGTACACAGAACATTCGACTGCGTTATTATTAGCTACGCGCTGATTGGCTATTGCTCGACCGATGATTGGTTGAAGCCTGCACCTATGACGTCACGAGTAGTATAAAAGGAGATGAAATCCGGAACTCGAGAGCATCCTCGAATAGGTTGGATCTGTGTCAGCTACTATCAGCAAGACGGCATTAAATAAATCACTTCACTCTCCGTCGGTTTCTCTCCCGTATCCAGCAGCAATCCAACCCACCGCACTAAATCAATTTTGTATCTCCCAATTGTATGGGAGCATTTTTTGAACTTTTGAATATTGTTCACGAATATCTCAAGAACTAACTCGGAACACAAAACTTGCGGTGAGGTCTTTCCCGGCCTGAATATGTGATTCTACAGATGTAGAGGCAGCGATATTCTTTGGTGGATGACTCGCCAGATCTGCCGGCCACGCCAAACAGTGGTTATTCAAACGTCCCTGCACTGATGTCGTGTAGGTCTATTTAAACTTTTTGACCACAGCAACTAAACTTTGCCCGGTACGTTTTAAGAGCTAACTGACGTACCCCATACCGTTAAGCTAAGTTATGTGTCTTCATCCGTATTCAACAACCCCCGTTTATGAACGGGTTGTTATTAACTTCCATCCGTACCATCGGTGTATGGGAACTTTCGTCTTAGCAGTAGTGTTATTGTATCTCTTGCTGACTACTCGTTAGACATTCTATATTGTGATTACAGTCCTAAGGTCGATCCGCTCCCGTCCTAGACTGCATGCAGAAATCCTGTTTATGGTAACCAGCATGCGGGAACTTTCCCGCTTCCAGAGAACGCGTCAACTCACGTCACACCAAGGATGACTTATCAATTTCAGTAACACGATAGCCCATGCTTAAGAATGGCTACCAATTATTCAAGTAACTATACTTAACATGTTAATGATTCCGTTAATTACAGCTTTAATAATTATACTTCGTCTGTATAAATGGTCCCGATGTAACCGTAACGGTCTTAGGACCGCTAGTTATAATTTCTGTATCTGTTTATAGTTATTCTTATTTTCTGTGAGGTGTTTTTACTAACCGCACCAAAGTAGGTTTCTCAACATGTACTTTATATATTATTCTAATCATTTCACATTGTATGATTTGTTCTGGTTAGTTTTATATATGGCAAGTAGCCATCAGGTTATATGTTTTGTTTATTTATAAAGAAACATATAGGACTGCAGTGCACGTAGGAAACACTATACAGCAACATTCATATATGCAGCCCGTTCTCCCGCCACCAACAATTTTTCACTGAGGTCACTGTCCATACTAAAACTCTGTTTAGCCCGGCATGCAACCGACTAAAAGCTTTTCTATTCAGCTCGATAGGATAGGTTTAATATGATTAGAGACAATTTCTTTGTTAGCAGACACATAGTGTACACCTCTTTTCTGGTAGTTGCGATAATTTAGCCCCGCACTCCGGCAAGGTTGTGTAAGATTGGCCAACATACCTAATGGGCCTTATATTTCTAAGTTATTGTCTCTCTTCATGTTCCACTTCGTATCTTCGGATACTTAGTAGTTAGTTACCCTTGCCAAGGTAGGAAGCACTGCGAAAACATATCTTAATTATTATTTTCTTTTATGTGCTGGACAATCCTCCCGCACCACAGTGCATAACTGGGCAACTTGCCTTTAAACCTAACGTCAGGTTAAAACGATAGCTCCATAGGACCTGGTGACGGGCAAGATGCGGATCCCCACCGAATTCGGTAAGAATGTATGGGCATGATATTAAGATCTGCCACGCCCTCACGGGAAGGACATTCATGGTGGGTATTCGTCTCTCTTACACCCACCATAATGATAGATCAGTTGCCTAAAAATGCTTTGTGAAAAGTAACCAATGTCCTGTCCTGCAGTCCTAAATTTTCTATGAATAAGCAAAACATATGAACGGATGGCCACTGGCCATATATATACACAATCTAACCAGAACAATCAATACGGTATCAAATGATCAAGGTATATATATATATATATATATATATATATATATATATATATATATATATATATATATATATATATCAGTACAGGTTAATGAACCTATTATAGTGCGGTTAGCAACATATGGAGGAAAATGAGAATAACTATAAACAGATATAGAAATTATAACTAGTGGTCCTAAGACCGTTACGGTTCCTTTTAGTCATCGGGAACATTCTTACATATACAATATAATTAACAAAACCTAGATAGAGAAATGATTAAACTGTGAAGTATAGTTACTTGAATACTTGGTAGTCATTCTTAAGTTAGGCTACCATGTTACTGAAATTGATACGTCAATCCATAGTCGACGAGAGATGATGCACTCTCCCGAAGCTGGAAAGTTCCCGCAGGTTGGTTCCCGCAAGCTGTTTTCCGCAAACAAGACTCCCGCAAGAACACTCATGGCAGGAGGGATACATCGCTCAGCACTGTAAGCCTAATAGAATGTCTAACGAGCAGTCAGCAAAAGATACGATAGTACTACGTGGTGAAGAAAGTTCCCGTACACCGATGGCACAGATGGAAGGTGTAAACAACCCGATCACAAGCGGGGTTTGTCAGATGCGAATGAAGATACCGGTGCTGCAGTCAAAAGTCCAAAAGGACCTACACGATATTAGTGTAGTGACGGTTGCAATACCACTTTTAGGCATGGCCGGCAGATCCGGTGATCCATCCATCAAAGAACATCCTGCTCTACATCTGTAGACTCACATATTCAGGCAGTAAATGCCTCACCACAAATTTGTGTTACGAAGTAGATATTGATATTCGTGAACAATTATCAGAAGTTCCAAATTGCTCCTGTAAGTAGGGAGTCACAAAATTGTTCTTACTGTGGTGGGTTGGCTACAGCTAGCCACGAGAGAGAGAGACAGAAACTGAAGTCATATGTGTAATATCTGTCGATCGCAGCTAGTACAGGTCCAACCTGTTCGGCCCCTGGCCGAGGATGCTCTCGATCACTGAATCGCATCTCCTTTTATACTCCTCGCGACGTCACAGGCGCAGGCTCCAACCAATCATCGTTCGAGCAACAGCGCGTAGCTAATAATAGCGCAGTCGAATGTTCTAGAACATTCTAGAAGTTTTGCGTCCACATGGTTATGACGTCACAGCAATATTTTAAAGATAATCAAGAAGGGTTTTCCGTGGATAACTCAGCCATTTCTCAACCGATTTTGAAATGTTTTACATATTTAAAAGGCCCATTGAATTCTGGTCTTGATTGATTCCAAAGTTAAGGGGAAGAGACACTCAATAAGGATTACAGGGTACTATCTCGGTACACTAAAAGCGCCATTCTATCTTGGTTGTACCTAAGCACTCCATCAAAAACTGCGTCCTAGCAAGTGCATACACATCATGCATTTTAACGAACTTAGTCATTTTCTTGCCACGCTATCTCTCGCATAGGCATATATATGCTTATAGCGCTACCCACGGGTGCGTGTTCAGGAAATGAATTCAGGACGGGCGGCGTGTACCCAGCTTAGCTGGTACGGCCGGTATCCGACCAGTCGATCTGAACTACACCACCCCCTCCTAGTTTGACATCCGTGGCAAATGATTGCGCATGGCGGATCAATGCACGGACATACGCTAGGCAGGAATTATAGACTTCCTGGGGTAGGCGCGTGGCCGGAGAGGAGTAGTGATGCAATAGACGCGTATTCAAGAGATAGATGCCAAGAGGAGAGGGGAGGCATACTTTTAGTTTTCAATTTTGACCTGGAATTATTTTTCCTGGCCTTTTTTTTGTGTTGTTTTAATAATAATATTATGGTGCGTGCTTATAACTTTATTTAGTAGATGATTCTAAACAATAGTTCGCATGGGTGTTCTCTCTGAGTGTGGATAATCATGATCTCCGCAAAGAACACCCAAGCTCCAACGTACGACAATTTAAGTTTTTAAATATATATAAAAATATAATAAAAAAGACAAGGTACATTTAAACTATGTAACATACCCTCATGAGCTATTTATTAAATCACACCAAATTACTTGCGCACCCCGGGTAAATAAAGGGGTACGCAACATATATCACTTATTATTATTATATAAAATACATATTTGCGGCCCGTTATTGCAGGTCCGCAACGGGCAGCTCTCGCTGGCCCCATACCCGTCCTGATGTCTCAGACGGGAAGAAAAATAAGAAAAATAAGATATATAATAATAATAACTTAAAAGTTGGTTTATCAGGCAGCCTCTGAGTAGCTGAGACAACATTACGGGATTGTGACATTATTGCACTGCAGGATGTTGTATTCTTTACGTCGCACATGACGTTCTTACAACATCGGAGTCCGCAGTGGGATTTCGTATGAGACACAGCCGGGCACTGAAGTGTGCGGCTGTGTTGGATAACCGTATTCATCCTAGGGACGGGATTCAATTGATTTAACATATATAATAAGAAGAAAAATAAAGTAATAATTAATTCACTTCCACGAATCGCCTATTCATATTTCTGGTGTATCACAATGATCACACCTCTGCAGCGAAATTTCCCCATTGAGTCTGGGTCCCACGATTGACGGGGGTGGGGCGCGGTGGATGCATTGCCATTGCTGAGATGCGTTCACTATTACTGGCACTGTCAGAAACATCGGAAATATGCGCATCCATAATGTCTCTCACAGTTACTGTTGGTTCTAATATATCCGTCCGTATGGCAGCGGCGGTACTAGTGGTTGCCAATGTCGTTGATGCTGTAGTGATGGTAGTCGTTGTGGTGGCTGTTGTAGCTGTCGTGGTGATCGCTGTAGCGTAGGCTGAGGTCATGATGCGGGAGCGGATATGGCAGGAGACGACATCTTCCGAAAATTAGCATATTTTAATAGACGACTTGCAGTGATGTTAGGCATGGGCTGAATATCCTGTGTGTGGATGATCTGTCTCTTTCCCACGTATGGACGTTCCGGCGTGGTTCCCTTTCTGATTGCTGGGTCAGAGAGGCGAGCAGGCGGATGCTGAATAACACGGGTGGGAGTTACACTAATTGTCACAGGCTGCGACGGTCCTGGTCCCTCGTCTATGGTAAGTTCGGGCGGAGATGGTGACTGCAGGTAACTTGGAATGTCTATTTCCGCAGGTGTCGTAATCACTACCGAAATCGGCTGACTAGATAACACTGTCTTAGACACTATGGTGGTGGGTGTAGTGACCATAGCCGGATGGCTAATAACTGATGCGGATGCTGCCGAACTAGATTCTGCGGGAGACTTTTGCTTCTTACCCCGCTTCAGGACCGGTGTTGATGAAGTGACTGTTACCGGCGTAATACTTCCAGACGCGGTTGCAGGCAGAATTTCGCGTCTGGCTGTCGGTACGTTGCTTACGGTAGCCACGGGAAGACGATGGCTAATGGGATATTTACGAGTAGTGTTCTTCGTGCGGGTCATTTTCTCGGTCGGAAGAACTTTGACTGGGAGCCGAGATTCGAAAGGGTGGCTAAAGCGGCACGATCCTCGTTCTCTTCTCCAGGAACTAACGTCACTTCCAACAAATGGTGATGATAGCGGAGTGTGTGTGTCACCCCATAGCGAGTAGCGGTGTAGAGATATTGACACATCACACAAAAGGCTGACTGGAAGAGATGATCCTTATTAACATGAAGTGTGCGGTCAGATTTTCTAGCGAAAGTTCTGGTACATGGCTCTCCGCTAGCTAACAACGAGTTACACGGGAACCGTTTTGGAACTGGTACTGATTCTTCTTCAGACGAATCCGATAATGCTGAATCTTCAAGGAGTGACATCTTGTTCCCACATGGTAGTTGGCGGCGGGAACCTTAGTAAAAACCTAATGCCCTATCTATTCATTGTTTGTAACTTTCCAGGTCAAATATAATAATGAAATAATAAGAAAAACAGCAGAATTTGGTTCGCAACACGAAAGAAGCCTAATGTTCTTCCCTGGTGTCGAGTTTTGACGGGAAGACAAAGTTTCAGAGTGCGCTTCCTCCTTTTATACTATTTGGTGACGTCACAGGCGGCGGATGACCACATCTAAAAGTTTTAACAGGTGATTCGGTCATTCTTATGTGAAAGTTTCCTCTTTTTCTGGCCTAGATGTCAGGTGATTAATTCTTCCCGTATAAAGGGTGTACTTTTAATTATAGGAAGAATGGCTTGTTTAACCTGTCTTAATTTCGCGCATTTAACAGCCTTCGATCAACATAGAAACATGGTACTACGTTTTCTTTGCGGTGCCTCACCTTTTAATTAGCATGAGGCGGCTCTCCAGATCGGATGTTTATAAACCTGCCTATTTTACTTTTAGGCAGGAGCACTCGATGGGGTGTGTGGGAGCCAGGTGACATCAGCGTTAGTCTCCCAGACTCACCCTCACCACTCCTCTATCACGCTGTCGTAGACGCGTCTTTGGGCGGCTCTTTTGTTTAAAGCGTTTGATCCAACTTACTGGAAATAGCAGTAGATGTCACGTGGCTCTAAAAACCACGTGGTTGATCGGAAACATATATGCTGTTTATGGCGACGGCCAAAATGCTGTTGCTGAGGTGTAATCTGTGCAGAAGTGAGAGATAGAAGTATATATGTTACATCAAGATCTTTATAATATCCCGTATTTGCGCGAGTTCTTTAACATGCGTCTGGGTAGGTGTCTGTAATAGGTAGTTCTCAGCCCGTGTTGATTATAGACTGGAACGCAAGAAGAGAATTTTTGAAATTCTCTCTGTAATTTTACTGTCAGATTTTTGATGCCGCTTTACCGGCCCGTGCGCTAATGATTTGTAGCACGGTAGAGCTGTTATGTTCTTAATCAAAAATTTAACAGTAAAGTTGTAAGTAATTTTGATGTCTGGTTTAAACAGATCTATTCATGCGTTAGATCAACGTTACTGATCCCGTCAGGATAGGTGTGTTTTTTCCGAGCGGGAGGGCTGGCCAAGCATTCTCCTCAATGGGTAGAACTAGCTCCGTCCCGGCCTAGACCAGACACATTAATACCATGTAGTAATGGTTAAATTACAGTACAACTCGCAAGATGTGTGCCACACTTAATACAATTTACAATGCCATCGTTCGGCGATTGTGAATACAGTCAACCTGAGTGTCTGTGTTTCTGTCATGTTGGTGATTTGAATCTGATACACGTGACTGGTTATCTGTGGATGATACTTGCGCTGTGGTGAAGGTGATGCGTTTATGGCCACCAGGTGTGGGCAGTAAGAGGGAGAGGCGGTGTGAATGTCAACTTTATCGAACCCTGAGGGTATTTCACTCTGTAATGGCCGAGCCCGTGAGCGAGACAGAGTTATTTTAGAGCACAGATGACCTGTCAGATGCTGTCATAACTTTGATCAATCCATTGTCGAATTCAACTTTTTGGTAGCAAAATCCTACTCGTGACTGATGACAATGTGGGCATCTTGCTCTCTTAATAATATCGACTGTATTTACATGTAGATGAAGTCTGTAGATTTAGCTGTTTCCGTACAACGTCCGGACAAGGGGAGGATCGTCGGACAAACGTTCCTCCCATGATGGCTGTAGATGGCTGTAGTGCATTCCTAATATCCATATGATCAGTTCTCCCGTAACTGGATAAGAGGGTGTGTGTGGGAGATTTGTTGGCTGTTGTCTGTTGTGGATAATGCTGTTGTCGGGATGTCCGGGAAGCTGTCTGATGCTAATGTTATAAGCGAAGTGAGCGCATTCCAGTTTTCACGCTGGTGAATGCCAAATCTGTTGTTATTTGTGGGAGGTATAGTCTGCGGGCGATATTGTTTCTCCCGCAATTTGTGTGGGAGGAATTTGTTGCGGGAATTTTTGTCTCAACCGGGAATTAATTAATATGATATGAGAGAGACTGCTGCAACAGAGGAGGTGGCATCCTGCGCCGCACCGACCAACATTACCTCCTGCAGTGGGCAGGGAAGTAACCTGTTCAGCAGACTCCCGGCTCAAATTTTCCCGGTGTCTAAAAATTATGGCAGGACACCAACCGTCATGTAATGGGAGATGACCACACACCCCTGTCCAAAGGCCACCACATCCAATTGGCCTACCATGCTCCCCCGTGAGCAGTCAGAACATCACACAACAGACAGAACGTCAACACCTACAAGAACACACCTGCCTTCAAGACTGGATACGTCAATTCATCATTGCGCATACATCACATACTTACTCGGTTATACTCAGCATAACAGAGGCATTCAACATCGGCAACAACAGCATTTAGCAGCACCTACCGGTATTAATTAATTCCCGGTAGAGACATAAAAATTCCCGCAACAAATTCCTCCCACACAAATTGCGGGAGAAACAATATCGCCCGCAGACTATACCTCCCGCAAATAACAACAGATTTGGCATTCACCAGCGTGGAAAACTGGAATGCGCCCACTTCGCTTATAACATTAGCATCATACAGCAGCTCGGACATCCCGACAACAGCATTATCCTCAACAGACAACAGCCGACAAATTTCCGCACACACCCTCATATCCAGTTACAGGAGAACTGATCATATGGATATAAGGAATGCACTACAGCCATCTACAGTACGCGTCACGGGAGGAACGTTTGTCCGACGATCATCCCCTTTTCCCTTTTCCCGACGTCGTACGGAAACAGCTAAATCTACAGACTTCATCTACATGTAAATACAGTCCATATTATTAAGAGAGCAAGATGCCCGCATTGTCGTCAGTCACGAGTAGGATTTTGCTACTGAAAAGTTGAATTCGACAATGGATTGATAAAAGTTACGACAGCATCGGACAGGTCATCTGCGATCTAAAATAACTCTGTCCCGCCCACGGCATTCACACCGCCTCTCCCTCCCCTTGCCCGCACCTGGGGGCCATAAACATGCCACCTTCACCACAGCGCAAGTATCATCCACAGATAACCAGTCACGCATATCAGATTCAAATCACCAACATGTCAGAAACACAGACACTCAGGTTGACTGTATTCACAATCTCCGAACGTCGGCATTGTAAATTGTAATAACTGTGGCACACATTTTGCGAGTTGTACTGCAATTTAACCATTACTACATGTTATTAATGTTTTCTGGTCTAGGCCGGGACAGAGCTAGTTCTACCAATTGAGGCGAATGCTTGGCCAGCCCTCCCGCTCGGAAAACACAGCTATCTTGACGGGATCAGTAACGTTGATCTACTGCATGAATAGATCTGTTTAAAACACACAGCAAATTGCTTACAACTTTACTGTTCAATTTTTAATTAAGAACACAACTGCTCTACCATGCTACAAATCATTAGCGCACGGGCCGTTAAAGCGGCATAAAAAATCTGACAGTAAAATAACAGAGAGAATTTCAAAAATGGTGAACGCAAGGTTCCAGTCTATAATCAACACGGGCTGAGAACTACCTATTACAGACACCTACCAAGACGCATGTTAAAGAACTCGCGCAAATACGGGATATTATAAAGATCTTGATGTAACATATATATTTCTATCTCTCACTTCTCCAACAAACTACACCTCAGCAACAGCATTTTGGCCGTCGCTATAAACATCATATATGTTTCCGATCAACCACGTGCTTTTTAGAGCCACGTGACATCTACTGCTATTTCCAGTAAGTTGGATCAAACGCTTTAAACAAAAGAGCCGCCCAAAGACGTGACTACCACAGCATGATGAAGGAGTGGTGAGGGTGAGTCCGGGAGATTACCGCTCCCACACACCCCATCGAGCGCTCCAGCCTAAAATTAAAATAGGCGAGTTTATAAGCATCCAATCTGGAGAACGGCCTCATGCTAATTAAAAGGTGAGGCACTGCAAAGAAAAAGTAGTACCATGTTTCTATGTTGATCGAAGGCTGTTAAATGCGCGAAATTAAGACAAGTTAAATGAGCCATTCTCCTATGATTAAAAGTACTCCCTTTATACGGGAAGAATTACTCCCCTGACGTCCAGGCCAGAAAAAGAGGAAACTTTCACATAAGAATGACCGAATTACTTGTTAAAACTTTTAGATGTGGTCATCCGCCGCCTGTGACGTCACCAAATAGTATAAAAGGAGGAAGCGCACTCTGAAACTTTGTCTTCCCGTTAAAACTCGACACCAGGGAAGAACATAGCATTAGGCTTCTTTCGTGTCGCAAACCAAATTCTGCTGTTTTTATTATTATTTCATTATTATATTTGGCCTGGAAAGTTACAAACAAAGAAGAGATAGGGCATTAGGTTTTTACTAAGGTTCCCGCCGCCAACTACCATGTGGGAACAAGATGCCACTCCTTGAAGATTTAGCATTATCGGATTCGTCTGAAGAAGAATCGGTACCAGTTCCAAAACGGTTCCCGTGTAACTCGTTGTTAGCTAGCGGAGAGCCATGTACCAGAACTTTCACTAGAAAATCTGACCGCACACTTCATGTTAATAAGGATCATCTCTTCCAGTCAGCCTTTTGTGTGACATGCCAGTATCTCTACACTGCTTCTCGCTACGGGGTGACACACATGCTCCATTATCATCACCGTGTGTTGGAAGTCACTGGAGAAGAGAACGAGGATCGTGCCGTTTTAGCCACCCATGTCGAAGCTCGGCTCCCGGGCAAAGTTCTTCCGACCGAGAAAATGGCCCGCACTAAGAACACTACTCGTAGATATCCCATTAGCCATCGTCTTCCCGCGGCTACTGTAAGCAACATACCGACAGCCAGACGCGAAATCCTGCCCGCAGCCGCATCAGGAAGCATTACGCCGGTACCAGTCACTTCATCCACACCAGTCCTGAAGCGGAGTAAGAAGCAAAGGTCTCCCGCAGAATCCAGTTCGGCAGCACCTGCATCAGTTCTTAGCTATCCAGCTACGGTCACTACACCCGGCACTGTAGTGTCTAAGACAGTGTTAGCCAGTCAGCCGATTTCGGTAGGGATTACGACACCTGCAGAAATAGACATTCCAAATTACCCGCAGTCACCATCTCCATCCAAACTTACCATAGACGAGGGACCAGGACCATCGCAGCCTATGACAATTAGTGTAACTCACACCTGGGTTATTCAGCATCCGCCTTCTTGTCTTTCTGACCCAGCAATCAGAAAGGGAACCACGCCGGAACGTCCATACATGGGAAAGAGACGGATCGCCCACACACAGGATATTCAGCCCATGCCTAACATCACTGCAAGTCGTCTATTAAAATATGCTAATTTTCGGAAGATGTCGTCTCTTGCCGTATCAGCTCCCGCATCACGACCTCAGCCTACGGTACAGCTCACCACCATCACAACGACAGCTACAGCGATCACCACGACAGCTACAACAGCCACCACAACGACTACCATCAATACAGCATCCACGACATTGGCAACCACTAGTACCGCCGCTGCCATACGGACGAATATATTAGAACCAACGGTAACTGTGAGCGACATTATGGACGCGCATATTTCTGCCACCATCACTTCAGATGTTTCCGACAGTGCCAGTAATAGTGAAAGCATCTCAGTAATGACAGTGCATCCACCGCGACCCACCACCGTCAGTCGCGGGACCCAGACTCAATGGGGAAATTTCGCTGCAGAGGTGTGATCATTTGTGATACACCAGAAATATCAATAGGCGATTCGTGGAAGTGTATTAATTATTACTTTATTTTTGAAATACTTTTCTTCTTATTATATATGTTAGATCAATTGAATCCCATCCCTAGGATGACTGCTGTTATCCGACACAGCCGCACACTTCAGTGCCCGGCTGTGTCTCACACGAAATGAGCACTGTGGACTCCGATGTTGTAAGAACGTCGTGTGTGACGTAAAGAATACAACATCCCGCAGTGCAATAATGTCACAATCCCGTCATGCAGTCTCAGCTATGCTGAGGCTGCCTGATAAACCAACTTTAAAGTTATTATTATTATATATCTTATTTTTCTTATTATTTTTCTTCCCGTCTCAGACGTCAGGACGGATATGGGGCCAGCGAGATCCGCCCGTTGCGGACCTGCAATAACTGGCCGCAAATATGTATTTTATATAATAATAATAAGTGATATATGTTGCGTACCCCCTTTATTTACCCAGGGTGCGCAAGTAATTCGGTGTGATTTAATAAATACCTCGTGAGGGTACGTTACATGGTTTAAATATACCTTGTCTTTTTTTATTATATTTTTATATATATTTAAAAACTTAAATTGTGGTACGTTGGAGCTTGGGTGTTCTCTGCGGAGATCATGATTATCCACACTCAGAGAAAACACCCATGCCAGCTGTTGTTTAGAATCATCTACTAAATAAAGTTATAAGCACGCACCGTAATATTATTAATAAAAAAAAAAGAAAAAAGAAAGGCCTGGAAAAATAATTCCAGGTCAAAATTGAAAACTAAAAGTATGCCTCCCCCTCCTCTTGGCACCTCTATGTGCTCTATCTCTTGAATACGCATCTATTGCATCACTACTCCTCTCCAGCCACGCCGGGAAGTTTATAATTCCCGCCTAGTGTACGTCCGTGCGTCGATCCGCCATGCGCGATCGTTTGCCATGGATGTCAAACTAGGAGGGGGTGGTGTAGTTCGGATCGACCGGTCGGATACCGGCCGTACCAGCTAAGCTGGGTACGCGCCACCCATCCTGGATTCATTTCCTGAACACGCCCCTGGGTAGAGCCATAAGCATATATAAGCCCATGGGTGAGATAGCATGGCAAGAAAATGACTAAGTTCGTTAAAACACATGATGTGCATGCGCATGCCAGGACGCTGTTTTTGATGGAGCGCGTAGTTACGACCAAGATAGGATGGCGCTTTTAGTGTACTGAGATGGTACCCTGTAATCCTTATTGCTTGCCTCTCCCCTTAAATCTGGGATTCAACAGGCTTTTTAAATCTGTAAACCATTTCAAAATCGGTTGAGAAATGGCTGAGTTATCCACGGAAAACACTTCTTGATTATCTTCAAAATATTGCCGTGATGGCATAACCATGTGGACGCAAAACTTCTAGAATGTTCTAGAACATTCAGCTGCACTATTATTAGCTATGCGCTGATTGGCTGTTGCTCGAACGATGATTGGTTGGAGCCTGCGCCTGTGACGTCGTGAGGAGTATAAAAGGAGACGCGATCCAGTGATCGAGAGCATCCTCGGCCAGGGGCCGAACAGGTTGGACCTGTACTAGCTGCGATCGACAGATATTACGCATATGACTGCAGTTTCTGTCTCTCTCCCGTAGCTAGCAGTAGCCATCCCACCGCAGTAAGAACAATTTTGTGACTCCCTACTTACGGGAGCAATTTGGAACTTCTGATAATTGTTCACGAATATCAATATCTACTTCGGAACACAAATTTGTGGTGAGGCCTTTACGGCCTGAATATGTGAGTCTACAGATGTAGAGCAGGATGTTCTTTGATGGATGACTCGCCGGATCTGCCGGCCATGCCTAAAAGTGGTATTGCAACCGTCACCGCACTAATATCGCGTAGGTTCTTTTGGACTTTTGATGCAGCAAGTGAACTCTGCCCGGTGCGTCTTCAGAGCTGGCTGACATACCCAGCACCGTAAAGCTTTGTTTTGTATCTTCATTCACATCTGACACTCCCCGCTTGTGATCGGGTTGTTTACACCTTCCATCCATGCCATCGGTGTATGGTAACTTGCTTCACCACGTAGTACTATCGTATCTTTTGCTGACTGCTCGTTAGACATTCTATTAGGTTTACAGTGCTGAGCGATGTATCCCAAGAGTTGCGGGAGTCTTGTTTGCGGAAAACAGCTTGCGGGAACCAACCTGCGGGAACTTTCCAGCTTCTGGAGAGCGCATCATCTCACGTCGGCTATGGATTGATGTATCAATTTCAGTAACACGGTAGCCTAACTTAAAAATGACTACCAAATATTCAAGTAACTATACCTCACAGTTTGATTATTTCTCTATATAGGTTTTGTTAATTATATTGTATACGTAAGAATGGTCCCGATGACTAAAAGGAACCGTAACGAGCTTAGGACTGCTAGTCATAATTTCTGTATCTGTTTATAGTTATTCTCATTTTCCTCCATGTGTTGCTAACTGCACTATAATAGGTTCGTTAACCTGTACTGATATATATATACCTTGATCATTTGATACCATATTGATTGTTCTGGTTAGATTATGTATATATGTGGCCAGTGGCCATCCGTTCATATGTCTTGCTTATTCATAGAAAATATAGGACTGCAGTGCACGTAGGAAACACTATACAGCAACACGTATGTTTGCAGCACTTTCTCCCGCCACCAACAATTTTTCACTGAGGTCGCTGTCCATGCTATAACTCTGTTTAGCCTGGCATGCTACCGACTAAACCTTTTCTATTCAGCTCAATAGGATAGGTTCAAAATGATTAGAGACACTTTCTTCATTACATACTCTGTAATATACTCTTCTCTTCTGGTAGTGCGATAATCTAGCGCCACACTCCGGTAAGACTCATAACTCTAAGATTTTGTCTCTCTTCATGTTCCACTCAGCCTTGTGGCTTCTTAATTGTTTGGATGTCCCCATCCACACCATGGCTGATCTGACTCTGGGAAACTATTGGGGTTTCTGAGCAGTGATGGCGGTGTCACACACACTCCCTTGTATCTTTGGAAACTTAGTAGTTAGCACTTTAACCCAATGTAGGAAAGCACTGCAAACACATGTATTAATTATTATTTTATTTGCCGAACAATCCTCCCGCACCGCACTGCAAAACTGGGCAACTTGTATATAAACCTAACGACAGGTTAAACGGTTAGTTCCATAGGACCCGGTGATGGACGAGATGCGCACCACCACCTAATTATGTTAGAATGTCTGGGCATGATATTCAGATCTGCCACGGCCTTGCGGGAAAGACATTTACGGTGGGTGTTCGTCTCTCTTACCCCCACCATAACGATAGAACAATGGTATAATAAGTTTTTCATGAAATGTAACCCATGTCTTGTAACGTTTTATGTGGTTATGAGGCGGGATGTCCAGATTCTTACCCAGTTCGGAGATTTTGCTACGTAACATGTATGAGCGCTGTCTTCAGTAATGATGTCGGGCATCTGTTCTCAGTGACGGACGTGTCTAATAACTAGGTAGATACAAGCCAGTTGCGGCCAAAAATAATTCTTCTTTTGAAAACAACTAAAAGCTAATTAAGCAAAGCAGAAGGCCCGCATAAATAAAGCGACAACTACTAATTCAGCATACCAAGAATCACATAAGACGGTGACGAGGGAATCCATCGGGAATCACCCATCCCGTCTTCATGTAAAACAGTATGCACCCCTATAGTCATAATCTCATTAGGTATGGTCTTTTCTTTCTAAAGCATTTTTGGTTGAAATATTAGAGTGGGCCCATTTTTGCCTACTATTCTTCTCCCGCTTTAAGCAGTGGCGATACCTTCCTGAGATGGAGGCCCACGCGAGGAACTTGCCTCTCGCAAGGATTCAGCGATGACGGTCCATGCCAGGATAATACTCCTCACCCAAACTAGCACTAGTAGTGCCCGCGTGAGGCACAACTTCTTCGTCCGAGATAACCGTCTTCCTTTTCAGCTTAGAGGTATAATAACTTATATTAAGTTAATTAGTTAAGTCTCGTGTTTGGGAGCCTCCCTTGCGGGGATACCTCTGCGGACCTACGAGTCTGTGTGGTACCTCCAGGAGCCCCATGTTTGAAAGTTCATCTACCTGTCTCTATGGCTCGTATTTTCGTATGCTCTTACTGTAGTATTGTCTAGCATATTTATAATTGCTTAGGTAAACTCATTGTATAGACTTATATTTTTAGGTCACCAAATCAAATCCTGTAAGTCCATAGATCACGAAATTGTTATGGACAGGCATACTGGTGACACAGATTCTTGGGATGAGACAGTTGTGTTTAATGTTCGCGATGATGGTCGCACGGACCCACCGGAACGATTGAGTTCCACCAGCCTTAGGAGCCAGTTTTTGTTTCCTGCAGGGCAGTCTCGTACAAGGTCCGTCACCCTGAGACCGGATGCTAACCAGCGTCATCACTCGTTATGCACTTGTGGTGCGGTGAGTTGACATAATACACCGGAACGGCCTGACACTACCAGGCGAGCTACATTAGCACGAGAGAGAAAATATACAGTACATAGAACTAAGTTGGTGTCTTGTTTACGTGATTTCGTCAAAGGTACCTCAACGATCCTTATATATCCGTGAGGTATCCCTGCAAGGGAGCGTCCTAACGAGGTTACTTATATAGTTTAATATAAACCATTATACCCCTCACAAAAATATTATTGTTATGAGAGGAGTGCCTCGTGTGGGCCTCCGTCACAGGAAAATGCCTTCAATGCCGAAGCAGAGGAAGAGAGCCGATAAAAAGGGCCACTCTCTTGTTCAAACCTATGCTAAGTGTAGTGTGAGTCAACCTAGTGAAATTATAATTAATGTGATGCACGCTGTATTATGTGAAGATGGGGTGGATGATTTCCGTAGAATTCAACACCGTCATCTTATGTAAGTCTATGATACTGTATTTATAGTTGCCGCTTTTATTTATGCAGTCCTTCTGCTAAATCCTAAACTACCAGTTAGTTGTTAGATTTATATCCAAGATTTGGCCGCAAGTGGCAGGAATTTCTACCTATCTTTGATACATGAGCACAAGATGCTCGGTTTCCCTAAGGTCACCCTTCGGAGCATCTCCCTCAGAAAGGCAGCGAGTAGACATGTTGATGCAGCTCACTCTCAAACACAGTGAAAAAGAACGACTGTAGTTGCGGATGCCCACTAGATAGTCATAATAGCCCATACAAATAATTTAAGCAGATTAATAAAGTTCTGTACTGTATCGGAAGGCTGAAAGCTGCCCGTAACATGAAGGGCTATAGTTGAAAGTTATAATTATAAAATGCATGAGCATTTCTGGGTACAGCACACATGGTGCACTGCATAGCTCTTGTGGCATACCAGGCAGAGTCCGACCAGACTGCGGCCTAAAAGTTAATCAACACACAACATGCTGCACGGAAGTTTGATCGCCACTTTTCAGCGTGGTTCGGCAGATCTGACGAGTTGTCCACCAAGATTCACCACTCGTTCTACATACTGGAGAAGTTACATCAGGGCCACGAGGCCCATCCGCAGGAAGGTCCTCTGAAGTGTTGGAAGTGAGGGACGCTTCTATTCAATTAGTTGCCCCCGGATGGCCGTCTGAGGGCTTACAAAAACTAGATGCGGATGTTCGATTGTGGGCCAGAGACAAAGAACTGAAATCCGAGAGGCACTGCTGCGGTTAGAGGGGAACCACAGTCAGTAAGCAGTTGCCCACGTCTTTCCCTGCTCTGGCCACACAACCTGCCACTTGTTCTCACTCGTCGAAGTGTGGTCTAGATTCTTGGTTTTGCACTCCTTTTATACTACTCGTGACGTCATAGGCAGGACGACCAGCCAATCAGCGGGCAATCTGTAGTCAATCAGCGTGCAGATAGGAAGGGCGAGGACGCTATCACGTTATAGACATCGTCCCCATTCACGTATTTACGACGTTCTTGTAATATTTTGAAAATAATTTCAATGAGCTAAATTAGGATAACTCGGCCATTTCTGTTCCGATTTTAAAAGGGTAAATAGTTTTAGAATCCTCGTTCTCATTCTCAAGAACGACGAGAATAGTAGAATTAAGAAAAATTACGTGTACCAACCCGGTACACTTTAATATGCATTCTCTCCCAACGCTGACACCTGTTGTCAGGGAAGCTTTGACGCGTGCGCCTGCGCGCTACGCGATCTCACAGACTTAGACATTTCACAGAAACCTCCCTCTTATGGCTTTATACACGCATACTATCCTACTCAGGGGTGGTGGGGGTGCTTGGAACTTACCCGGAGCGGTCGTCATGTACCCAGCTGGGACGGTCCGTACCTGTCCGGCCGATCCGCGCTACACTTGTTACTAACATGATGAAAATTCTTTCAGAAAATAGAGTTGTATATTGTTTTAGTGGCTAAGGAATTAATGGAATGGGATGAAGAGCACAATACTTTCAACAAGTGTGTCCTTAGACAGGACCGAGTTATAAGCACGCTACGATGGCATTGTCTTCTTGGCAGAGGTTACCTTCAGTACGCTCGGTAATATTTTTGACATGTCCAACCTAGCTAAACTCCATGTCATCTTCGTCTTTTCAATTTCAGTATTTACCCACTCATCCATTAAATATCATTCTGTAGACACTGTGTAAGAATATGGCACGTCAGGGTTGTCTGCTGGTTTTCAATTTCTTGCAAGACACTTTCACTAAGTGTTGGCTTAGCACATCTTTATTTCCGGGTTGTATTGGAATAGCATAGATACCGTCTCCTGAGTACCGCCGATCCCATCCAGCGTTGCTTTCGCATCATCGATGTTGTCAAATATGCAAACAATGAAAACATTAGGATCGAAATGGCCTGGAAGATAAACAATGCCTTTGGTCGATTCAACACTATATTTTACAATCTCATTATGGTGTAGCAAAATTTCAGCATATCCAATGCGTAAACCTACATCGTCCAGACATTTAATGAGGGGCTACTTTTGCATGTGTCGTGAATAACCTGAGCAGTCATGAGATGAAGTGGGGTTAATTTCCTACCATTGCAGGAAAGCACTGAAGTGATAGAGATAAAATAATCCTCTTTTTGAATTTGATACTGTTTGAAAATCGCAAGATATGTTTATATCTTAGTCTCCATTTCAAATCTGCAATGACAAGTACATCTCTTCATACTAGATCAAAAGCCTTTAACCTGGTTCACTGTAAACACAAAATATACTAAACAAGCAGTCCATGTATTATACTTATGATACCAAACCCGACCGGGTAGCGGTATTCAAAACCATCTTTCTCAGTACACAATACAGACAGATTTTAAATGTGTATTGCCTTGATTCAACACTGAATCGGGGGATCTATTGCTATATAACAAATAACTATTCATTTCACAGTTTATAAGCATTTTATGAAAATCCATAGTCTGTGTGAAAATTTACATTCCCACGCATTATCAAGAATTAAGTTTTCTCAATAACCAGTCTACCCTGATTTTTTTAAATACTGCTAGGTCACTAGTACATATATCTGGAGAGTAAATCTCAGCACATCACTATGCACACATGACCCCTACCAACCACAGGACTACATCTCTATTCACCCGCTTAACTCCTTTTTATTGTGTAAACCACCTCTTGATTAAAAAAATGTATTGTAGTGGAGGATTCCAGTTTATCCAGCAATCACATGACTACGTAACGCATAGGATGAGGCCATAATCAATTACGTCATGGATGACGTAGCCAAGTTCGTTAGTAATCGTTGTTGTACAAATTGTATGTATTTACTATTTAATAAACATGCTGTTGAATATTTTGAAACTAATTTGACTGGGCGCACCCAGTCAAATTAGTTTCAAGTTATCCAACAGCTAACCTTTAGTTTCCTGGAAATTGATAGTCAGGGAGTTCAGAGATGATCGATCGATCCCCAATATGGGCGAAGTTTGGGTGAAGCTTAGATAAAGATGGGCGGGACATAGCTAAGATTCACCCATTATTAAATAAGAGATATCTTATTGTGCCCCCACTTTAAAATAAACCAAAATACCATAAAGCCATACCAAAAAAAACATAAAGCCAAAATAAACTTTGTTTATAGCAAAATATCGATTAAAAATATATTGCCACCTTTGACTATAGGAAAATGAACGAATTGCCTGCTCCAATGGCAGTGATGTCTACTGCAGACGATATGGCGAAATGGATGAGATTTCACCTTAGAGCCGACGGAATGGTGAGATTATTAAATCGCTTCGATATCAGCTATGCACACTCGAGGATAATATCTTGCCTCAATTGTAAATATCTAGGCATACATATCTATCAGCAGGCCCTTCCATATACTTGCATATCAGTGGGGCAAACAGCAAAGTCTTTTCTGGTGTAGGTCTAAACTGAAGGTTATGAAGGGTGTGTTAAAACACACAATCGGTCAAATTTGTGATTTCTCGCACATGCACATATGTCATACTGCTACGTGTTGAATATCTTTTGGCCTTTACAAAAAAACCCGTAGGCTACCTATTGCGACTGGAAACAGAATGCACGTACATCTATATATAATCGGAATAGTATGTTGCTGCTGCTGCTGCTACTACTGCTACTACTGCTACTACTGCTACTACTACTACTACTACTACTACTACTACTACTACTACTACTACTACTACTACTACTACTACTGCTGCTATTGCTCCTACATCTGCTGCCGCTACTGGCCGATCACTGATCATTTAAAGCACCGTGGAAACGGATCCGCTTTACCAGCTTTCGTCTGAGATCAGGTTAAGCACGAGGACTAATCTGAGATAACACAATTCCAAAGCTGAAACTACATGTCAGATTATAATCCGAGTTCCCCGACTCCGCCATATGCCGATTATGATATGCCAGGTACCCGAACTCAGACTAGTAAGATAAATGCATTCTATAGAATCGTGATATCTATGCAGTAATAACGCTATACCTGGTTTTAAAATACTGTTGACCATACGCCTGATTGCTTAAAGGGTAACCCAAACGAAGGGTGGTGGTGGTTAACACACGCCAAATGATGCTTTTGTATAATATAATTTAAAAAATATATATTATTTCTATATTTTCCAATTCCTAAATATTAAATTTAGTTAGCAAGTCATTTTATTCAATTTCCGTGATTATCACGGGATGACGTCATCACATGATTGATTGTTCTCATCACGTGATAAAATAACGATCACATGACATCGTTTTGACGGTTATGAGTAATTAACGGATCGGCATAAATTGCGAATTTCATATTATGCTATTTCTTGAGATTTTACACAATATTGTGCCAATATGTTGTAAATGGTTGGAAAAACACACCGCCGAAGGTTTTACCCTGTAGTCACGAAGAGTACAATATTTTTCAATGTTCCAGAATATGGTTAAACACAAAACCTCTCATGTATATCTAAATCGAACTAAAATCATAATTTTATCTGAAATGGCAAGGTCCATAGGCTGAGGATGTAGGTCAGAACGCTATGATTGTATTATATACAGCTATATCTAAGGCATAGTGACAAAACTGACAATAGGCATAGGCGTCTGATAAATTATCTAGAAGTCCATGGAATGGGCCGGCTGGTAGTTTAGTTTAGATACAAAGCTTAATGGGTAGGTAACACTTTTCCGATGACGGCGACGGGGTCGGCCTTAAGCTTTTGCGTTTAGTAAATCATCCTATCAGCCTATATTTTAGAATTGCTTAATTCTACCGGAACCAAACTTGGACACATGGCTCCCTATAACATAGGGAAGCTGGGTGATGATAGTGACATCACTAGGTCAAAAGTTAAGATCAGTATAGCCTTGATATTTGACCTCTGTCATGTATGTATTTCCAACGTTAAGACTTTGCGTTTAGCAAATGGTATTTGCATATATTTTAGGATTGATTAAGCCTTCTGAAACACAACTTGGACCCATGGTTGCCCATGGAATAAAGAGGCAGCATGGTGATATTGAGGTCACTAGGCCAAATGTCAAGGTCATCGTAGCCTTGTTAGGATTACTTAACTTAATCCTACTGGAACCAAACGTGGACACATAGATGCCTATAACAGGAGGTAGCATGATGATAGTGAGGTCACTATGTCAAAGGTCAAGGTTATTCTGACCTTGCTGTTTGATCTCTGCTTTTCCAACGTTTTTCCAATTCTTTTCGTCTAGCAAATCATTTTCATTTACATTTCAGAACTGCTTAACACTACTAGAATCTGGAGTCATGGTTCCCTTTACCACGGTCAAGGTCATCATAGCATTCATATTTTCCCTCTCTTATGTCCAATGTTAAGTTTTTGTGTTTGCCTATATTTTATGAATATTCAATCATACTGGAACCAAACTTGGATACATGGTTTTATATACCATACCGAGGCAACATGCGTTTAGCGGCTATTTGACGTTAAATGACAATTCCGGGATTGGTAAAAGTGTACGTTATTTGAAAGCCTATTATATGACTAACACATTGGCTCCTAAATAAAAACAATAGACAAATAATACGAGTAATTATACTATTATAAACATGGGATCATTTTATCTAATGGGCGGCGCCATTTTCTTGCAACGAGAGCGAGATTTCACGAGATTCTAGTATCCGATGTCGGTGGGGAATCATTAACCCCTAGACCGCTGAAACATAGATTTCATGTGTTCATTTTGGTAACAATGCTGCTGTAAGTCATGCCTGTGCACGACAGCAACACGTTTCAGCAACATTTTATTTTCAAAATGCACTATTTCTGTAAGTAGGCTATTACGCATTTTACACCACGCGATAAGGGTTAAATGAAGTGGCACACTTGACACGTGCGGATTGTCAAATTAATCAGCCGACTCAAGATACCGTTATAGGGTGTGTCGCAGGCAGTGCAAATATATATTCCAAGAAAACTTATGATATGATAATATTGCCGGAACCACAGAACCGATTGTAATAATTCTGATACCTACCTGTAGCTGCAAACTCGAATATTTATCCAATGCTATGGACGCTAGAATCGGCCTAGTGGTTCAAAAGATACACTCTTCGGGAAAAACTAAGCCAGCAAAATTTCAAACAAAAACTGCGATGAGAATTCCCAGATTTTATGTCAAAATGTTATTTCATTTGGTGATACCTCTGGCCATATTCACGTGAGCAAAATTATAGTTGGTCAGGCAAATAGCCATTTCCTTCAGCTTTAAGTACACTCCAATTTAATGACAATACGCAAAGATAGAATCTGCGAGACAAAAACCAGCTCATGCCGAATTTTACCAAAATTAGGATACCATATTCTCAGATCGTATTTTAGATGAAGAATCTTTGTATATATTCCATTCTTTTGAACCTCTTGCCCGATAGAAACATCCATTATATCGTATTAATCCCGAGGTCGCCACCTATTTAGAGTTCCTAGAATCATTGGAATCGCTGCAGTGGTTCGTTTCCTATTATCATTTACGTATACTTCCTTAAAATACATACCCGCAGCTATTGGCCTCGCTCCTCTAGTCATAGCAATAGAGGTGGTGCCGGGATGACGTCGCTAGACGCGATACAATGGCAGCGCCCCGATGTGCGAAAAATTGTCAATTTTACCGACTTTATCTAGCGATATTTGGTTACTCTATTTCTATCTGGTTATTATTCTGGCACAATTTCATTAAACATGTAATAATCTTTCAAATAAAACACACTTTTTATCATCCCGGAATTGTCCTTTAAGTTTTTCCATTTAGCAAATCATTTACATGTATATTTCAGGATTGGTTAATCTTATTGGAACTAAACTTGAATACCTGGTTACCTATACTGTAAGGAATCAGTATGATAACATTGAGGTCACAAGGTTAAATGTTAAGGTAATTGTGACACTCAGAAGGCAGATGAATTATTGTTTGTTGTATCATTTACATTCAGACTGACGAAGGTAATGATGTTATGAAAGGAAGTGCTCTCCGTGAAATCCATCGTGTCTCCATGGCTTACTACCGACTTATTGGTGACCGCCGTCCAGTATTTCCTGTCGCTAATACTGTGTCAGCGTATGGCATGGGGTGGTATATTGGGACGTACAGAGGTGAGTACTTTTAACTTATCTAACAAAAATTGCATACAAATTATATATCATAAATAGTTTTGTCTTGATTTGTAACAAGAGGCACTGGTCAGTAGCTTTGTTGCTAGTAAAAATTTGTCTTTTATTTTTTTTTTACTGAAGTTAGACTATGGCCCAAAATTGTTTTAACAAGAAACACACTAGCATTGATGCTCAACTGCTAACGGTAGAATTAGAATCGACCACAATTTAAAAATAAAATTTGGCCATAGTAGATGTCGATCAATCCAGAGAGAATGAGCTGCTAATGATAAAACAGATGGATAGATGGATAGACCAACAGCTGCCAGACGAGGGCCATCGTTACAGATTTTAAAATAGCATAGCATCCCTAACTAAAATTAAGGACAGTGGTTTTCCACGACAGCAGAAAACTGACAGAATTGACGGAATTGCCGAATTGATAAAGAAGTAATAAAAATAATCACACATGAATTTAATGGAAGTGTTATCTGAAATTAAAATATAATGTGAGATTCAAGGAACATCTAGGAATGTTGCATAATCTTTTAATTTTAGTGATCATCTTTAACCTTAACATATATATGAATAGATATAAGATATATATCTCTTATCGGAATTTACAAATTTAGGAAATCCGGAAAACCACTATCCTATCACAATAAATATATCTGAGTGAAGCTAAAACGGAATGGATAATACAGCAGAAGAAAGAAACATGATTTTGTGTTATGACTAACGCGTCAATTACTTAGCGCATTATAAAATGGTAAACGCAAGAAATACATCTGCACGATTTATGCAGTCTTTGCTAAGTGCATATTATAGATATGCTGTCATATGCATGACTTCTGCATTATAGAGTAATACACATCATAAATATGCATGAATCATGCATTATAAAGTAATGCATCATTGCATCATTTTAACATGTAATTGTTACATGTTTAATAAATGAAATATATAGATATGGCATATATAATATCTTGGCCTAATATAAAATATCTGAACTGATCTAATGTAGAATTAAAATATCTGGGCTATCATACAAAATATCTGAGCTGGCCTAATAAAACTATATATATATATATATATATATATATATATATATATATATATATATATATATATATATATATATATATATATATATATATATATATATATATATATATATATATATATATATATATATATATATATATATATATATATATATATATATATATATATATATATATATATATATATATATATATATATATATATATATATATATATATATATATATATATATATATATATATATATATATACAAAAATATATATATACACCTGTGCAAAAGTTAAGCACCACCCTATTTTTACGCACATGCGAGGGTATATTCATGTGCTATGAAGAAAGCAATAGCATAAACATTTATGTACCCATCCATCTTAGTGCAAGAGGTAATAATGCAACTAGAGGAATGCTGATTATGATGGTGGGGAAACACTGTATGTTTTTGTTTGAACTTGAAAACGAGGCCTGAATATGGTTACGTTGACACAACTGACAACTATTGCCCTACAGTTGACACACATGGCTAGATTGTCATTAATGCTGTCTGAAAACGAAGTTTAACATCTGTGCACGAGTTTGAGACTGTCATTATTAATACCGGGTATATCCACCTTGTGCCTGGATGACGGCCTGGACACGACGTCTCATGCTGGTCACCAACCGACTGATACGCCATTGTGGTATTCGTTGCCATTCAAGATGGAGTGCGTCTGTTAATTCCTGTAGGTTCTGCACAGGAGGATCCCTCCTTCTCACCATGTTTCCCAGAATGTCCCAGATATGCTCAATAGGGTTCATGTCAGGGCTCCTTGCTGGCCATGGTAGGGTTTCGATGGCATTCTGGCGGAGGTATTCATGCACAGCTCTAGCACGATGTGGTCGGGCGTTGTCATCCATGAATATAGGGTGGGTTCCAGGTGCATGATTTACAAAATTAGGGACCACAACTCTATCCAGTATGGAATCTTGATATCTTTGTCCATTTAGTGTTCCAGGTACAGTCAACAGATCCAGCTTACAATCAAATGAGATGCATCCCCATATCATAACGGAACCTCCACCAAATGGAACTTCTTCCATGATGTTACGTTGGTCATACGCCGTGCGTCTGGACCTCCATACACGATATCGACCATCTGTGGCATGAAGCAGGAACCGACATTCATCGGACCAGTGTACCCGTCTCCAGGATCTCATGTTCCAGTGTCTTCTTTCGTTGCACCACCTCAGACGCTCCTCTTTGTGGTGTGCAGTGAGGAGAGGACGTCTGACAGGTCTCCTAGCTTTCATGCCAGCAGCATACAGTCTCCTTTTGACGGTAGACATTGACACTCTATTGCGCGTTTCCCATTGCTGGATGAGCACTCTGCTGTTGGTGAATGGAGATCTCCTAACAAGGCGTACTAGGGCTCGATCATCACGGGCAGTAGTCTTCTTCGGTCTTCCAGATCTAGGCCTGTCCTTCACCTCGTTAGTTTGCCCATGTTTTGCAATCAAACGACTGATTACAGTATGGTTAATGTTCAGCTGTCTGCCAATCTCTCTGCATGATATACCAGTGGTATGCATGCCTATGATTTGCCATTTCACACGATCACTTAACCTTCGTCTTGCCATAGCGGTTCACAATCAAGAGCTAATTCTCTCTGTACAAATAAACCACGGTCATGAACACAAAATTCCTAATCTTGTCGCCTAAATCTGTATGTAATGTTCTACACCTCAAACTGGACTTTTACATAACTGAACACGTGTGCTGTTTCCCGCCACGCACGGACATCAAGCGGCGTGAAGTCATGCATGCATGTGCATTTCGTACTTGGAATTATGTCAGCTAACGCGGGGACAAAAAGTATGGCAGCCTAGTTGTACCATCATGTTTCTACGTTCTATTGTTTTTGCTGGTGCTTAACTTTTGCACAGGTGTATATATATATATATATATATATATATATATATATATATATATATATATATATATATATATATATATATATATATGTATGTATGTATTTGAGCTACCTTATAAATATCTGAGCTGACAAAAATAGAACTGATATAGTGTAGCTAACCTAAACTGAATTTCACTATAAATAGATGAGTTTGCATCACAACATAGGATGCATATACTTATTATACAAAGTGTGTATATGGATTTGCCATATACACAAACAGAAAACATTATTGTGACCATGCGTCATGACGAACAATACATACAATTAACAATACAATGCGTATGATCAATGCGTAACAATTTACGCATCATTTGACAACGCATCTTGTAACACATAATTATCAGTGCGCTGTTCAAGAAATGCGTAAATATAATCACGGATTATTACGCGCAATCATTCACGTGTCATTTGAAAAATGCGTAATTATAATAATGCGTTCTGTGAGTCATACAGCGATGGACCCCTGTTGGTTTTTGGTATCTCAAGGAGTATTATTGCTGGGGAAAAAAGCCACTATGTGCTTACGTGTTCAACTAATTTAGAGCTTCCCAAAATTTTACAAAGAATAGAACATCACGATTTTGCTGTAGCTGAAACTAAAGCTATGACGGATTCGGAACATAAGCCAATGATTATAAATGTTTTCCGGACTAATTGAATGTCTTCAGTGTCATGCAGAATGTTAAAGTTTGAAGTCATAATTTCATATCATCTTGATTACAGTAATTCTTTTAATGTTGAATTACTGTTACCATTGTACATTATCACACTACTATCGCAGTAGTGTACTACGACCGAAAAGCTAACTGCAGTCCGCAACAGTACCATGACCAAATGAATTCGAATTAAGAACGAAACCAGAGGAACATATATGCAGGTGGGCAAGTTAGGATCTATGAAGATTTACATAGTCTAACTCACGAATGCTTTTAAAGAAGCATTCTAATACAGTTCATAATCTAGGAACCTCTTGGGAAGACGGCACGGCCTTCCTAATGTTCAACTCTGAATGGTGTCTTTGGAACTGGTCATCTCCTCTGACCTGACACCTCATGCGCCTAGATGTGTGATGCATTTCCCCTCGGACCTGACACCTCGTGCGCCTAGGGGAAAAATTGTGATGCGGTTCCCCTCAGACCCGACACCTCATACGCCTAGAGGAAGTCTGATGCATTTCTCCTCGGACCTGACACCTCATGCGCCTAGGAGTGATGCTGTGTTTGTGGGACAGGTAAAACAGAGTCAATATTCAGGTCATCTGTCAAAACAGCATCTAGATCATCATGCAGAGTTGATGAGGATGGATCAATACCATATGGATTGGTTTCATCCAAATCCTCTCCAAAAATGGATACATGGCTATCATCAGATAACAAACCGCCATTATCAGGGGATAATAAGTCATTATCGCCATGATCTTCAGAGCTAATAGCATGTCTCATTCGCAATACCCATAGAGATAAATCACGATCTCTGCACAGCTTAAATCTATCATGGTGAACACCTAGTTCCCACCGTTGTTTTTTTTATACCAGACAGTGCTTCTGACAACTTTTTATAAATAAAAAATGGACCAGTCCAGGGAGGTTGTAATTTGCTGGACTGGCCTATCTTAGTTGCAGAATTAGCAAGCTAAACCACATCACCAACATGATAGGCACGCTCTTGCAAACGTAGATCATACTCTTTTTTCTGACACTTTTTAGCCATTTTAAAGTTGTCCCATGCTACCTCATGAGTTACGTGCAACGTTTGCTGTAGCTGTTGGACGAAGTCACTGGCATCTGAAGGAGCATCACCTGTAGTCACAGACATGGGATACTTGCACATTATGTCAATAAGTTATAACACTTCTCGACCAAGCAATATCGCACAGTACCAGCTTTCTTCCAAACTAATCCTGGGGCTGAGGCCACACAGATTTTGACGGAACTATGATACCTTTCTCTAACATGTCTGTAAGGTGTTTCTCTTCCTCATTCTCAAAACCAAGAGGAGTTCATCTAAATTTAGAACGATCAGGTTGTGCATTACCAGTGTCAACCTTATGTCTTATCCCCTTGAACAAACCTAGATCATGATCATCTTTTGCAAATGCATCCCGATACTCGATTAACATGGATTTAACTTGCAAAGACTGCGTCTCCGATATGACCTCTCATACAGATCCTGTAAGAACACAGGGATGTAAACCGTTCTGGTTTATGGGGTTACCAGCAAGTTGAAATTCTGTTCCAGGGTCTAAAACCTCCTCAATTTCTGTGACAATACCAAGGTTGTGGTCTTGTTCCAGTGTAATATATTGGGCCGACAGGTTCCTTAACAAAATAGGAATCTGCGAATATTTGGCAGTGGCCACTGTATGATGCATTACCAGACCCTCCAGTTTAGACAAGGGCTGGAGCACAACATCATTCTGTACCTCCCAATCCAGAACGCCTGTGGTCTTCATGGCCTCAAAAAGACCAACGATCACTTTCTGCTTCAATGTTACTGGAGCTACTTGGGTTTCCTTCCCATGAGCTCTCAACATTGATGCTTGAACTGGTTCTCCATTGTCAGACACAGTCTAGTCAGATCAATGGTGGCCTTGTGTGCCTTCAAGAAATCCAGTCCTAATATAATTGGATCATTAATATTGGCAAGAAGGACTGGCCAGTTGAACATCATAGAGCCTAATGCAATTGTGACTGGCTCACCAGTTTCTGCAGGGATAATATTGTCTCCACCTGCACCTTTCAATGAAATAGAGTCCAACTTTTTAAATGGTAAGGTAATTTCTTTGCAACGTTCTTGCCAATTTCAGTCACTTGTGCTGCAGTGTCCACTACTGCATTAACGGAAACACCATTTACTTTAATGGGAATGACTAGTGTCATTGGGTCACGATTAAACTCATTCATGCGAACATTATATGGTCGCAGAGGTGAAGATCTCGGTGAAACAGAAGGTGATGGTGACCGTGTATGCCTCGGCTCCGGACACTCACGGGAAAAATGGCCTTCTAAATTGCAATTAAAGCACTTTCCCGATCTGAGAGAAGGAGAAGGGAACACGATGGAACGACCTTCCCTCTTGGAAGAGAACGACCTCGACCGAATTGACCAGATATAAGATTCAAAATCTTAGCGACATCCACCTTCATCTCCGCCATATCCTTCCTAAGTCCTTCGACATCTTTCTCTAATTTATCTATCCTGCTAGGAGCCGTTATGCCTCTCAACTGCTCGGGATTATCTGCCTCCATCAAACCAGAAGCATCGTCCGGAAAACGGAGCTTTCGAACCTCAGGTCTTCTGGAACCCATGATCAATCTTTGATTATAGATAGCTGCATTGACCATTTGCACAGCCTCCTCCAGGGTGCTTGGATCTTTATCCATAGCTATGAGAGCGGCTCGTTTATGCTCAACACCCGGTAGGAATGCATCAATGGCAATTGTCTTGATCAAACTCTCTGAGGCATCATGGTAGCCATCTAAAGTGAGCTCCTGGATGGTATCTGCAAATTCCTCTAAAGAGTTACCCTCTTGGCGAATGTCTTGCATTTTTTTTCTGATGATGTGGGGCAGATCTTTCTTCCAGAATCGCAACGTTAATCTGTTGCATATACTGGCGTAATCATTCTGGACTTGCACAGAACAGATGCAGTAAAACTTTAAGGCCTTGTCCCTTAAAGCTGAGATGAGCATGTCTAATTTATATGTATCAGACCAATGGTACCTTGAAGCAGTATGCTCAAACTGTATGAAAAATGGTTTCCACTTACATTTTCCATCAAAAGTTGACATTTTAGGTGGACGAGGACCATCAGAGTAGCTTCTACGACCTGTGATGGCATTCTAAAGTCATTGCACGAAGAGCCATCCAAGTAGGCTCTACGAACTGACGTCCTGGTGATAAACTGATCTCGACTCCCTCTTAGTCTCTAGGGGTATATACCCACTAGGAGCCAGGTTATCAACTAGGGTCTGATCACCCCTTATGCAACTATTTGAGTTAATGAGTATCTTATATTTAATACCTTGAGCTAGCAGTTCCATGTTCAGTCTAGCTACTTGCTCTTCCTGGGATTCTTCCCGTGGGTGCGAGTCGACCCCACCAACAGCACCGTCATCATCGATGTCAAATACGACGTCCTCAGCATAGAGCAATCGTTCAAGGACAGAAGTTGTGGCAGGCAGATCAGAATCTGCCTTAATGTCGGCCAGAGATATGGAACCTCCTCTGGACTCACGGAAATTTACTATGCCAGCAGCTCGAATTTTAACAATAATATGGAGTGCACTAAGTTCCTCCATGGTTGTAGTGTTAATACACAAAGGTTTAGGCATTATGGGTCACTTTTTGATTTATAACAGGGAATTGAAATTAATATTCGCTAAATAAGTAATATCGCTTACTGAAATAAGTTGTGAGCGTATGCTTACTGAAAAATATAACTCCCTGAGTAGTGATGGTGGTGCAACTCCGGAGAACGTCTAAATGAATTTTCCGAAGCCAGACCAGATTCAGTAGCATACCTGCATGCAAGCCATCCTTCAGAAACTCGAAAGTATAATGATAACGCACGTGTTTACATGCACTAGATTTTTTTTACGGAGTATTAACTCCACAGTGCATTTGATGGTATGAACACCAATATCTGCATTGATTTTCTCAATCCTATCATTTTGAAGGGAGAGTTGGTCATGCAGTTGCAGCTCTTGGTCTTTGAACAAACAGACATTCAAATGGTGCAACTGCTCATTATACAGGACCAGAGAATACGCCGGGATATTAATAAACTTCACCGTTTGGCCGTAATGCCTTATTATGTCTATGGCATGGTAATAGTGTTGGCAAATGCGGTCTACCGTGAGTTCATCATTGGCCGTCCTTAAATAGACAAAACCGTCGCCTCGTTTCTCTGTAAGATTGCAGGTTCTGGTCCAGATATAGAAAACGATACAGTGAAATTTCTGAACGACATTGGCTATTCTCGAGTGAAAATATTAACCAGGTCTTGTGTAGTACCACCGCTTTTACACCAATACTCAACAAACCCAGTTTGATCAGCCCTTTTCAATATGAAACCTTTACCTGTACCCAACAAAATTGCCTGGTGGGTAAAGGACTGATCCACAGAAAACTGGGTACGAGCAAAAAATTCCTAATATTTAACTGGAAAAGAATGCATATGCTGAGTAGTGTTTTAACGGAGTAGCTAGCAATGTGATAATGAACTTTTTAAATTGATAATAACAAGAAAAAACAAATAATGTTCAGCGTAATTAGTAAACTTAATACTACAATTGAAACATATTTATTGATTAGAAGGGCGATTACCCTCTAATGTTCAAAAAGGTAATAATAATAATAATAATAATAATAATAATAATAATAGTGATTTATATCACTTCTTTATTTCAACTAATTCTGAAATAAACAACGAAATTGAACTGTAATTAAAGTATAAAGAAATGTCAAAAATCCGACGGTTAAACTACAGCTCAGAAATGCTGTTTCCTACATATGACACTGAAGACAACTGACAATAACAATCCAGAAACTATATAGGGTTGTTATTCTACCGAATTCATAGAATCGCGATGACCTCATCACAATCAAATTTCTCATAATACTCTGGGATGTGCGCTATTCAGATTCCAAGGTACGATTGTTGGGCGTCCTTAGAAACGGTGGGAAGTTGCAAGCCCGGCAGTCATGAAATGCGGAATCCGTGATTTGCGGACACCGCCAGCACCACAATACCATGCGACTGAGAAAACTTCGTTTCCGGTCGTGAGCTTTTTTTTGGTTCAGGTTTCGGCTTATGATATAGCTTTTGTGATTTCTTCATGGGCCCACGTTGCATTATGGGATATCGTTATTCATTATGCGTATGTTCCCATAGTTGTTTTAGGGAAACCTACTGCGCATTTTCAATGTCTAAAATTTCCAATTTATGGGTCTTGTAAATGCAATATGAGATTTGGTTGACTGTCTCGTATTGTTTTTTAACACTTATGGCCGTGGAAAGTCGTTGTTGTCAAAGTCGTAAGCATTTATCGCTGATAGCAGGAAATTTAAGGTCGGGTACCACGCCATTCGCACCAGGATGGAATGTACATTTATGTATTTACTCGCAGACTTGCATTAATTCCCGGTTTTTTGTAGCTTATGTCCGGATAAACGCGATTTCAAAATTCTAGTGGACGATATTTCATTATGACATCATAGTTACTATAAACTTGTTTGTATTTCCCCAAATAGCGAGGAGCACCGCGATATGTCGGTACAAATTTTATAACATCATTGGACTGGCGCAAATATTAATGGTGTATTAAATATTAATGGTGTGGCCCCGTAGGTAAAATGTGCACCAATGATGGCGGATATCACTGACAATTGACATACGCATTGTTGTGAATATCGTGGACTGTATTTACCAGAATGCTCTCCAAGCATGACGAAAAATTAGCTTCAAATGTACTATACATGGGCATACGTATTCAGGACATTTCGACCCTATACAAATTCGTCCTGTTTATTTAAGCAATAAATGGTGTCTGCGTTCACTTATAGGCAACGCCTATATATTACCATTATAATGACAAGTTGACACAAGAGAGGTTAATGTTGTTAATTTCACATTCTTTCAGGTTACAAAAAGATTTACCACACCGGCTCAATTAACTCGTACACCTGCATTATGATGCTGCTGCCGGAAGTCGAAGTCGGCGCTTGGGGCTGTATAAATAGTGACACATCCGGAAGTCGAAAATCTAACTTGAGAAAGTTGGCAGTAATTTATTCTTTGGATTTGCTGCTTGGTAGGTACCGTAGCAAAGCAACACTCACATTAATGATTTAGCCCCTCAAATACTAGTAAAAAGGGGTTTGCCATCTTCGCTCTGTAATGGTTAGACTAGTTGGAGAGGATCGAGGTGTTCAGGAGTGCACACCTGCTACACACAATCCAGCAGAGGTGGCCATACAGGCCTGGTACGACCACTTCCCGTCCCAACACATGTACATATTCGGGTACGGCCGTGCTCCCATTAGCAAGGATTTTTGCATTCCACCCCACACCCACATGGATAACCTATGCGGGGACCTATGTGGGAAAAGGTGTTCCATTGGCAAGGGCTTTCTTTATCTCCGTATATGTAGTAACGCGGACGGGGAATGTATTCTGGGAGTTTCAAGACCAATTTCGACTGCATTGGTTTTCAAGAATGGCAGATGTACAATTTTTACTGTTACTTCAACAAAAACAATGTTTACACAACATAGTGACAGCTCTTATGCTGCGGCGACGTCAGCAAGTTCTTGGCATGAGAAAACACAGATTGTTTGGTGCATCAAAGCATACAGCGAAGACTGGAATAAAGGGCTTATCATATCATAATCTAGTTAAGGAGCTTCAACTTGATAGTGCACATCACAGATACTTTCGCATGGCTCCAGAGGAGATGAAATATGTTTTGTCGTTAGATGGTCCAACGATAAGCACAGAAAGAGTCACTCGGCGGCCAATGGACCTTTCCACTCCCTGACTATCAATTTCTAGAAAACTATACAGGTAAGCTATTGAATATTTTGGAACTAATTTGACTTGGCGTGTAGGAGGAGTTGCATTACAATCGATAATTACTGCCCAATTTTGACCCAGCCCTGGGGGTGGGGGGTGGGTGGTTTCAGAACAAAATTCGAAGTGTCCTGCACATCCTTGCCCATATGTATAATCATCCCAAAGGCTCTATGCCTGATAGTTTATCCAGAAAGGGACTAAACACAAAACTTAAGAGTTCTGCTCTAAAATGGCTACGTCCAGCTAAACGCAAAACTTAACGTGAAATAACAGAGTCCGTTGAGTGGAAAATGTAGGGGATAATGTTATAAATGGATTGTAGTAATAATATATATGTTGTAATAAGGCTGTATATCAGGTTTAGTGGCTGTATGCCTGATAGGATTGCCATAGAAGAGCTAAATGCAAAACTTAACCAAAATTGGACGCTGCCGCCAACGCCGCTGCCGGATGACATGCCCGCTATCGCATAAACTCTTCTGTTCGCTGAACAGGCGAGCTAAAAATCTGTTCTTCATTCTTACAGGTCTGGAACCATGGTTGAACAAAACAACAGCATGCACATACCCGCAGCCATGGGAACAACCGAGTACTGGTGTCACCCCTGTTCAGCCAGCGCCCTCGACTAGAACAATCGATACCAAGCAATACGTCGGCAACTACGTTCACCCAGCATTTGGCAGGTTCGTCATCTTCGAGGACCCAGATATGAGATCACAACTCTGTTACAAATTCGGTGTTAATATGCATGGTAAACTTTTCCCAGCAAACGATGAATCAAATGACGATTTCCTCATTACTACTGACCCCCCATTGGCTTATCGAATGGCCTTCCAACCCCGATACCCACACGGATACCCAATATCGTTTACTCGAGTAGGGGATCTAGTACACTCAGTGTCAGTGACATACCTAGAATCGAATGATCCACCAGAGTTCATCAAAGAGGTAATTCCAGAACGAGACACAACTCTGCCAGTGAATTCCGCAGAGACAACCCACGCTTCCGCAGAAAACTTAACTCTGGCAACCAATTCTGCAGGGAGACAACCCACGCTTAAAATGGCTGCAGTACTCACTATTCTGAGCGCCTACATTAAGATCATGTATTCTTGAACTATAATGGACCTTTCCAGTTTTAGCTATGCCCCGCCCATCTCTATCTAAGCTCCACCCACATCTCATTCATGTTGGGATCGATCGATCTTTAGAACTTCCTGACTATCAATTTTCCAGAAAACTATACAGGTTAAATATTTTTAAACTAATTTAACAGCGTCGAGTCAAATTAGTTTCAAAATATTCTACAGAATGTTTATTAAACGGTAACGACATACAATTCGTACAATGTGTCAGACTATTAAGCGTTTAAGAGGGGCTATATCGAGTCTTTCATGATTATGACATCATCCTACACGTCACTTAGTTGGCTACAACATCATATGATGGATGGATAAACTTGAAAAGGTCCATTATGCAATCATCTGTAAGGGGGCACATAAGTGGTGACACTGTCCACCACCTCTCTGGACCTGGGCACCATTTCTTAAAACTTTATTGAATGTGCATTTCAACCCAGTGAACATGAAAGACTTGATCTATATATGAAAGTGAGAAACTTTCGGAACTCTATATTTTGACTGTTCCGTGCTGTCCATGAGGTCGTGTTTATCATACTGTCACTTCCTGCCTCTCCTTGTGAGGTTGAAAGACCATTCAGTATGGGCTATGTTGTTTCAAGAGGTAGTTTCCATCAACAATGCATACTGAATGTTTGTCTGTCGTGTGCATATTCATACATTGACGCAAGGTGATGGACAGTGACAGGAAGCAAGTATCAATGTGATGGACCAGTTTGGTTTTGACAAGCACGGCCTGAGGGCTTTATTTAGCAAGTAACGCCAGTAAAATTAAATTTTATATTTCGTATGTACTTGTTTTACGTTAATTTGAGTACACGACCTATAACCTGTATAATGACACACAATATCCTGCCAAATTTCGTTATTGCAAGATCAGAAAATACAGTTAATATTTGTTGGGAATAATATTTAATTAATTCTATTATCGAGCCAGTCATTCTTGTGGCAAATTATCAAAAATTGTCTTATCTTGACCAGCAAATGGACATTCCTCAAGACCACTGCTTGACCCTTAAATAGTCAAACATCAATAACGTTGATCTTAACCGTCACTGATAAGAAACGACAAAGTCTTTATGACGTAAGGAATATTTTGTTGAATATTTTGAAATAAACTTAACTGGGAGCTGTTGTTGCTTATGACAGCAGCTGGTTCCAGTCAAATTATTTAAAAAACAGCCAACAGCTTTTCTGAATCATTGTCTCAAGGGATATTGAGATATTGAGTTAATAGACTCAGTAGTCTAATAGTTAATATTAAATTCTGTTATAATATTCACCAAACCAACATGGCTACCACAACATTTACGTCTTTCTCTGCATTGGTGTGAAAGTTAACGTATAATGCATAAGTGAAACTCTATTTGTGTGTAGAAATATTCACAATTTTATTTTAACTGAATGCAAAATTTATTATATCCCGAATACAATCATAGTAGAATATTTTAAGTACATGTTTGTGTATATATCTTAGGATTTCTTGTAATTTTAAATGTCCTATCTTTTCTTGGTACAGACAATATATTAACCTGTGTAATTCCTGTGTCTAAATTTCAAGGCAACTATACATGGAAAACTGTTAAATATTTTGAAACTAATTTGAGTGAAATCTGTTGCTGCCATAGTAACAGCTCTCAGTTAGTTTCCAAATATTCAACAGAATATTCCTTACATCATAGAATATTTTTTTACATTTCTGGCCTGAAACGGTTAAAAGTTGACCATCCAGCTAAGTTGTTGAATATTTTGAAACTAATTTGACTGGGCGCTGTTGCTGCCTATTAGTTACAAAATATTCAACAGAATGCTTATTAAATATTAAATTCATCAAATACATACAATTCATACACGTGGACTATTCAATGTTAATGATGGAGCTATATCATTCATTATGATTATGATTGTGACATAAGTCTACATGTGACGTAATTGATTATGTTGTTATATACTTGAGCAAAAGATGGGATCTCTCTATTTAGAGTTATAATACCTGTTTCCTGCTTATCCATACTCAGCTGCTTGTGTATATTTAGTACCAGGTTTGACGTTAAGGACTGGTCACCTGCACAGGGAAAGTTAAGTCATCTCTCCCCCTGGGTAGGTGAAATCCGAAATACACCTGCCCTACCGGACAGGTCATTAACCCTTTAACACTCATATCAGCCAAAAATGGCATCTACAGTGGTCTTGAGAAACGTCCATTTGCAGACCATGAAAAGAACAGTTTTGAAAATTTTCAAGCCAGTTGTTTCAGTGGTAAATTTTCAAAAATAGTCTTCTCTTGAAACACAAACAGACATTTTCTATGATAAAATTGAAATTTTCTTGAACAAATTCGAGGGTTAAAGGGTTAATTATATCACATCAAATCATAAATTGCAAAATTACATCAAAACCTATAGAGTAGAATAACATATCATACATTTGGTCACACGCTTTTTATTTAAGGCAGGTGAAGTTTCTGTTCTGCCTTACATAAGAGGTATTTATAACGTGGAAAGGACACGACTCTCAGTTTTTATACTTGATGCTTGTCCTGAAGGCTTAGGATGAGTTGCATGAGAGGTAGGCAAAATGTTACGATCTACTACACCTGAGTATAGTACTACCTGCAATGGGTTAGATATATTTATTTATATTATCATTGATATTTTAAGTAATTGATTATTATCCCATATTTATATTATCGATTTTTAAGTAATTGGTTACAAAATTATGACATGTTGCATAAAATAACTTAATACATACGTGTTATTGACAATTTGTAGCGGTTTCATGGTATATATGCAGCCTTTAATAGTAGTCTAATGAAATTATCACATGTTTTGCATTAACTAAATCGCTACCTCAGACAACACTAGATACTACATTAGACACATAATATCCATCCCTGTGAACAACATGACTAGTTTACTTAAATTTTAAATAGGTTTTGAATGAAGTCGAACACATTCATACACACAACTCATAATTTGAGTGAAGGAACTTATGGTCGTTGAACTAGGATAAAATATTTTATCACATAGGCAATCTTATAATCTATTGTATAACATTAACTGATTACTGCAAGCCACCAGACAATAATTTCAATGGACAATAACTCTTGATCTGCTGAATATTTTGAAAACAATCTGACTGATGGTTGTTGGTGGCTAAGCCACCAACAACTTTCAATCAATTTGTTTTAAAAATATTCAGAATATCCTTAGTTAAACGCCAGTTGCTAAACAGATAAATAAGCCATTGCGTATAACTTTCTCTCATGAATGTAATAAAAGCACACGCTAATGACGTAAGTTGAAAACAATTTACCTTATTACACCTAAAACACCGATTGACCTACTTACCAACCACTTTGCCAGCGGTGGTGACGTGAAGTATGTAATTTTCTTGTTATATTGGCAAATTGTTGTGAAATGTAGTCATGAAATATGACGGTACATCTTAGTGAGATACTCTGAAAAACTCATTCAATCAATCACATATAAGTTTAATGCTGAAGTCCTAAGAGGTTGTGCTTGTCACTATGTTTAGTTGTGCATTGTTCAGAACTCTCTGTTGTGAGGCGCTATAGTGATAAACACACATAATACAACATTATAAGAAAATAGCAAGAGTTGGCATGAAAATTTTCTTATGTGATAAATAGAATCTCGAACTCGAAGTCATTTTGTATCAAATTTATCACACTCGTTTAACTCTAACATTCATATCAGCCAAAAATGGCTTCTGCAGTGGTCTCGAAAAATGTCCATTTGCAAACGAAGACTATTTTTGAAAATTTACCACTGGAATGACTGGCTCGATAAGCGAGCCAGTCATTCCATTGGCAAATTTTCAAAAATAGTCTTCTCTTGGTCTGCAAATGGACATTGTCTATGAGAAAACCGAAATTTTCTTGAATAAATTCAAGGATTAAAGAGTTACTAAGCTCTCATTTGGAACTCACTTAAGCTCGTTCCAAATGAGATCTTACTAAACTTGTATGATAAATTTGATACAAAATGTGAACTCGTTTGAGATCCTCTTATGACACATTGGCTCATCTATGATCAGAAATGGCACAAGTGATGCTCAACGATGTAGCCTGAGCCATTTGTAAACGCGATGTCAGGCAACTGAAAGGAGAATACCATCTGAAGGTCAACCTTATAAATCACTTCGTATTCACTAATTTCATTATCCTCTATACTATGCAATCATGTGATTTGCAACACACAAGAGGGGGCATAATGGTCAAATTCTGTACTGAAGTTTTATTCCAATCACAACTTTTTTACCCCGCTGTCTAAATAATTAGCTGACAATCTTTGAATTTAGAATCCTGCTGAGAGAAATACAAACTTTCTAATTCACCAATTTCAAATTTGACAGTGCCGATTCCTACTTTTTGTGCTCTCGAATAGGTCTGTCTGATCAGTATTAAAAAAATTAAGCTTGTAATCATGTCATAAGCCACTTCAGAGTGGTGTTATAACTATACGGCATAAAAAAAATATAGCAATTATTTATATATACATGGACAAGAAATGGAATGTTCAGTCTGGATATTTAAATATAGCTCGCAACCAATTTGGTTAGAATATAATTAATAAGAATTTAAATATATATGTATATGCATGTTAATAGAATCACATTAATATAGTATATAGGTATAGATCATGGTTTATAGTCCGCTTCCACTTGCATGCTCAGCCGACCTTACAACTTTAACCCCCTGGTATGATCTATGCCACCTACTGCATGTAATATGCATTACTAAATGTGATTTCCAACATAGCAGTCGGGACATACCTTTGATATGCTAAATTTGATCAAGAAAATCAAAATATATGCTTATATTTGCGGGACAAGCGAAAATTATTTTTCTAATGTACCACTAGAATGACTGGCTCGCTTATCGAGAGTTATTCCAGTCATAAATTAACAAAAAAAAGTCTTCTGTTGGCCTGCAAATAGACAGTCCACAAGATTAGTTTTCGTTGGAACTTCCACCATTAGAGGTCTGTTGATACACGACAGATTAAGTTACCAACATAAATCAGTCAATTTTTACCATATGGGACAAATTCCTTATACATAATTTTACTTACACTTGATCGGCAATACAAAAATAAATATATATATATATTATGAAATGGGGTGATTAAATCTCAGCAGTTAGAAATATCACAAACAGCTAATACAATTTAACTCATTCAGTACCAAAGATGTCATAAGAAATTATTTTTACGTCCAGAGAAAAATGTCACCAATTTGAGAAAAGTGCATGTGTCAATTCAGGAATGCCGACAAAACAACAGCCGATTGGTTAAAGATAATTTTACCCGCCAATAGAAAATTGTCTTCTAACCACTCTTGTGTTGATTTAACACATTCATGCTCAAGCTGGCCAGAAACTGCTTCTACAGTGGTCTTGATGAATGCATATATGCAGGCTAAGAAGACTATTTTTGAAAATTTACCAATGGACTGACTGACTGGCTCGGAAACCAAGTCAGTCATTCTAGTGCTAAATTTTCAAAAACAGTCTTTTTTTGGCCTGTAGGTAGACACGGATTAAGCAATACTTTACCAGGAACTAATTTTTGCTGACTTAGGCAACAATGTTTTCCAAGCAAATAAATTTTAAAATATTAAATAGAATGTTTTTTACAATGAGTCAAATCAAAGAGTGCTTTTGTTTACATTTTATTTGCCCATCTGTCAATTAAGTATACTTCGCTTAATGAACTGACATCTCTTCACCTAACATAAATGTTAGGTGCCATAATCAGTTTAAGCCTTCAAAACTAGCCGTTGCAGATCTTTAAAAATGTCTATTTGCACGCCAAGAAAAGACTAGTTAAATTTTACAACTGGAATGACTGGCTAGATAATCAAGATAATCAAGATAATCGAGCCAGTCATTCCAGTGGTAAATATTTTTTTAATGGCCTGCAAATGGATAATCACTAAGCTTAGATTAAAAAAATTTTCCCACACCTTCAGCATTAAAGAACTAAGAATAGTAGAGTATAGCTTGGCATAATAACACTTGTGTATAAATTTCATACTTTCCCATTCGCATAATTAAACATTTTCATTATGATAACATATTGTAAAATAAATGTCCACTAACATAATTATATAAAAGAAAACACGAATAACTACTCCCCAAAATAATTATTCATTTGAGTATATTATTTTACTTAAAATATATTATATTGTCATGCATAGCATCTCTCTGTCTTCTAAAGTACAACTTAGTATCTTTGTTCATCTCGCTCTGTTGAACAAGCTCCTTCTGGGGTCCCGCAAGTGGCACAGCCATAGCAATGAAGACCCCTGTCGGGTTCACACTAAAAGATACATTGGTTGTTAAAGTGAAATTTCCCATTTTGGTGCCATCAAATACTTCAGTCACAGCGTAACCTGCAGATATATAATTATAAAGCAATTTTTAAGTTCAACTACCAAACTCAAGTATATACATATGTACATTAAACAAGCACAGGTTGTGTGGACATTGTTGAATATTGGTAAGTGTGCATAGCAAAACAACAAGCTAGCTGGCTAAAGAAGAACAAATGATGTATTTTCACCAAAATTTTGACTGATTTTACAATCACACATTATGTGACTCCCATGTGACCGCCAGTGTACTTACATGTAATTTCAAAAAGTGTCATTAACGGGCATGTGAATAGGTGCTAGCAACTACAAGCTGGTGGGTGGGAGTGTTTATCATGGGCATTCATGGCAGCTACATTTTGGGTGTACTGGCAACACCCATACAATGAAACATGGCTGAAGGATCTTTAGCAACCCTGCGTGGTTTGTTGCCCTTGGGGTGGCAAAGAACTCTTAACTGCAATGGTTAAGATATCAATGGTCAACTAAAATGGCAGGATTGTGACTCACAATTCTGCAGAATTCTTAGTAAATATTTGTTTGATTATTAACCTTTATCATCATTATGGCAGAAGATAGTCAAGCAGACAAAAGACCAAAAACGCTAACGCCAGTAACAAATATGAAGATTTTAACAAAATACAACCTTGATCAGATTCTTCTCACAATATATCCACGATGTACCATAGTGATGCAAACATTCTGAAGTTTTAATCCCGAAATATTTGTAATGAATTTTAATGGAGATCCCTCTGGCAAATGTGGATTTATTTCGTCCCAATGTGAGCTAAGAATTTTGTCAAGTATTTCTAACCCTTACCACTCTGATGTCAATATTCTATCTCTTCCTGTGTCAATGGCAATGAAACTGGTGTACATTTCTCAAAAACTTTGGTGGATGCATCTGCCACCAAACTTGCTGAAAAATTAACACCAGTTATCTTTTAATTTAATTTTAAAATTGAAAATTTGGACACCAGAGTGGTAAGGGCTAAAAGCCAGGTTTTCAGGAGATAAAATAAATTTTGTGAACATGGACAAACTTCGTTGAAACACATTTCTGATCTGAAGCCACTCTATGCAGGCTTCTATACATGCTCCAGAAACTATGTAGATTAGTTCATCAGGCGTGTTAACTGTGGCAAAAATGGACAGATTTTGAAAACGTAGATTTCCAACCAGTGCCTTATCACAAGGCATTAATGTAACAAATTTGATACAAATCTACCAATGTATTGAGATTAAACTAAAAGATAAAAATCATACCTTTCGGATCAGTTAACCCCAGACCACCTAGAGTTAGCTCCACTTTGGAGGGTCCACCACCCTGGTTGAAGTTAACCACTGCAAATGTCACCGTTCCAGTAGGCAGGATGGGGCGTGTCCATAGTTGATGGTTATTAATCTGTAAGGAAAAAATGGTTAATCCGTAAATGGTCAAGATTGGTTTAGAAAACTGAGGAATCTAGTTTTAGGTATGCCCCACCCATCTCTAGCTAAGCGCAACCCACCCTTTGGGATCCCTGCACTCACTGAATCCCAATTTCCAGAAAAATATACTGGTAAGCTGTTGAATATATTGAAACTAATTTGACTGGGTGCTGTTGCTGCCATTCCCAGTCCAATTAGTTTCAAAATATACAACAGTATGCTTATTAAATTGTAAAGACATACAATTCATACAACCTGACAGACTATTAAGCGTTTAGGGCAGACTAAATCGAGTCATTCATGATGTAATTGATTATGACGTCAGCCTACACATCACGTAGTTGGTTATGAAGTCATATGATTGACTGACAAATAGAGCTGGGCGGTATTGATATTTACATGACGGTATCGGTACCATGAAAAAATACCGCGGTACCACGGTATACCGTCATCTGAGCTTGAGGTATGCCACGAAATGAGAACAATTTTTTCCATTTCCTTTTCACTGCCATCTCCAATCAACGGTAAATATAGGTAAAATAAATAAATCGGCTTCCTGATTTAGAGAAGAAAAACATGGCTATTGCGACTGTTTAGTTTCACGATTTTATTAGGTCACTATTTTTATTGACGTAATATCATTCACGGGAATATCGGTCAAAGGGTGTGGTCGACTCGCTAACTATTACCCACTGTTTGAGACATTGGGGCGCACTATTTTCAATCTGGATTGTTCTTGCTATTAATGCGTGCGACCAGCAAACGGTAAATTTTAGTCCAGACAAAATCTGCGAGTATTTAAACGGGGCGAGTGTTGTACTCTTTTATTTCTGTTGGAGTCGTATATTCTGTTACTCGCGAAAACAGGCCTATACACATACATATAACACGACATTGAATATAGCCGATTCCAAAGCTTCTGATAATTACCGAGTACCCGATGTGCAGACTCGTTACTCGCCATGCTTCACGTGAACAATGCGTGTAAAAAGCTATTTCCGCGAACTTCCGACGTGTAGCCAGTTGAAAAATGAATTACAAAAACTAAAACACTATAATTTTTAGGTGTCGTTACTTAAACTGGATTTAATCCTTATTAAAACAAGCCAGAAAAATAAAAAATAACGACTTCAACGCTGCTCGTTGTTAATTAATTAGCACGTGATCAAAACGGCGCGAGCAAATACTATGTTTTAGTAAATTTTCATTGATAAATTCAGCATAGTAATGTATTTTCCCACGGTCGAGTTCATGAACAACCAATCAGATACGTCTGGTGCGAGATCGCTGTTGTGTTTGAATAGCATGTAGTTTGTATGTTATTTTGTTATTCGAGCGTGTTTGTTCGGTGACAAAATGCTTGGAGTAATAAATTACAAATAATAGAAACGGGAATAGGGAATATATTATAGTGTAATTACTACCGGCGGACGGCCAGAGAATGAGTTTAGATGTTTTAAATAAAGCAATTTTACCGTGAGACTTTCAAGACGTACGTTTGACATACAATTCTGCCTGTCATTATTTTGTAATTGACGTCTTGATGTTTGTTTTTACAATGACACTTTCACCTCAACTCGGCTAATAGTTAGGGATGCCTGTATTTTTGGCACTATTAGCACTTATTTACCCTTGGTCAAGTCAGATTTTATGAATATATTTCTCAAATATTGGTCAACCATTATGGACGGTATCCACGGTATTTGGAAATGTCAACGGTCACGGTATATCGCGGTCCTCACGGTACTACCGTCAGACCGGCCAGCTCTACTGACAAACTGGATTCATAAATTGGATTTTTTGAGCAGTGACTGTCCATTAATTTGCAAGTCAACAGAAGATTACATTGTATTACAATGGATAAATCTGATCTGTCACTCAAGTATATGATGTCATAATCAATGGACCTTTCAAGTTTTAACAATGCCACACCCATCTCTAGTTAAGCTCCATCCACACCTCGTTCGTGTTGGGTTCGATCGATCCCTGAACTCCCAGACTATCAATTTCCAGAAAGCTATATAGATACGCTGTTGAATATTTTGAAACTAATTTAACTGGGTGCTCCAGTCAAATTAGTTTCAAAATATTTGACAGAATGTTTCTTAAATAGTCAAACATACAATTCATACAACGTGGCTGACTATTAAGTGTTTAAAACAGACTAAATCGAGCCATTCATGCTGTAATTGATTATGACATCATCCTACACATCACATAGTTGATTATGACATCATATGATGGATGGATAAACTGCCAAGGTCCATTATGTTATATGTAGGCGGAGGTCATAATGAATGACCTAACTAAGTCTTGTCATGATCCTTGAATACTCAGTCAGTTGTACGAATTTCATGCCGTTACCATTTAATAAACATCCTGTTGAATATTTTGAAACCAATTTGACAGCACACAGTCAAATTAATTTCAAAATATTAAACAGGTTCGCTGTATAGTTATCATGAAATTGATTGGCAAGTATATAGATCGATTACAACACGCACCAAGCATGGGCGGAAATTAGTTAGAGATACATGTAGGCAGGGGATCGCCAATAGTGGAGTCATTGATTGGAATGGCTGTCCTCATTCCAGGTCAGTGGTATGTATTCTAAGACAGCATTCTCTTGGCCTGCAAATAGACATTTCTCAAGACCACTGTAGATGCAGGTTTTTGGCTGGCTTGACCATTAAATGATTAAATAATAAAATAAGCAGTAACTACATCAGCTGTTCCATGAAAGCACAGAAACATGACATTCTGAACTTGTCAATAAAGTATACACAAAATATGTAACTCATGCATCTCTGTGAGCTAAACTCACCCACTTATGGTAGGCACAACGGCAATACATTCAGTTTAACCCTTACCACTCTGATGTCAAAATTTTAACTTTTCAAATTAAATTCAAAGATGAACTGCCATGAGAAACACTGCTGCCACCCACAGAGAATCCAACATGACCATCCCAAACATCTGACCAATCAAAATTCTGAAGAGATGTTTGGGAGCGACCACCATAAAATCATTCCAGCCAAATTTGGTTCAAATCTGCTGTGGTTTATGAGATGTGAACTGATAAGCTGAGCAAAATGTTAATGTCAAAGAAAACCCAGTTTTTTTTTTACCAAAGTCCCAATGACCTTGATGTTTGATCTTCTGACCCTATTTTGTCATGCTCTCTCATGGACCTTTCCAGTTTTTGCTATGTCCCGCCCACCTCTAGCTAGGCTCTACCCACACCTCGCTTGTTAGATTCAAAATATTTAACAGCATGTTTATTAAATAGTAGAGACATACAGTTCGTACAACATGTCAAACTGTTAAGAGCTAAAGACAGGCCATGATTATGAACAGCAGATGTCCGCGTTTGTATCCTGTATGAATAACCAAACATAAGATTATGAACTGATAAGTTGGGCTAAAATGCCGGATGACAAGAAGGGCAATCACAATAGCTTGTTTTACTTCATAAAGTCGAGCTAAAAATAGCTTTCCATTGTCCCGCAAATGGAAATTTCTTGTGACCACTGCAGATGCCATCTTGGCAGGATTGCCCATTAAATGGCCAATGATAAACACAATACACATTTTGCTAATTAGTCAGTGTCCATTTACAGGTCGAAGGAAGACAATATTTTTTAGTTGTGTCGCTAGATGCAAGGGTATATGCAAGCATGGAGTGCTTCATCTTGTTGTTGTTCTTAAGGCACATTTCAATAACTCTGGTTCTACTGGAAGGATCTATGCCAGTGGGGTCACAAGCAGATCTATCAATTTTGGGGGATAAAAATCCAGAGCAACGGATTTTCGAAACAGTTGTCAAAATATACATTTGTACGCATTCAATAACCCTGGTTCTACTCGTGCAATCGTCTCCAAACTTAGGTTGAAGCCTGCCCATGTGGTCCCAAGCACATATGACAATTAAACAAGAAACAATTTACAAAACAGACAATTTACTCATTCATCAATAACTTGTTCTACTGGGGCAATCTTCTCTAAACTTAGGTGGAAATTTGCCTATGTGATCCCGAACACGTATGGCAATTTTGTGGCCCGTTCAGCAACATTGTTTTCAAAATCTACATTTCGAAGCATTTTTCAATAACTCTAATCGGTTGCAAATTTGGGTTGTGTGTGTGTGGGGTTCCAAAGAGTTATGTCAATTTTACTATCAAAAACTAAAACTCAACAGTAACAGCTTTCAGCAACATTGTTACAAATTTTTTTGACCTTATGGCTGCCCATCTGAAAAAATATATCGACAGCACGGGTATTGGACAAATTTGTCCTTGTTTAAATTTACCAATGGAATAATGAGCCATTTATTCCAAGGGATAAATTAAAAAAAATATCATCTCTTGGCCTAGAAATGGATATTCCTCACAAAACATGCAGCTTAACAATGGAGGATTCCAGTTTCTCAGTCAATCATATGACATCATAATCATGATGTGTGGATGACTTCATAATCAATGAAGTGACGAACGCTTAATTGATGATGAACTAAGCATTGTTGTACAAATTGTATGTTTTTACTATTTAATAAACATGCTGTTGAATATTTTAAAACTAATTTGCCTGGGCGCTGTTTCTGCCAACAGCTTACCAGTATAGCTTTCTGGAAATTAATAGTAAGGGCGTTCAGGGATCAATCAACCCCAACACACCTAAGTGAAGTGTGGGTGGAGCCGAGCTAAAAATGGGCGGGGAATAGCTAAAACTGGATTCCTCCATTACATGGTTAAGTTGATACAAGAGCATTAAAAAGGGTAATTAACCCTTTAACCCTCAAATTTGTTCAAGAAAATTAGATTTTTTTTCATAGAAAATGTCCATTTGCAGACAAAGAGAAGAATAATTTTGAAAATTTACCACTGGAATGACTGGCTCGATAATCAAGCCAGTCATTCCAGTGGTCAAATTTCAAAAATAGTCTTCTCTAGGTCTGCAAATGGACATTTCTCAAGACCACTGCAGAAGCTGTTTTTGGCTGATATGAGTGTTAAAGCGTGATTAATCTCTAATCTATGATACATAGGTGATGTGAGCTTAAAAGCAGGTAACACATCCTTGGGTTATTCGAATCCTACAAACTTTGGGGGTTTGTGTATCATATATAACAGATATGTTTCGCTGACAATGGATTGTGGCAATTTATTTTATAAATGATATTGCTAAAAGCAGTTTTTGTCAGAACAACAGCTTTCAAATTCACAAATTATTTAATGTGGTGGAGGGGTAATCAGTAAGGCAGATCTTTTACATTCGGCTAACATTTTTCCTTGATAGGTGACTCGCCATCCAAAAACTTGCCATGAAAACAAAGGTGGAGGCAAAATGTACAGCATCATCAATGGAAACGATTTGATTATCAATTTAATACTACATACTGCATAACACCACATTTTAGTGATCAGAGTACTATGTTGGTCTTCACATAATGTTTGTATGCGTGTGGATTGTTGCCGAGATACTGACATTTAGCATTATGTAATAAATTTGACTTCATAATGTATCACACATCATCATAAACCATCTGACAAAAAGTCAGCCCTCCTAAATATCATGTGACGGTGTACAAGAACCTTCATCTATGAAAAGCGTGGCAACCCATTAAATCGCCATCAAGAGCAATAGGCCAACATTCCCCTCCCATATGCGTTACTGAACTAAAGGCCAGTGAGGTACATTGGGGTATATAGATATGGTTTATCTCACCTTTGCCAGCATTATTCCTTGGATTCCCTGCTTGTCCTGGTTTACAGCAATAATGTTACGATTCAGAATAAGTGCCTTCGACTCTGGACGAATCTTGACAAGATCAAGCGACATAAAAAATGGTGATGCCATGATAGCCCATATTGCCAGTTGTGTCCTCTGCTGATCGTAGCTCAGCCCATAGTCACCGACAATCAGCTGGTAGATTGAAATATATAATTTTTAGACAGTTAGACTTTTATTCATATAAACGGAAACACATCCTCCATATAATTTATCTGGATAACTTTATCAAAACCCTAATTCAAACAATTTTATTTGTCCATCCATACAAACATATGTCTAAATATATATATATATATATATATATATATATATATATATATATATATATATATATATATATATATATATATATATATGGGACATTGCCATTTACTGGTCCAAGAATGTGTTACACTTTGACATCTTTGAAAACATGTCAGAAATAAAGTCTGAATGATGCATTATGGAAATTTCTTTTACATTTTAGTAGAGAGATGAAATATGATGGTGGCCATACATCATGATACATGTATGTATTAAGCATTATAAACTTATATATGGGTATCTCAACAATTCTTTTTAATTTACAAACTTACATCACCTACATAATCTTAACTAAGGACCCTGAGAATCCTATTCCAGAGACATCAAACTATTCGTCATGCCCATGAATGGAAAATTTGGGCCGAAGTTAAATTCTGGCATAAAGCCTTGATTTACAACGTCTCTTGTTCTCTGAATTTGAATTGGTAGCATTCTGTACGTTACTTTTAATGAGAACAACAGACTCACATTAATGCAAGGCTTAGAAACTGTGCAACTGGCCATAACAAATTTTTATCAATATGAAACAGAGTTATAGCATTAACATCAATACTCAATTCTAAAACTCAATAAAAGGTCTGTATCTGTTCAACAGTTTTAAGCTGATTTTTATTGACACTACATTACCAATTTGTATAGGTGTACTTACCCATGTTAAACAACCACAAATATTTCTCTCTACATTGTGACAGTTATGTCTTCAACCACATAAATATAATTAAAATGCACTCAAATTTGCAACGCACTGATCATATAAAATTCTAAGTTATATTTATACTTGTAAACATTACAGCGAAACTTATACTAAATTTCCCAAAAAATAATTTGACAGTTTATTTATGCTTTAGGCAGCATCAACGCTCATCAAATTATTTTCAAAACATTAAGCATTCTTTACATTTGAACACCTCTGAAAATTGTTTTCTATGAATCCTGAAAAAAAAGAATAAGCAAATGGTACACTGAATTATTATTGTTGTGTGAATCAAACCTCATATCCGCGACAACAATCATATACGCAATATAAACTCAGTTGCATTTTACCATATCAGGATCATTCCAACCGCCAGGTCCAGCATATAAGCTGTAGTTATATTTATTTGCAGCAATATAGTTTATAATATCCTGTAGGCTGTCCCAGCTATCACCGACATCCCAGTAGTTACGCCACATATTACATGCTTCACGAACAAGCTCATACGACACCTGGATGGAGCAAGGTATGCAAGGATAATAATTTTCATTCCTTAAATTCAACTTCACTAGCAACTTTGATCCCGATCTGCTGACAAAATATCATAATTGTTCTCAAATTTCTTGAAGTTATATCCAATTGTTCTTCTTCCAGTCTTCACCGTAGTTCAATCTTGAATGCATTGTTTTTGGATTACAGTACAAACATAAATGTTTCAAGTACTGTGGATGAAATGAACCTGAACTTCGCTATCTGACAATGAGACTATTCTTATTATAGGTTTATGTGTGTGATATTCTGATACGTTTGATTGTAGTATGTGCAAGACGTTTCTCCCAGGCATTTTTATTTATTTGAATTAAACTAACTTTTTATCACAACTCAGTTACTGAAGCGGTTATTTCAAGGTATTCATTCACAAATATTCTCCACTGGAAACTGCAGATTTATTTCCTATGACCTTTGAAAAATACATTTTTGCTGGAATAAATCTGTCAATTTGATCAAAACTGCCCTCGTAATGTTGGAAAATAACTCAAACAATGAAACATTAAGCATTTCTGATTAGCTCCACAGCAAAAAATTCTGAAATCTAAATGCCATTAAAAACCATTTACAGTTCTCCATCACTCTTATTCTTACATGAACCATTCCCACAGAGCAGCAAATGTAATCATACATACCCACTACATACAGTGGAATCATGTTTGTAATTAAATTGGTAAGTAATTGGGTAAATTTTGAGGAATTTTAATTAGAATGAAATACTAGCTTTGGACTATTCAAAATAAACTCAGTTGCATTTTACCATATCAGGATAATTCCGACCTCCAGGTCCAGCATATAAGCTGTATTTATATTTATTCACAGCATAAAAATGTATGTCCTATGTTGTCCCAGTAATCCCTGACATCCCAGACATTACGCCACATGTTACATGCTTCACGAACAAGGTCATACGACACATGGATGGAGCAAGGTGTGCAGAGTAATAATTTTCCATCCTTAAATTCAACTTCCCTAGCAAGTTTGATCCACATATGGTGACAAAATATCCTAATTTGTTGTCAATCCCCTTGCCATTGTCTTCAATGAAGGGAGCAAATCTGTCACTCAAGTATCTGACATCAAAATCAAATCGGTCATATGTTTGCTGACATCACAATCATAATGCAGTTATAATCATCAGCGCAACTATGGAAATTGAAAACTTGTTGGCAAAATTGTTCGATTATTAGTGGAGTGGCAGAATACAAAAATGTGACAGTGACAGGCAAAGTTTATTACCCCTCAGTAATGTCACATGGCCAAATGCTGTTATTAATTGGTTAAGATCAGGGATGGATGATCTGATATTTCCCTCGAAAAACGTGTTTTAGTTTTACTGTGCAGCTCCATAAAGCTCATTATAATAATATGCATGTTGCTAAAATGGCGGACACGTGCCCAATTTTGGAATTGTTGAATTTCAAGATTTCAAGTGACTCAATTTCAAGACAACTATACGGGAACGCTTTTGCATATTTTGAAACTAATTTGATGGGAGCTGTTGCTGCAGCAAGGTTGTATATTCCGCAAATCACTTGTAGTCGAATAGCGAATGCATTACTGGACAAATTAATCATAGTCATAAAAACAGCGAGTTAATTATCGATCGCAATCTTGTATATTTCTTCATGACGTGATAATAATGATCTGCGTGACGAACGTGTTACATACGGAAATCAACATACCGATGTGAAATGGATTACTAATAGAATTAATTGTAGAAGTAATTAGTCTATGGTAAGCTTATGCTGAAGTATGATGTTATTCCGGATTAACTCTCTAGCGTGAACATGACCATAGACACCATTTCTGGCGTACAGCCATGGCAAAAGTGTCAATTTCACTCTTGCAAGTTTAGCCTAGAGATGTCTAATTCAAGAATTGCTTATTTAATTATATTGTCACGTTATCATAAAATATCTATCTTCGACGTCTGAGGGGTAATAAATTCATTACATCATTTGCGCGTGTGATAACAGCTTGTACCCTCATCAAATGACTGGTGTAAGTAATAGTACAGTATGTCATCCGTGGTAGCTGCATTACATAGGTCATTGGGGACATCAATAGGCCGGATGACAACTTTGTTTTTGCATCGGGCTCATTTTGGAGTCGAAATTAGGTCATGGGCATCCATTCTCCAGCAGTGCTCATCAACAATAGTAGCACATCTCACCATTTCTTAATGGTTTAAAACTAAAATTGGCAAATATGTCCCTAGTGACATTATCTATTAGAAGGATTAACGTGGACTGAATACATCCTAAAAACTAGAGCTTTGACCACTGCAAATCTTCGCTGTATTGGAAACTATGGGATTTTATAAGTATTGGATCCTATTGGAAATACATTTGTGGCTCATTTTCTTATTAAATTCAATGTAATAATTCTAGAGATTGGGAGATTGTTGTTCTTGTCAATATGTTTCAGGCTGGTTAGAATCGTGTTAGCGTTACCTCCCCTAATTTATTTGTAGTAGACCTACTGACGTCTAGAAGAAAAACGGAAAAAGGAAAATAATTAGTTTATTTCTTGATACATTTGGGCCAAAACTTAGTGGGTGAACACCTTTGGATATAGACTACCAGCCAGATATAAATAATGTCTGTTTGATATAGTAATAATAAAGATTTGACAAAAGTGATATCTGATTAAATTAGTATTGATTCCAATGAGAAAATATACGTGCCTTTGGCCTATGTTTTCCAGAAACTATGCCAAACTGACCTAGTTTATATAGAGGTGGTAGGCTGTGTTCAGATATGTGCAGCCACCAAGTTTCATGTAAATATATCAAGACATCTCAAAATTACTATCCTTTCCGATTCACTTCCATAGACCTCAATACTTAAAATGAGGGACTGTAACCCTATATAACTGTAACCCTATAGCATGTGCACAGTTTAGCACGATTCTCACTAACCTGATATATGTTGCTAATATCAACAAGCTCACAAAGCTTAGAATTAATGTGTTGAATATTAAGAAAATGAGCCACAAATACACTTCCTATAGGAGTCAATACTTTTAAAACTTACCACTCTGATGTCAAAATTTTTAAATTTTAAATTAAATTGAAAGATGAACTGGTGTTCATTTTTCAACAAATTTGGTGGAAGATGGTGTTGTCGTAGACAGCAACATCGTCCGCCAAAGTTGTCGAGACATGTACACCAGTTTCTGTGCTACAGACACAGTAAAAGATAGAATATTGACATCAGAGTGGTAAGGGATAATGAACCCATAGATTTCAATACATAGCAAATTTGCAAGGATCATACATGTAGCTCTATTTTCTTAGGATGTAGTCACATAATCTTCATCCTCCAAATAAATAATGTTACTAGGGACATATTTGCAAAATTTCATTTTAGACCATCAACAAATGGTGAGATTATTGCTACTATTGGTAATGAATGCTGCTGGAGAATCCCAAAATGGCTCCGTGGCAAAAACAAAGGTGTCATCCGGCCCATAGATGTTCCCAATGACCTATATAATGCAACTAACGTGGATGATACATTGTACTAAACTTTGCAAGTTGATGTTTGTAAATATTTATAAAGACCCCTTTATATTGTTTTTCTTGTAGACTTCATGATATAATTCAATCTTGAATGCTTCGCTTTTGTACAATCGGTGCTGCTGCCTGTGGAAATTCTTTGAATACTGTGGATGAAATGACACTACCTCATTACAAGATGAAAGACATTATTTCTATGAATGTATGGATGTGATATTATTAGTGAATATGGATTAGGTAGATTGTTGTAGGTCTGGGATTTTGCTCAGTCATTTTTATTTAATTTTTGAAGTGGATTAACGTTTTATTACAGCCCAGTTGCTGAACCGGTTATTTGTAGGTGCTCATTCACAAATATTTACACACACGCCCCAGTCACTGCAGATTTAGTTCCTATGAACACTGAAAAATAAATTTTTGCTGGACTGAATGTCAATTTTATCGAAAATCCTCTTGAAAAGTACGAAATAACAAAATTCATGATGCATGGATTAAGCTTTACCGATCAGCTCCACAGCACAAAATTCTGAAATCGTAATTTCATTAAAAATTGAAACCGCTCTTACCATATCTGGGTCATTAAAATTCCCTGGCCCAGCAACCTCTCGAAATTTGGAATGATCTGCTGCGTAAAAGTTTATAATTCCCTGAACGCTAGCCCAACTGTCATCAATATCTGCCCAGTTTCGCCAGATATTACAAGTTTTTGCTATCTGCACATAATCAGGCTGAAATTGCAGAAATTATCTTTATTAATTTACCTTAAGATTATTTAATATTTGAAGCACTCTCAGAACTCGATTACTCTCAGAACTCGATTGCAAGTATGCCAGCTATTCCTATCACTAGCGTTTGAATACTTTCTCATAAAATTAATATTCACCTATATTAACTTTATCGTGTCATGTAAATTATTAAAGCAAAAAGCAATCAATGTTTAAAAAATTAGTGTATAACTATATGGTATCACTGTCATGCTAAATGCAAAATTGACCTCTATTCTAAAAGTAGCGAGAAACATGCAGGGATACTGCAGGAGAAGCTTTAAGCGTTAAGTGAATGCACTGTTAACCCGTTTATTTCGAAGAAAATGTCCATTTGTAGACCAAGAGAAGACTACTTTTGAAAATCTACCACTAGAATGATTCTAATGGTAAATTTTCAAAAGTAGTCTTCTCTTGGTCTGCAAATTGACATTTCTCAAGACCACTGCAGAAGACGTTTTTGGCTGATATGAGTGTTAAAGGGTTAAGTATATTTAAATTACAGCCAGCAATTACAGTATATATTCGATTAATATTAGCAAGCATTTTACAAAATTTTACAATTTTCTATTATATATATTCTTTCAACCAAAGAGATGTGATACACCAACATCTTTATCATTTTGAGTATTTTGAAGCAAGAATTGAAATTTTAAATATTCTATTTACTTCTAACCCCTGAAATATCAGTTATGTCAGTTTGTCAATATTAAAACAGCTTTACAAGAAATCTGTTGAGAATTTCGAAACTAATTTGACAGTTGATGGCATACAGCTGGTAGACAGGCTTAATAACAGCAACAATTCAAATTAGTGTCAAAATATTTAACAGAATATTGATTGTATCATAAAGATATTTTCTCTGGCCAGTGAGTTGCAGAGGCCGGCTTTGGCCCGCTTGACTATTAACCCTATAATGGTCATACAGGCCAAAACAACCCTCTACTATGGTCTTGTGGAATGTGTCCATTTACAGGCCATGAGAATACAATTTTTGAATATTTACCACTGGAATGACTGGCTCGGGCCAGTGATCCCAGTGAAAATATTTCAAAATTTATATTTTCTTGGTATGTAAAATGGAGATTCAATAAGAAAATATTTAAATTTTCTTGACCAGATCTGACCATTACAGGGTTAGAGAGTTAATCCTCAAATTTCTTCGTGAAAATTTAAACTAAAAACCCCCAAAACCTTCATTTGTAGGACATGCATCTAATTTTTTTTTCTTACCCTGCCTTGACAATTAAAGGGTTAAAGATGCTTTATACTGTCTATTAACGTTTTAACCCTCAAATTTTTTCAACAAAATCTAAATTTTCTCATAAAAAATATTCATTTGCAGACCAAGAGAAAACTCTTTTTGAAGATTTACCCCTGAAATGACTGGCTCGGTCATCGAGCCAGTCATTTCAGTTGTAAATTAAAAAAAATAGTCTTCTCTTGGTCTGCAAATGGCCATTTCTCAAGACCATTGTAGAAGCCGCTTCTGGATGAATGAGTGTTAAAGGGTTAACTTACCAGATGCTTGTGTCTATATATGTACTCATACTGGTAGGTGCCAGATGTAGACAGGGGTGTGACATGTAATCTGATTGTGGGATGATTTACAAGAGGTCATGTTCTTGGTGGGTGCCTGAACTGGTTTAAGGGATGTTTCATTTGCCAGATATATGTACGGGTGCCTATCAGTGGTGTTCAGAGGGGAGGGCGGACCTCATTAAAATGGAATTGGAAGACAGACCCCAAAAAAAGAACTATTTTCCAAATGATACACATAATCCGGTTCTCAAACAAATATATTACAGTTACGCAGCCATTCTGCCTTCAGATTAGACCATTTAGAAAAATCATGATAAAGTTTATTAGACATCCCTCAAACCGACGAGATATGTTTATTTTAGTGTCTTACTTTGGTAACAAGAAAATACTCTATTCTAAGGTTCCCTATATATTACTGTAATACTACATGTAAGTCTCACGCGGTATAGAAAGTAAAATAAGAATCTGTATTACAGTCATTTTGACATAAACTCTATAGATTTTTTGTCTTTTGGCGACTTCACCATGGCTGCAAAATGAAAATGTTGTGCTTTTGATCAAACAAATCGACACTTGGACGATTAGCATTATTAGAATTGCATTATTAGTTTTATGCACTGAATTCTCTGTTGTATTGAATAAGTACATATATACATGTAACTAATTATTGATGCTTAAATTTGACGATATTGTCATATAGTACTCTTGTTTATGCTGATCGCTAATATATTCCTTATGCCATCTTTTTATAACCATACATGTAGTATCAATAAATATATATTATAACAGAGATTCGTAGAGCCATTAATACACTCAACACGGCAATTTCGCTATATTCAAAGCAACCATATATGAAGACAGAAGAAAACTGGAAAATAATTTGACTGGAAGTGAAAGTGGTTACTGGCTTAGTGAAATTAATTTCAAAATATAAGACAAAATAGCTCTATGTTGCAAAGAATTTGCCACATCGTATGTGCAGTAATCATTGGCCAATAGGGTTAAAGTTACATGGAATTTATACAATATTTGGATGTAAAGTAAAGCCGCGGGAATTATAAACAAGAAAATGACATTACAGCCTGTTGAAATTCACAGACAAGGAAATGATCATTGTGTCAGCAGATCTGGATCTAACAAAATATCATTATGAAATAAATTAAAATTTCAACCACTTAATAATAAAGAAAGTCCAGAGATTAAATAAATTAAAACAGCTTAATGTTAAAAACAAGAGGCCCAAGGGCCTGTGGCGCTCACCTGGACCATTAGCATTTAAACCATTTGCATTTAAATAGACATGATGGATGACTTTCAGAAAATCTAAGATTTCCACCAAAGAATTGACCAACCAAGACGCTCATTTAATATGTTGAATCCTACCATCATTGGATAGTTCCACCCAAGCTTTGTTGAAATCGGGTTATTGATTGAAGGAGTACCCTTTTTAAATGGTTCCGGAAAACTTTCTTTAAATCAGAGATTGCTGCCAAAACATTGACCTATCGAAATTCTGAATAGAATTTCTAGAGGCTACGACAATAGGATCCTTTCAGCCAAAATTGGTTGAAATTGCCCACGCGATTAATGAGGAGTAGCATTTTATATGAATTCCCATTTATCGGAAAATCTAAGATGGCCACCATCAAAATCAAGCCGTCAAAATTCTGTATACAAGTTCTGAAGCGTACGGGCCTAGAGTTCTTCCATCTGAGTTTGGTTGAAATCGGCCAAGTTGTTAATGAGGAGTACTAGTCTTTTAATTGATTTCCCAAAATATTCAGAAAATCCAAAATGGTAGCCGGAAAAATTGACCGATCAACATTCTATATGCAACTTCTAAAGCCTACCACCCTAGGCTCATTCCAGCCAGTCTGGTTGAAATCGCCCACGTAGTTAATGAGTAGACAATTTTCAGCCATTATTCGGCTAATTCAAGATGGCTACTGAATAAATTGACCATTCAAAAGTCTAGCTAGAGCTCTGAAGCATAGCACTTTAGCATCATTCCAGCCAAGTTTGCTTGAACTCATTCAAGCGGTTAATGAGGAGTAGCCTTTTAACTGATTTCCCAAAATTTTCAGAAAATCCATGATGGCTGCCGGAAAAATGGACCAATCAAAATTCTGTATACAAGTTTTCAAATCTACCAGCCTAGTATCCTTTCAGCTAAGTCTGGTTGAAATTGCTCAAGCAGTTAATGAGGAGTAGCATTTTAAACGATTTCCCGCCATTTTTCAGTAAATCCAGGATGTTTGCCGGAAAAATTGACCAAATAAAAATTCTGTATACATGTTCTGAAGCATACTAGGTTAGCGTTCTTCCATCCAAGTTTGATTGAAATCGGCCCTGCGGTTATCGAGGAGTGGGCTTTTAAGTGATTTCTAGAAATTTTCAGAAAATCCAAGATGGCTGCCAGAAAAATTGAACAATCAAAATTCTGTATACAGGTTTCGAAACGTACCAGCCCAGTATCCTTCCAACCAAGTCTGTTTTAAATTGCTCAAGCAGTTAATGAGGAGTAGCGTTTTAAACAATTTCTCATCATTTTTTGGTAATTCAAGATGGCTGCCGGAAAACTTGATCAATCAAAATTCTGTACACAAGTTCTGAAGGATACCATGCTAGGGGTCTTTCATCCAAGTTTCATTGAAATAGGTCCAGCAGTTATCGAGTAGGCTTTTAAGTGATTTCCAAAAAATTTCAGAAAATCCAAGATGGCCACTGGAAAAATGGACCAATCAAAATTCTGTATACAAGTTCTGAAATCTACCAGCCTAGTATCCTTCCAGCCAAGTCTGGTTAAAATTGCTCAAGCAGTTAATGAGGAGTAGCATATTAAACGATTTCCCGCCATTTTTCAGAAAGTCCATGATGGTTGCTGGAAAAATTGACCAATCAAAATTCGGTATACAGGTTTCGAAACGTACCAGCCTAGTATCCTTCCAGCCAAGTCTGATTTAAATAGTTCAAGCAGTTAATGAGTAGCGTTTTAAACGATTTCCTGTCATTTTTTGGAAAATTCAAGATGGCCACCGGAAAAATTGAACAATCAAAATTCTGTATACAAGTTCTGAAGGATACCACACTAGGGTTCTTTCATCCAAGTTTCATTGAAATCGGCCCAGCAGTTATCGAGAAGTAGGCTTTTAGGCGATTTCCAGAAATTTTCAGAAAATCCAAGATGGTCAACGGAAAAATTAACCAATCAAAATCCTGTATATAAGTTCTGAAACATACGAGCGTACTATCTTCCCAGCAAAGCCTGGTTGAAATTGTTCAAGCAGTTAATGAAGAGTAGCGTTTTAAACGATTTCCCGCAATTTTTCGGAAAATTCAAGATGGCCACCGAAAAAATTGACCAATCAAAATTCTGTATACAAGTTCTGAAGCCTGTCCCCCCTAAGGGACCTTCCAGGTAAATTATGTTGAAATCCGCCAAGCGGTTAATGAGTAGCGTTTTTAAGCAAAGGTTGATGGATGGATGCCGGATGGTGGGACAGACGGATAACGGGCGCTCGCCATGCCATAAGCTCACTTGGCCATTCTGGCCAGGTGAGCTAACAATAAATAAATTGATAAAAATTATTATTATTATTATTATTATTATTATTATTATTAAACAAAGAATACATAAGGTAGAATCATAAGCAAAATAAATTTTGAAAACTTAAAAAAGATTACTGTTTAAACTACCATAAATAATTATTCACTAAGTATCCGTAACTATAAGCAGACCTGTTGACAATGAAACAACCAAAATTACTTTCTATTTAGAAATGTTGAATTGATTTCAGGAAATCAATAATTTGTCTGATTACAGAGGTACTGTGGTATTGTTTTTCAATGATTATAATCATCAAAGGATCGAGCGTGAAATGGTCTTATGTGGATACTTTTATGTATTAGCTTACCGATGTCTTACGGTCGAGTGTTAACCCTTTACCCGTTACAGACAAGAAATGGCAAAGTCTTTATGATGTAAGGAATACTCTGTTGAATATTTTGAAAATAATTTAACTGTGAGCTATTGCTGCCTATAGTAGCCCTAGCCAAATTAGTTTCAAATTATTCACAAAATTTCCTGTATAGTTGTCTTGAAATCGAGAACCTGGAATTTCAAGAGTAATAGGGTTAACAAAGCAATAATGTTGTTTTGTTGGGCAGCATGATTGCCCAGGTACAGGTACATATTTGGATGATTGAAAGAACAGCATTTTCATTTTGTTGCTTCAAAAGACAAGAAATTTACGCTGTTAGTCAATCTCAAGCACTAAATGTAATTAACCCTTTCACGCATGAATTCCCCATATCTCATTTTCAAGGTAACCATACAGGAAAACTGTTAAATATTTTGAAATTAATTTGACTGGAAGCAGTTACTGCTTTAGGCAGCAACGGCTTCCAGTCAAATTAATTTCAAAATATTCAACAGAATAAGTTTTATATCGTAAATAATTTACTTTTTCAGGGATTCATCGGTGAAAGAATGAACCCTTTAACCGTCATATCAGCCAAAAACGTCTTATGCAGGGGTCTTGAGAAGTGTTTCTTTGCAGCGCAAGAGCATAAAATTTCTGAAAATTTACCACAGGAATGACTGGCTCGGTTATCGAGCCAGTCATTGCAGTGGTAAATTTTCAAAAATAGTGGTCTCTTGGTCTGCAAATGGAAATTTTCTATGAGAAAATTTAAATTTTTTAAAACAAATTTGAGGTTTAAAGGACTAAGCATTTAATGCCCAAGTCAGTTTAAACTGGCCTATTTATTATGGGTCTTAAGAATTGTTAATTTGCACGCCATAAAGGACAAGGGTAGACAGGGTAGGGTGAGCAGACAGGGTAACAAAAGCTTTCCTACAGTAGGAAAAGGGTATATATGGTTAAATATGGGATGGGAGGATAGGGTACGGTATGTAGGAAGTAGCTACATATGCCAGGTAGTGACAGAGGGAGTACGAGAGGAAGGGATAGTGTAGTGGAAGGGATAGTGTAGTTCACTTAGTGCAGGGTTAGCTAAGACTGAGTAGGTAGCTATATAGCAGATGGTAAAGCAGAGTATTGTAGAGTAGGGTACGGGTAGGTTTGCCATTTGACAGTTTTCCGTCGTCATCATCCACCCAATGCCCAAATATGTTGTATTAGTGTATTGGATTATAATAAGGAATTTGTGAATTCAATAAAAGAATACCAGTATATATAAATAGATGATACATGTAAGTGATGAACTGAAGTTTTTGCTTAAATTGTGGTATAACTATTGCATGCACATATGAGTACCACAAGAAAATAATGTTTTCACTACTTCCCAAGGCAATGGACCTTTCCAGTTTATTCATCCATCCATCATATGATGTCATAATCAACTATGTGAAGTGTAGGATCAAGTCATAATTTTTTGCATGTGGCTTAAAGTACTAATTCTCCAAATAAATTTGAGACCATAAGCACAATTTTATTCCAATAAATAAAAAAGATATCCATAATTTAAATTGCTAATGTAACCAGTAGATAGAGGCGCCATTTTGGCCAAGCGGCTAATGTCACCGACACACCTACAATTGCTACTCTCTTTGCGATCTAGGATAGCCGTAACCAGGGGAGGTAAATCTTGTATCTCATGTTACAGGACTTACATTGTACTTCTGAATAAGTAGGGTACCAGCTAAACAACTGACGCTTTGCCAGTGTTTGGAGAAAAATTAAAATGCAATTAGTGTCGCGATGATCGTGTCAGCAACCGTAGCGCTAAATTGTCAAAAATTGTTTTCTTGGTCTGTAAATGGGCATATTCTATTTTTTTAAAAACATTTAAAGGTTTGTGGCAGAAACATGTTTGCAATCAACCAGTTACAACAAATTCTTGAAAACGTAAAAATATGTTGGTTGAATAAATTTTGAAAGTAATTTCTCTGAAAGCTGTTGCTGCCTATTGCAACTTCTGCTTACAGTTAAATTCCAATTTCAAAATATTCAACAGGCAGTATGGGTCAACATTTTAAAATTGGGATCAATTAGTTAACTCTTTCAATGCCCGAAAAGAAGAAAGCTTAAAATTTACCCTGCATATTGTATGAAAGTAATTTGTTTGGAAAATACTGCAACATAATTTCATGCAAATTTAATTCAGAATATTCAACACTCTGCATGGCTATTTTAAAATTGGGGTCATTTCCATGATAGTTTCTATTACTGCAAGCCCATGCTTGACATGCGGACATATTGCGATTTAACCATTTCATGCCAGAACTGGCCACTCCAATCGTCAAGCTGGGGAATGTCCGTTTGCAGGCCAAGAGAAGATTATTTTTTAAAAACTTTATCACTAGAATGACGGTCTCAGTAACAGAACCAGCCATTCCAGTGGCCAATTTTCAAAAACAGTCTTCGCTTGGCCTGCAAATGGATATTCAATAAGAAAATATTCTGATTTTCCTGACAAAATTTGGCCAATTAAAGGGTTAATTAATATTCGGCCTTCATAAAGCGAAGTAAACACGTAAATCTAAAGCACTGGCGATATTTTGCTGGTGTGTAGCTGACGTCATAATCCCCCAACAGACCCCCTTGCGGGTTGATCTGTAGTTTTATTAACCACTATGAAACATACTTACCGTTCAATCACTACTTGCTAAATCAACTACTCTGCATTTAGCCACCAGAATAAGATTTTTATGCTTGCTTACATACCCTCATATGCCTATTCCATTTCATTATATACCCTCAACCAGGCTACTGGTAGGATACACCCCCAGCATATGCCTTGAAAGAGACTGGCACCAGTCTGTACTCACTTCTTGGTGACACCTGTCACTAAGCATGCCTGCGCATGTGCATTGGAGCCCAAATAGGAAACAGATTCACTTTTCTAAATTTAAGTGCCAAAAATTACAAACAGATTCTCAAATCATTCCCACGTGAGGTGGTTGCCACAGGGTCATAGTGATTGAACGGTAAGTATGTTTTATAGTGGTTAATAAAACTACAGACCAACCCGCAAGGGGGGTCTGTTGTGGGTTGTTATTACACCACAAAAACATCTATACCATTCAATCACTACTTGCTAGATTTGGTCAGTGCACCACTTAAGACCTTTGGTGGGTGGAGATTTGAGAATCGTTAAACAAGGATAAAAACTAAACAAATCATATCCAAATGTTAATAACATAACATGATAGTGCATCTTAATCAATCACACAGTGATTATCAAACAAGGAAAACTTTAAAACTTAAAGAAATAAATAAAACCAAAGAAAACTCTCACCATTTCTCACACGAATTGGGGCTCTTAACGAAAATGGCGGGATGTGCTTGCCAATGGTCTTCGCCTATTTTAGTTAAAATCGTAATATTTCGAAAAAAGGAAGCCGCTGCACTCTGATCCTTTAAGTAAAAGGAAGTAAAAGTGGACTCGGATTTCCAGCCTGCAACCTGCATGACCTCGCCTAAAGAAGAGCCAGCGAAAAGAGCGAAAGAGGTAGCCATTCCCCTAACATCGTGAGCTTTTACATGGGATAGATTAACTTGTTCAGGAGAAGCAATCTCATAACAAAGTTTGATGGTCTCACAAATCCATCTGGCAATCGTGGCCTTAGGGACTGGCCTGGCTACCTCCTCTGCATATGGAACCCATAAATAGGACCTTTCAAATTGGTTCGTCGCTTGTAAACCTAATGCCCTGACAGGACAACAAAATTTGTCAGATGGCGAAAAGGAAGATAACGATTTTAAAATGATCGGCTTAGATGGGAAACGGTTAGACTGTGTCTTCGATAAAAAAATCTCTTCTGGGATATAAAACTAAACCGTCCCCAGATACGATAAATCTATCCTTTTCGGCAGAAAGAGCATGAATTTCTGATCATCTTCTAGCAGAAGCAGATGTAACAAGAAAAACAGCCTTAAGAGTTAAAGGTTTTATACTAATAGAAGCAATAGGTTCAAAATGGTGGCCTGCCAAACCTGAAGAACCACAGCCAAATTCCAGGAAGGCAAAGGTTTAGCTACTGGAGGATGAATATTGCCCAAGCATCTGATAAAAAAATTAAGAATCGTCGTATCCTTGACACCAGCATCATAAGACAAGGAAGCGAAGAAGCCAAAGAAAATCTATAACCCCTGACTGTGTTAGCAGATAACTGTAAAGAATCAAAGAGATAGGATAAGAAATCTAACACCCGGGGAATAGAAATAGATTCGGGCAAGAGACCATGGTCTGAACACTATTCTCCAAAGATTTTAAGTCGACCATTGTAAACTCTACGGGTCGATTCCCTCCTGGCAGAATCAATAATTTCCTGAGATCTTGAAGAAACTTTGATCCCAGGGACTTGACGCTTGATATCCTCCAAACACACAGACTGAAGATTTCTGGGTTTGGATGAAGACACGTTCCCCTTACCTGAAAGAGATCTGGGGAGACTGGAAGGCGACGAGGGAAGTCTACCAGGAGCTCGAAAAGGTCTACGAACCAGAGCCGCTTTGGCCAAAAGGGAGCTATTAGGACTTCGCAGAACTGGTCCCTGACCTTCTTCAAAACCAAAGGAATCAGGATCGTTGGAGGGAATGCATAAGCAAACATTCCTGTCCAGGATTGTGACAGGGCATCCACCGCCAGCGCCTGACTGTCCGGAAAAGGAGACATGAAAGAGGAGATCTGGGCATTCAGACAGGTCGCAAAAAGATCTACATGGGGACGATCCATAAGCTTGAAAATCGCTCTGGCAACCGACCTCTTTAACTGCCATCCTGTGTGGGCGAATTTGCTGGGACATGACAGCTGATCCACAAGAAAATTCAGACTGCCTGGGACATGAGTGGACACTAGAACAATTTGATTCTTGCGGCACCACAAGAGAAGGTTCCAAACCTCCATACAGAGGGAGGATGTCGTTCCCACCTGTCTGTTGATGTAAGAAACCACCGTCGAATTGTCTGATCGAATCAAGACTTTGAAGCCTCTTCACTCGATCTGACCATGATAGGAGAGCCCTTCCTGACAGCCAACAATTCCAAGATGTTGATGTGAGCTGTCGACTCCTCCAGAGACCAAAGACCGGAGACTGACACAGAGTCCCAGACCACTCCCCATCCTTCCTGGGAAGCGTCTGTGATGATAATCACCTGAGTGGAGGACTTGCCCAGAGGGACACCCCTCAGAAGCAGAGAACGATCTTTCCAAAAATCTAGATGGGGAATTAAGTGTTCTCTTATGAATCTGATGATAAATGGAGTGAATTGACTGCTTCCAAAGGGACATCAAGTACATTTTAAAGGGTCTTCTCATCAGCACCGCCCAAGGAATGACATTCTCGACGCTCACCATCAAGCCTATCACCCTGAGAAAGAATCTTGCTCTGACCGTGGAAGAAGTTGACAGAATGTCCATTGCCAATGAAATAACCTCTACTCTTGGATCTGAAGGAGAAACTAGACCCCGAGCCAGATCGAAAGAAACGCCTAGGTGCATGAAGAGTTGAGAGGGAACTAGACTTGATTTTTTGAGATTTAAAATCCAACCTATAGGCTGCATGCCAGACTGCAACCTCTGGAATGACGTCTGAAAGAATTGAGGAAGACTGCTTTTATTAACCAATCGTCTATATAAACATGAAGATGGATAGAACGACGGTGCAAGATTCCTGCCACGGCTGAAACTAGACGAGTGAAGAGAAAGGGGGCCATGGTCAGGCTGAAAGGCATGGTTCAAAATTGCCATACCGAATCCTTGTAGGTGAAACTCATGAACTTTCGGAAAGATGGGTGGATAAGAACATGGAAGTAGGCATCCTTTAGATTGATGGAGGAAGTCCACATGCCTGGATCTAGACTGGCAATGATCTGGGAGATGGTCTCCATTTTGAACTTTGGGGTTAAAATAAGGTTTAACTTCTTCAGATTGATGATAGGATGCCAACCTCCTGTTTTCTTGGAAACTAAGAAGGCCACCAACTTCTCCGGATTAGAGGGAACTGGTGTCCACTTGGGAAGGAGACACAGAGGAGGAGGATTAAGGATCCAAGAAGGTGCATACCCCAACGAATCTGATTTACAAGCCAGGAGTCCTGAACGAGGGTATGCCAAATCTCCCAGAACAGAGACAGACGCCCTCCTACTGTCAAGCTGGGCAGAACGCACTGGACCGATGGATCCGAAGGCACAAAAAGAGGAAGGGAAGAGACTGGAAGAGGAAAGAGCTGGACCTACCTGGGCGGTGGCCACACCTTCAAACTCTCTTACCATGGAAAACTCTGAAAGAAGACCGACCTCTGGACCTTGAACTGGGTCTACGAGAAAAAGCTTGGACCCCCAACCCCTCCCCCCTCTCGCCCTAAGAGGGGGGTCTGCCGAACCTGGGATCTCGAATGGTGGAAGGAATTGACTCGAAACGATCCTCCTCCGCGGATCGGTCTTGGAAATTGGAAGCTCTGTTCGAGTTTGTAACTATCCTGGAGGGATACGCACCAACTTCATCTGGCCTTACTCTTCCTCCTGGGAGAGGAATTGGGGCTCTTAACAGAGGAACAGTCTCTCTTCACAGAGGGTCTTGAAACACAGATCTGAGCCTGAAGATCCCTAGAAGGTCTAAGACACTCAGACTCTCGCCGAATGAGGCTAGAGGAAGACTGACCAAAAATATCCTGGCCGAAAGGAGCCGAGATGAGACTACTCTTGAGATTACTAGAAATATTAACCTCTACAAGCTTCCTAGACCTTCTCTTTGAAGTAATAAAGCCTAATGATCTACAGACAGAATTAAGAGAACCTCTCGAAATATCGGCCATAGAGCAGGAACATGCTCGCCTCTCTCCTTGGATTTAAGAACCGCTTCCGAAAATTAAGGCAAGAAAATTGGCTGACTTGAGCTGTGACCTACACATCGACTCCCATTTAAAAAGATCAGAAGAGGCTTCGACTTTCGCAGAATCCTTTAAATTAGAGGAAAGAACTTCCCAAGCAGGGCCATTGACCGATTGAGGGGAGGCAACGCGAAGATAATCATCCTTGGGAATCTGAACAGGAGCATCAAATTTGGGAGTAAGAGAAAAGTCCTTAGAATGAACATCATTCACATAGAAATCCAACATGTCAACTACCAAATTATTAACCGGGAGGACATGAGGCGACAAAGAAGAGGAGTCAGAGGAGGAATGAGCAGACCCAAAAGAAGGAGGGTCTATAGAGAATTCATCCTTAAGAGGAAGACAAAGACTAGAAGCAATCCACCGATGAGCCAGGGACCAGTCATCCGAAGAGGCCTTGACCGGACAAAACCTCTTCAGATCTCTGGCCCTGACTGATCTGGGAATTGATGGAACAGAAGATCGATTAGGAGAAGATTGAAGAGAAGAATCACAAGAGACGAAAGAGTCAAGAGTTCTAGAAGAGAGAGGAGAGCAAGACCTCCAAAACGCTTGAGAGTTGACACAGGCAAAGAATTTGAAACTGAAGAAAATTGGTCAGACAGAATGGGATCAACATCACTCTGCTGACCAGAAGACAAGGAAAATTGAACCAAACCACTAGACGAAAACCTAGAGAGAATGGCAAATCGAGCCGACATGAAAAAACTATCAAAGGAAGGGTCTCTAACCACGGAAAACAAGAAAAAATCCAGACACAAATCAACAATTTGAAACTCTAATTCAGGGGAAAGCACAACAGAAACTATAGGGTCAAGATGATCAAAGGATGAAGAAGCAGAAAAGGAAGAAGGAAGAGAAGAATTAGGATGAACAGAAGAAGATGAAGAGGAAGAGTGAGCAGGATCCGAAGAACCTGGGAAGGAATTCATAGTAGAAGGAAGGCGGGAGAACCCCAGAAGAGGAGGGATAGATGAGGACTGAAAAAGAGAGGAAGAATTAGAAACATGGCTGGAGGAAAAATCTCTAGCCGAATGAGAAGAGGAAGAAGAAGTAAAAAACCTATTTCCCTGAACTTGAGAAGAACGATAAGGAGGAGGCCAATCACTAGAAGAACCTGAAACTACATCACTAAAAGAGGAAGAAAAGGAACCTGAAGACGAATCAACATAAACTAACTGAGAAAGAAAATTGACCGACTAGAAGAGGAACCTGTAAGCACAGGAAACTCTTGACTGGATGTGCAAAAACTAATCCCGGAAGGAGAAGCGGAAGTTGGCACTGGGATAAGGCCTTAACCGGATCTTGCAGACCCTGATAATTGACCAAACCAGAAGTCTCAGCAAAACCGGAAGCGGAAATCAGATGCTTAGCCAGATCTTGAAGACCCGGAAAAGCATCCCTCAAACCGGAAGCAGAAGTGATAACACCGGGATCAGAAATGGAAGCGGAAGTGCGCCTTCCGGAAATCAGGAAATTAATCGGGACCTGAGGACACAGATATCTGGCAGGACCGGAAGAGCCACTAGAACCGGACGTACTAACACCAGAAGCGGAAACAGAAGTGGATAAAATCCAGAACTCGAAAAATAAACAGGATCCTGTGGACCCGGATATCCAGAAAAACCGGAAGTTAAACCGGAAGCGGAAGAAGGACCGGAAACAGAAACTGGAAGTAGCCCCGGGTCTTGGAGACCCGAATCTACCGAGCACCTACCGGAAGTGCTTGACAAACCGGAAGTTACCGAACTTCCTGTCTGAACTAAGATAGGAACAGACGATCTCTTAACATTTCTGGCTATAGGAATTACGGAAAATTTGACATTGGCATAGGCACTTGAATCGGGGACTTCCGTTGCCGACACCACTGCTTGAGGGTAATGCCCCTCTTCAAGGCTTAGGTGGGTTTTGCCCGGTGACTTACTCGAAACCACCTTTATGGGCTTTTTCTTCGAGTCCTTAGATTTCGGTTTCAGGGACCGAATCTCTTGCCTGGACGTGAGGGAAGTTGGCTTCTGGTTCTCATCCGACTCGGATGAATCATCTCATGGCTGACGAAATCCGCTCATCTAAAGACTTAGTCAATACAGTCGCAAAAGACCGCGCAAAAAGAGCTAAGACAGCATCAGAATTAGTAGAAGAGGGCCCTCTCCATTGCTGGCGTAGCTTTAGACTTGGAAGCAACGGAGAGAGCGCGATTAGTGGGCAACGCGGACATGGCCAAAAAATCCTTGAAAAATGCTTTAGAAACGGTCGATGACCATCCTTTGCATATCCCGCACATAGTTAAAGGAGTACACGTAGTACATTTGAGGCAAACCCCACACATAGTTAAAGGAGTACACATAGTACATTTGAGGCAAACATGTCTCCCCCCCCCCCCCCATACTCCACAGAGTGGACGCAATCACACTTAGCCGATGTGTACTTCACCTTCTCAACTGATTTAACACTCCTAAACCGAAAATAAAAATAGTGAATGAAGGATGCAGCTTCGAAAAACTTAAAAGAACTTTTCTAAAATAGTCAGTTTGAGATAAAGCAAACAAGCGCATGCTTAGAAAAGGCGGGAAAATTCAAATTCAAATATCCCTAAAGAAAAAGGACTGCAAGACTTCAAATTTTCTTAGAGATATAGAACGGAATGCACTAAATTGTTAGATATAAGTGAGTATAATGGAAGAGTAATTGAGGGATAACAAATGATGATGATGGCTTAGGCATGATTGACTACCACGAAACCGGTACCACATTTATAGAGTAAAAATTGCAATAAAAACCACGAAATACTCAATAAACATAACTTAGGGAGGATAGACTTCATGTTAGGCATAATCCTGGACAGAAGAACTCTAAAATACATAAGCTGAACTCAGCGCAAAGTTATAAAAACTTAAGATGGAATATTTGCAGACTGTACTGCTTGCAGAATATTTGAAAAGTGAATCTGTTTCCTATTTGGGCTCCAATGCGCATGCGCGGGCATGCTTAGTGACAGGTGAGTACAGACTGGTGCCAGTCTCTTTCAAGGCATATGCTGGGGGTGTACCCTACCAGTAGCCTGGTTGAGGGCATATAATGAAATGGAATAGGCATATTGGGGTATGTAAGCAAGCATAAAAATCCTATTCTGGTGGCTAAATGCCAAGTTGATTTAGCAAGTAGTGATTGAACGGTATAGATGTTTTTGTGGTGTAATAACAACTCGCGGTTTCTCGCTCTCGTTGCGAGAAAATGGATGCGCCTGAGTGGTCACATTTTCGACCACTTTGGGCATATTCATTTTATTATTTCTCGGCAATAGAACAGTATATTTTATAATATTGGGGGACTGAAAATGGACTTCTGTGACTGATTTGCACATATTCTACTTAATATAATGCTAAGTCACATTTTCGACCACTTTGGGCATATTCATTTTATTATTTCTCGGCAATAGAACATAGTATATTTTATATTTTCCTGCAGCAACTATTTCGGATAATAGTATATTTTTAGTTGACTTATTCCCGATTTTCACTGGAATTGCCCTTTAATTGTCCAACATGTAAAATTATTGTACAAATTGTATGGCTTTGCTATTTAATAAAATTGCTGTTGAATATTTTGAAACTAATTTGATTGGGCGCTGTTGTTTCGATAGGCAGAAATAGCAACCAGTCAAATCAGTTTCAAAATATTCAACAGCTTACCTGCATAGCTTTCTGGAAATTGATAGTCAGTGAGTTCATGGAAAGATCAATTCCAACACGAGCGTGGTGTGGGTGGAGTTGAGCTAGAGATGGGCGGGGCATAGCTAAAACTGGAAAGGTCCATTTAAAACTAAAGTACCAGTGCATGGCATTAAACACTGACAGATATATAATATTTGTGCCTGGCAGTAACATCAGATGCTGGTTGTTAAATATTACTGGAACTGGATTAAGAGGTGAATGGTTGGCTGTTAATGGGCATTTGAGCCTCGATACCCATCCATCTAATAATATTTGGGGACGGAAAAGTTACTTCTAGGACATAGTTCACTTACTGGGGGACTGAAATGGGACTCCTCTACCTCTGTTAAATTTCTAATAATATTGGGGGACTGAAAAGGGACTTCTGTGACTGATTTGCACATATTCTACTTAATATAATGCTGAGCCGAGGTGCCCACATGACCTGCTAAATTGGCGGGAAATTTAAGTCTTTGAAGAAATCCAGTGCACTGATCATTAGTATTGATGTATTATGTATTATGAGGTATGTACACAATGTTTATTGAATTTAATTCTTTTAAAGCGCTGACACAACTGTTACATAGAATACTTAGCACTAGTAACCTTAAAATGGAAATAGACCATTTAGGAAGGTATGTATTTTATTGATTTGCTGGAATTTATTAGCAGTTACCAGTTTTGATTCAACTTTTTAAACTCTATGTTAATGCAGTGACCAGCATTTCTAATACATGTAAAATGATAACAATCTCTGCATATAGCAAAAAGCAAACAGGGTAGCATACAATTAGTGCCTTGCTGAAATTGCATAAGATATCTGTTATTAGCTCACCCAAAACCTGTCAAAAGATTACATGCCTTTAATTTGTGGCCTGAAAGCAAGAAGTCATTATAGAACACTCCTAACTCCAGAGTAATTTGAGGGACTAAAAAGCAACTCTCTTGGGAGTCCATTTTCACTCCTGGACTGAAAAGGACTCCGAGACCTTTTTCAGTGCTCACCGAGCCAGTCATTCCAGTGGTAATAATATTGACTAATTGTCCGTTCTCCAAATGGTGAATGCTGCAGGCCAAGATACATTTTTTTTGTAGAAATCTTCACTGGAATGACTGGCTCGACAAACTGAGCCAGTGGTTCAAGTAGTAAATCTTCAAAAATAGTTTTTCTCGTGGCCTGTAATTTATTACTTTATCAGTTTTGGACATTACAGGATTAAGCCATGTTTGACCGCATGTATGAAGAATAAAAATGTTCGAAACTAAAATCATTTATTTAATGTTAGGGTGTGTGCGTGCGTGAGTGCGTGGCTTGCCATAACAATTCTATAAGAATAAACAAAGCATGAAAACGTTGATAAAGTCACAAAAACTTTTCAAAGTCGGGAGATTTAGACACTACATGTTTATAGTACTGACTTTTTGTGCAAAGTACTACAGAAGGTAGTCAAAATGTGAAATGATCTATTGCAGAATGTTGCAAGCGATGTAAGTAGACGAGTTCTGAGAGTGCTTCAGTGGACACAAATATTCATTTACTTAGTAATTAACCCTTTAATGAGCAAATTTGGTCAAGAAAATTTAAATATCTGCCTATTGAATGTCAATTTACAGGTCAAGAGAATACAATTTTTGATCAATTTATCGCTGGAATGGCTGGCTCGGTTATCGAGCCAGTCATTCTAGTGGTAAATGTTCAAAAATTGTATTCTCTTGGCCTGTAAATGGACATTCCACTAAACCATAACAGAGGCTTGTTTTGGCCGGCTTGTCCATTAAGGTGTTAAGTATTCTAATTAGTGACATATAGACTATGTATTAGCAATTCAAAGAGAACATTTTCACCCGCACCTGCCATCTTCTCAAGAAATCTATGGAATATTCTGAAATTAATTTGAATAAAAAATTAGTTTTCTCAACATTCAATAGGGTTTGAAATGTTGCAACTAAATTTGAAATCAATAGGTGAAAAATATTTTCGCTGATTCTATTCTACACAAAGGCGGATCCAACTTTGCAGAAAAGGGAATGGCCTTGAGCAAAAACATGCAATTGGAAACTGGTCGATAAGGGTGTGGTGGGGGTGGGGTGGGACTGGGGGGTCTACAAGAAAATTTTGCAAACTACTCTGATTTAATCAATCTCCAGCAATCTGTGAAGTAAGATCGTTTTTACTTCGTTTTCAATCAACAGATATTATCATATTAACTCTTGAACCCTCAAATTTGTTCATGAAAAATCCAATTCTCCTACAAAAAATGTCAATTTCCAGACCAAGAGATGACTATTTTTGAAAATTTAACACTGCAAAGCCAGCTCTGTTATCAAGCCAGTCATTTCACTGGTAAATTTATAAAAAATAGTTTTCTCTTGATCTGCAAATGGGAATTTCTCAAGAGCACTTCACAAGGCATTTTTGGCCTTGGTGAGTGTAAAGACTCAAGAGCATTTGGAATCAGAGAAGAGGATCCGCCCTTGCAACAAAGATCAGCAATATAATAATCAAATACATTGAAATAAGAAAATTGCAGATACATGTACTGTACTATATCTGACTAATTAAAAACAACATTTAATGTCAATATTTTTGATCAATTACATTAATTTAACAATTTCTTATTTGAAATTTCCTTCCCGCTTATCCCCCTCTCCCTTGTATGCCGGTAGTAATAACAGATACATGTACTACAACTCAAGCTTTGTTATTCTGACTAAATTTCAACTTCACATTATTAGAACGACGAGACAATATATTCAACCCGTTTCATTCTGTAGATCGACAACAGATGATATTTACTACATGCCTGATAGGATAAAAGTCTATGAATATGTGATCTGAAAACAATTTGCTACGTTAGCAGCAAATTTTATCAAATTGTTTTCAAAGACTTATAAATACATGATAAAAGTGTTCATATTTAGCTCAGTCGAAATGGTTGGTTCTATGAAGGTACAAATTCTAGAAAGTGAAGCTAGCAAATTTCTTATCTATGTTTTGCCCTTTAACGGTCAACATTTATCAAGAAAATTTAAATCTTTACTTAGCGGGAGTCCATTTGCAAGACAAAAAGAAATCTACATGTATCTTTGGAACTTACATGTAACCACTGGAAAGACCGGCTTGATATATAACCAAGCCAGTCCTTCCAGTGTTCAAATTACAAAAGTAGCCTTCTCTTGGCCTGCAAATGGAAGGTTTTTAAGACCAGCAACAGCCCATTATTGGTCGGCTGACCATTAAAGGTTTAAAAGAAATTTGAAATTTTCACCACTGACTGACCTGTATTTTTGGCTCTAAATATGCAGGCCAGCTACATGAGTAAAGAATTTGACGCTCAGTCTGATTCAAGAAAAAACCCATTGCAGGGTAACCTATTAATGCAACAAAAATAACGCATTATCCTGGAACCTTGGTTGCTATAATTATTATGCATAGTCTATGAAAGGGTTAGCTAGTTGTATAATACTCCACCGACCCAAACAGGGTTAGCCCATATCATTCTGAATTCAAAAGCTCAAAAGAGCTGCCATTTTTGCTTCCATAAAATTATTCTAATACCTACCATGCTCTAGTTTAAATATGCCTTCTATTTAAGCATTGAGATGATGAAATGCCTAGAATAACAGTAAACAGCACTTTATCTGCAGATTCCTGTTCACCCTAATCTGAAATGAGGGAGAAGCTACCTGTTGATCAAGAAAATAAAGAGCACAAAAGGATACTTTGCTTCTGGAGTGCGAAGATTTAAAAAAAGAATAAAATGAATGGACAAATAATTACTGTTTCCAAACGGTTATGTTGGAATTTAAACCATACCGGACAATCTCCTCACGATAAGATAATTTTAAAGTTGGACAAAATCATACACAAATGTTCTCTATATGATTTTGTGCATTAGATAACATTTTGGACACCGAAAATCTGTTGTACATGTAAACTTGAAAATTCAAACTTGAAAGAATGATTGCAATTTATTAAATATTTCATTGAATATTTGAAACAAAGTGGGAGTCATTGCAGCCATATGTAGGAACAACTTCCAGTCGAATTTAGTTTCACAATAGTCAACAGTTGATCTAGATGATTGTATTGAATAGATATGCTGGAACAACAAAAGGATAACTTTCCATGACAAATGAGAAAATATGCCCACTTTCGAGGATTCCTAGGCCGTGAATCTAAATTTCAGATATGTTTAATTTCCAGGATTTCAATGTCCACTATGGACCCTGATTACTGCATTAAATTTTCAGCATGAGAGCTTTGTAATAATAAGCAAGATTTCTAATCGCAGTCTTGAGAATGCTGAGTAAATATCATCCACAAATCATAGAATGAAAGAGGTTAAACAAGAATTCCAAATTCATCTGTAAATTGCATTTACATTAATAAGTACCAACCATGATTTTAGCAAATTCAACATAGGCAGGCCAGCTGCATGAATACAAGATGGGACGACCGGTCGCATTCAAGAAATGGCCCATTATAGGGTAACCTAAAGATGAAACAAGAAAAATCATGTGCTCAACATAATATATTTGTGATTGTACACATTGCACAATTGATGTGCAAGCAAAATCTACGCAAGCCTGCCAGGCAAAAAGCTGTTCAACCCATCTATCTGATCTGCCAATCAGATGTTAGACTTCTGAGTTATTATCTGCATGGACTAAAATAGTGTCCGAGATATAAATAACCTCACATTGACCAACAGGAATACTCAGAAGTGTTGCTATGAATGATATATGAAAACATCCTTTAGCAAAACATTTCTTTAATAGGATATCGTAGTTGGAAATGGACATTTTCTACAACTAGCGTTACCTCTCTTTTCCCGGCGTTAGCGAAAACTAGTCAATCAAAGCAACATACTTACCTTAACCAAAGCGTATATACATGACATAGAAAAGCATAAAGTTAGTAAAGCATGTACATAGATGAAAGATGGTGTGAATGACATTGTATGGACGGGTGCGCGCAGGTGTGCATGCAGCTCAGATGATAATTATTATTTCCTAAACTCCTTTAACCCTTTATTGGTCAAGCTGGCCAAAAATAGCCTTCTGCAGTGGCTTTGAAGATTGTCCGTTTTCAGGCCAAGAAAACACTATTTTTCGAAAACTTACTACTGGAATGCCTGGCTCAGTACCTGAGCCAGTCATTACAGTGGTAAATTTTCCAAAAATCGTCTTCACTTTGCCTCAAATGGACATTAAATAAATTATTTTGATTTTCTTGACCAAATTTGACCATTAAAAAGTTAAATAGCTGCACAGATAACTGAATTCTTTAATATGCTGAACATGTCAGCATAAACGTCTATTATGTAATTTATTCTTGTTGATCATGGAAAATGAACATTGTCACTAGAGGAAGGTGGTCATTAGGCTTGTGCGATTATTGCTTTGAGTGATCATGATTGATTATTTAAGAATAATCGTGATTACTCAATTAAACAGCCTATTTACAAATTACCCATACATAGCGGTAAGAGTGAAGACATATCAATGAAGCTATATGAAAGCTGCAATTGTGGTTAGCAATGTCCATTTGTAGACCAGGAGAAGACTTGAAAATGTATCACTGAAATGCCTGGCTCGATGATCGAGCAAGTCACTCCAGTGATACATGCACATTTTCAAAAAGTCTTCTCTTAGACTGCAAATGGACATACATGTACATTTGCTGACAAAATGTCAATGCTCATGCCCTTTCGCATTAAAGAGTGTAAATTAAGAGGTACGTTTTGAAATATTTTATGCAATAGAAATTATTCCTGATTATTCGATTATATAGTTTTTAATCATTAAAATTCATTATTTAAAACATAATCATGATTTTTTATTTAATCACGTAATCACGCAAGCCTAAGTGGTGATGTCTATCAATCAATTATAATTTGATCATCAAAGGACGATACCAGTGCATCTGTACATTAATATTTTCTGACAAACATGAATTTACTGATAGGGCCTACATTTGTATTGTCAACAGGTCTGAGACAGATGCACACTTCTACTGCTGAATTATATTCTTCAATTCGTTTAACATAATGCATGTTTCTGTTGCTTATTATTCTGCGGAATGCTGTTCCTGTCTCAGACATCGAACAACCTTCAACACCATAATATTCAAAGAAAACAGAAAGTATTGCTGTGACAAGTTTAGCACACATCTGTTATTACAATTCAGCACAACAAATGTTTAACAGATGATTAAACAGCAAAGGCAGAACAAACAAACCGTTGGGTCATAGAATGGCCATTCACAGGAAAAAAGAATTGAACGTCCGGTTTGATTTATAAACTTAGACATCAACGGGTAGCCTAGTAATTACAGAAAAATGAATAACTTTAAAAACTTGAACTGATATTTAATTTTAAAATGAATTGTTAGTCATCGAGCGCTCACAACACAATCTATATGGATGTACACATGCATGTGCTTATTCACAATGACCACATGCTGCAACAAAACCATTCCATTAAAGGGATCAAAATGCTTAGCTGTCTACCTGTCATTGATAGGTTGAGTTTGCTAGTGACAGTCATAACAAAAACCTACCTGTCACATGTAAAGGGTTGACAGATTAAATATGTACTAAATTTCAAGTTCTATGAAATAGATATCACTTATTGGGCTCTAACTCAGTCATATTACAAGGAATTGTACACTTTATTAACACTTTCAAAGATGACACCCTGTTATCTCAAGACAGACAGACAAGCAATTAGTGCACATCTGTTGAATATTTTGAGAATAATTTGCCTGGAAGCCATTGCTTCCTAAGGTAGCAATGGCCTCTAGTCAAATTATTTTCAAAATATTCAACAGCTTGCCTACACGGTTGCCCTGAAATTGAGATTCAAGCTCATCTGCCTGTACCCCAATGTTGCTGAACAAGTACTACCATGACTACTATGAAGATGACAGGTACACCAAATTCTACATGTCACTGAGGACAGTTGAATAATTTTCAAACATTTCGACAACTGCATTAAGATAATGCTTATAGAATTATAAAAAATTAGGTGCCCCTACTGGGAATGTGAAATGTACACAGTCATGCACATGTCAGACCCCTACCTCTGCGCATGCGCATACTGATACTTCCGTTTCTAAATATTGGCTGACATAGAAGCAACTATTCAAGTAACCAAAAGACCAGGCCTCCGTGGGCTGGAGAGGCCGGGATCCTGTTAGGGAGGTATGTCATCTCACTCGTGAAAAAGAAATTTGATACATTTTCTTATTTCACATCATGAGAACATACTTACCTCCCTAACACTCTTGATAAAAGGCAGAATTTGAAAGTAAATTTGCCGGGAGGGAGGTACTGTAAGGTCCTAAAACCAGTTCACCCTCGAAGAGACTAGCTCTTTGAATTTTCAAGAGATTTTAAAACATCTGAAAATGTGTCTGAAAACACAACCAGGAATAGAATTTTGTATTGGATAATCGACTGATGAAAAGAGATTGATCTAAAGGCAAATAAACTCCCCACCCTTTCTGAGGAAGGTTAGGAAAAAACACTGCTCTAAATGACTAGCACATTCTCTAATACTTGAAATAAGTATTACTAGACATTGGAAAAAGAAGAATTGCTTCATTTTCAAAAAGCTCTCTGAAAGAACGACAATTAAGAGACATTAACCATCACCATATTAAATAATAACATGACACAACCAACAAGAGAAAAAACAAAATGGTCACATATATTGACCGCTGATGTCTTGAGCGTGGAAATCACCTATTCCCCCCTTATGGATGAAGGGAATGTAACCGGAAATAGTAGGGATCCCCTACTAACAAATGTGATATTTGTAAATAGCAGAGGAGGAAAACTAATTACAAATAAATACCTCTCCATTATTTTCTGAGGACTGAGACGGCGAGCAGGTTGGAAGTGTCACAGAGATAATGGTCAGTAAAACTTGATTCAAAGTGCCACTGGGCTACTGACATAATGTCTTCAACAGAAACACAATTAAATAATGTTGTGGAAGTTACCACACCACGGACACTACACAACAGCTCAGAATTAAGTTAACAAAAAGTGTGACAGCAGCAAAACATATGCGCGCAAAAAGCAAAACATTGCGCGCCAAATGAAAAACACAAACAGGACGAGGTCGAAATGCCAGGTGACTTTTTCCGTGATGTACATGAATTAATTACTAACAGGATAAGCCTAAACACGCCAAAACACAAGACTGTTTTTCTAAAACGCAGTCGTGTTTTTCTCTGGCTCGCCGATAATAGTATTCTCGATATATAATGTAGACCTGGATTGAAATGAAAATAAGTGCTAAAATCATCGGCAGTCCTAATATTTGTCTATCACGCAAAAATAATCTACATGTATGTCAAATCCCGCAAGTCGGCATGTTCCGCTGAGCTGGATGTTTATAGACAGTAAATGCGAAAGCAACGGGATGAGAATAAACTATATCAAATCTCACCAAGTCGGCATATTTTGCTGCGCTGGATGTTTTCAAAAAGTAAATGTGAAAACAACCGAATGAGAACACTGGGAAGATTTGCGTGACTAATATTTCCGGTAAAATGTCAGACAAAACTACAAAATAGAGCTATCACGATCAACTGTGGATGTTTCTTGAGCTTCCGTTTGTCTTCATTTTAATGTTTTATTCACAATAATATGTTAGATATTATAAAATATTGCTCGGAAATGCCGCCGTTGAATGGTCATAAGCGGTCTATAGCAATACAAGATTTACTAGATGGAGCTAGCATACTTCTCGTAGTTTCGTACAAATACAATGACAATTACCAACAATGGGAATACATTTGTGCATAAGTACATTATGTAAACCATTGAAAAATCTCGTCGCAAACATTCATTTCAACAAATAAACTTTACAATTATGTTTAATTCTCGATACGAAACTAATTTAAGAGAACATCATCAAAATATGTGTTGTCCTTTCTCGTCGTTCGTGAACAACATTCTGAAACTGTTCTAGAATGCCACAGCGAGAACAGTTTAGCATGTTTAGCATTCACGAACAAGATTTCCACACCTCGTCTGATTTTTTGTTTTATTCATGTCGCGTTTATGTTTTCTTCACCACGTTTTTGTTTTGCATCTGGCACGTTATTGTTTTCTTCTTGGCGCATTTTTGTTTTTGTCTGTTGTGTTTTTGTTCTCAGGACATGTTAAGTTAATTCTGAGCTGTACTGTATGAGCCTTGGCTCTATCTACTTGTTTTCCAGTGGCTGTCTTATGACAGAATTGAATGCATTCTACTATCCATCTGGAAATAGTGTCTCTTGATGCCCTACCATGGGGTTCAATACATGACAAGCTTTTTTGTACTTATTTAAGGCACGGACAGGACACCATGTACCAGGATCATATCTGGTTAAGGCAGGTAAAATTATAGGTTGACCCTGATATTTTAAAGATTGATTCTTAGCCAAGAAATTCAATCTCGGTAGAAGCTTAAGGCCTTCACCTGTAACTATATAATGGTCAGGCTCAGCAGACAAGGCATGAATTTCACATCTGCTTCTGGCTGAGTCTGCCGCAGTTAAAAATAGAGTTTAAGTGTCAATAATTTTATAGAAATAGCACTAAGTAATTCAAAAGGTTTAACACTCAAAACTTGAACAACCAGAGCGACTCCATGACGGTATCTGTGGAGGATTTCTCGGTCTAAGATTGCCCATACCTTTGATAAGCGTATTTAGAACACATACTTCATCACAAGCAAGGGATAACAGTCATTAATGCTGATTTATATCCAGCAAGCGAATTAGGCTTAAGACTATAGGCATCATACAGGTGACAGAGAAAATTAGTTACTACCTGAATAGATGCATCCATTGGATTGATACATATCTTTGAGCACCATTCTGCAAATCTGTTGATTTTATAATTATATGCTCTGGAGGTTGACCCCCTTCTGGCTCTGGCCATGAAATTGGCTGCCTGTTCAGAAAAGCCCTCATTAATTGCAGATTTTTTTTACAACATCCATGCAGTCAATTGAAACAGTGACGGACTGTTGTGAAGGGTCTTTCCCTAGAAGATAATATTGTGCATCAGAGGCAGAGGAACCGGATTGCAGACCAGGGTGTGATCAGAAGCACTTGGCATTCCTCCTGCTTGATTTTCTGAAGAATCCTTGGAATCAGGATTGTTGGAGGGTATGCGTATGCATACATTCCCTTCCAACTGATAGCTAGCGCATCTATTGCGATAGCGCTTGGATCTGGAATCGGAGAAATGTACGTCATCATCTTCGCATTCTTCTTCATTGCGAATAAATCTATGTTGGGGTTTCACCAATGATTGAACAGAGGATCCGCCACAGATTGATTTACTTGCCATTCCGTAGGCAGAATGCTCATCCTTCGGTGCAATGAGTCTGCTAACAGATTCAGCCTTCCAAGAATATGAACTGCTTTCAAGGTGATCATATGATCCATGCACCAGCAAAGCAGTTTCCATATCATCATACAGAGACTGGGCAACTTCATTCTGCCCTGGCAGTTTATGTAACTCACTACTGTTGAGTTGTCTGAACGTATCAACACACACTTTCCCTCCACTTCCTTTAAGAAGTGTTCCAGGCCTAGAATTACAGCTCGTAATTCTAGCATGTTGACTGATCCAGATTCCAAAGCCCTGATATTGTGGCTTCTTCCAGACAAGCTCCCCATCCCTCCATCGATGCATCCAACCCCCCCCCCCCCCCCCCCCCCACCCCCCAGATTCTGTCTCTCCATCCACCAATGAAGTTGATGAATGAGAGGATCCAATACTTGACAGCGCGAGACCAGCGATCCTGAACTCTGCGTCCACTGAGTCATGAAAAACAGCTGAATCGGCCGTCTGCGCAAGGCCGCCTGAGGAATGACTGGTTCCATTGAAACCATCAGACCTAGCATTCTCAGATAGACTCATGCTAGAATATAACGACTGCTGCAAACAAATTGAATGCACGAGAGGAGATTTTCCACTCTCTCTTGGGATGGATACCCACGTAAACAAACTTCTGGGATGGAGTCAGCTCTGATTTTTTAAAGTTGATTATCCAGCCTAATTTGTGAGAGTTTTCAAAACTATCTCCAGGTTTGCTGTCAAGCTTTCTGGGTTGTGTGCTTTTAGCAATGAGTCGTCTATGTAAGTGTGGACCGCTATATCGCTCCTGCACAGGTAAGCTGTGATAGCTACGACCACTCGAGTGAAGACCCTCGGAGCCATTGAAATTCCAAATGGGAGAACTTTGAATTCCCATTGGCGTCCCTGGAAAGCAAATCTTAGGAACCGACGAAATCTCCTTGCAATGGGAATGTGGAAATAAGCATCTTTCAGATCTATCGATGCTGTCCACATCCCCTTCCCTACCCCCAACAACACCGATTTTATTGTTTCCACTTTGAAACTCGGGGTGTCTCTAAATTTGTTTAGAGGTTTGAGGTTGAGAATTGGTCTCCACCCTCCGGTGTTCTTTGTCACAAGAAACACGATTGAATAGAAGCCTGGGCAATCTTGCGCCGGTTGAATTGCTTCTTTTAGAATTAGAGATTCTATCTCCTCTTCTATGCACAACCGCTTGTCTGGATCTCTTGGATTTTGAGTTCAGACCGGGACCAGAGACAGATGCAATGGTGGCCCTATTATCCACTCTGGACTGTATCCGAGCGAAAGCCCTTGCAAGATTAAGCGGTCCTGAATTAACCGCTCCCACTCCTGAATGTGGAAAGTCAAATGACCTCCCACTGGTGCACTTAGGGTTTGCGAGGTGCACAGAAATTTTAGAAGTGGGCGTGTCTCTGGTACGTGTGACAACACCAGAGTGGTACCTGAGGTAACCAAAAATTCTATTAGGCCATCAGGCCCGGATACCACGTGCCGCTCCGCCCACGCCGCGCCACATGCACCTCAGTGCGCGGACTGCTTCATGGATGGCTGCGCTTGGAGCACTGGCTGACGTACAGCAACACGCTGCTGCTGGCGCGGTCGGCGAGGTTTCTCAACCCGGCGAGCAGCCGAGGGCTAAACATGCATGTGTTCTCTGTGCAGCACTTCAAATTGTGAGCGCAGTGCCCTTTGGTTGTTAACAAAGTTCACTGCCTCCTGGAGGTGTTGACAACTCTCACCCCCAAACAGACCAGGGCCCGCCATCGGCGCTTGCAATAAGCATGACTTGAGCTCTTGGGATGGGCACAGATTGTCCAGCACAAACGTGCACCTCGCCCTCAGTGACTTGGTCACAGATCTAGTCAAGCAGTTCAACGCCAGGTTGATACCATCCTGGATGGCTCATTGGACTGTAACTGGACTAGGTTGCTGCTGAACCGAGGCTGCTACTACCCCTGATAGCAGCTGAGAGACGTAAGACAGTGCACTGATTGCTGCTCGCGAACTCTCCTTGGTGTCACACAGTGCGGTGTTTGCTGAGCACATAGCGCCCGACCACAGCACTCCCGTATCAGCACGAGAGCCTGCATGGTTGCATGTCTTCACTCAGAGCAGTGTGGTTGTCCGCGCTCGGTCTTGGCACTAGACCGTAATGAGTGTACTCACGGGTAGTAACTCGACGTCTAGCAACCTCGCAAGGGGGCATTCATGAGGCGACCTATTGGTCTTAACGACTCCTCTGCCGCAGCGAACATATCTACGAGGAGGCTATAGACGTACCCAACTGCCTGGGGAATGCATACGAGCCCATGAGGGCTGGCATGACATTCTCCGTGGGCAGGCCGTGCACCAGGGCCGCGCTCGTGTGAGGGGCATAAGACACACTAGAGCGCTCCGGGTTGTCCGTATAAGATTCCACGGCTAAGCGTGGTATCTTATACGGCCGGCCATTCGCTCTGAAGCGGTCCACAGGTTGAATCATGAAACCCGCTCCTGAGGGAACGGTACCATAGGTGCGAGCGGCCCCGCTCCCCATGAGGAGAGTGCAAACGCTCGCATCCATAGCTTCATGTTCGTCCCGTGGGCCGAGCAGGAAGTCTTCATCAGCTTCCTGGTCAGGAAAGTTAGACGCCGGGTTAGCAAAGGAAGTTAACCCTGACTGACCAGGAAAAGGCCCATAGGCAGATGACAAGGGAACTCCACGAGTGATGGTGGTCAGGTCCGCTGGTCGGGTCCTGCCTGATGCTACAATGTACTCGTGCCGCTGGATCACCAGGCGATGCAAACATCAAGCCTGGGTCCGAGGCGGCCACCCCTGGATCATTGAAAACCTTGTCCGAACTAGCAGGGCATGATCCAGGGGGCTACCTGCTCTGAGGTCGATGCACAGGAAGTTGAAACACTTGTGCCCGGCAACAGGTATAAGGTCCTTCAAAATCCTGCGCATCTCACTCACTAACTCTACTTTGAAGGCCTCCAGCTCACCCTTCTCGGAGGCCTTCCTCTTAGCCTTCTTCTACTCTTTCCTCACTCTCTTGCCATCATCCACCATCATCTTCACCTGCAAAGAGAAGAATTCAGAGGTTAGATTCACACACCCACTCTTTACAAATACCCAATTTGTTAGTAGGCCTACAGCCGGTACAAGATGGGCAGAGGTGGGAAAAGCCTTAAGATGCTTTAAGGAAGACATTTGCCCTGTAGGTGGGGCTTAGAATACACCTTCCGCATCCTCTGCGTGTCGTAAGAGGCGACTAAAGGAGGTAAGGGTGAGGTAACCCTGACAGAAACCTAGAGTGCTGAAGACGGAGGTTCCAGGCCACACGGCGCACTCTAATAAACCATGGATCCACGCACTTAACGCATATGATCATGTCGATAGTCACTTACAGGACTGGCGGTATGATCAGCGAACGAAAAGAAGAAGGAAGACGGACATGACGACTTCTGAAAGAGAGACATACGAAGAGAAAGAGTATTTTAGTTTGTTAATTTTGTTAAAACAAAAAATTAAAAAAACAAACTAGAGAGAGAGAAGACAATCACTTTTATTACTGAAAACCCCGAAGGGACAGATGTCTTCATAAAAAACAAGAACTCTGAAGCGTACAATGTCTCGCCTGTAAAGGCATGGATAGTGTTGATTGGCAAAACAAACTTGGCATAGTTTGTAATACACATATCAGTAATGCACCAACAAAAAAGTGTAACCAATCAAACATGGAAATTTTCTTATTAAACTGTCGATAGTCTGATCTTTAAATTTTTTTCAAAATGAAACTAGTAATGATGCAGATAGTACTTCTTGCATAGTATATAACTCCATTGATTGATATCTGGTGAGCCATTGTTGAACAAGAGGTATCAGAAGATACCAATATCTCGCATTTTTAAGTTACCACAGGATCTGGCTGCCACAGGACCCGGTCTGCCCAGGACTAAATATTCTGCTAAAAAATAATGTCCAAGCCATGTACATATATAGAATTAGATTGCCGATTTGACCCCTGCCCACTGCCCTCAAACTGACTCGAGAACAAAATAATTTGTTGTACTGTAGTCTACTAGCTACAAGCTTTAAAATGATATGTGATATGACCACACTTCCCTGCCCCTGGGGGTAATATAAAAATTCCAATGTGTCATGCACATCCCTGGCCATATGTGTAATCATAGCGAGTTTCAAGTTTCTATGCGAAATGGTCTAGGAGTTGCGTCACAATCGATTGGTGCCCACTTTTGACCACTCCCACCCCTGGGGGTCATACCAAAATTCCACAAGAGCTATCAGAAAATAGCAAATAGCTTACATATACTGTATATTAATTGTACATCACAGGATATTATGGACCACCGGATAGTCTCATTTTGAAATTTGACAATCAACATGCTGATTCAAAACACCCAAGGTATTACCCATCGGGCAAGCATAGCTTGGAGACTGAACCATAAAGCCTTTCTGCCAAGGAGTAACCTGAAGTCATTACTTATTGTAATGACAACTGGCACCCTGGGGCTAACCAAAAGGCAAATAGTCCAAACATAAGCAAAGTTCATAGTCTGAAAAAAGAAGAAGCATTTTCAAAAATAATCAGCAGAATACATATTTGGATGTGAAATGGTCTAGGAGTTACATTACAATCAATTGGTGCCCACTTTTGACCCCGCCCACTACCCTCAGTTTGACCCAAGATCAAAATAATTCCTTGTACTGTAGTCTACTCATCATTGGCTTGAAAATGATATGTGACATGACCACCTTTGGAAAAATTTAATTTTTGACCCCACATTCACCACCCCAGGGCCGTACGCCTGGGGTTATACCAAAATTGCAAGTGTCATCATGCACATCCCTGGCCATATGTGCAATCATCTCCAATGTTTCAAGTTTCTATCTGAAATGGTCTACGAGGAGTTGCATTGCAATCGATAATTACAGGCCAATTTGGACCTTTTGAGACCTGGGCCTGTGTGCGTGCGTGCGTGCGTGCGAGAACAAAATTCCAAACGTGTCATGCACATCCTTTAACATATGTATAATCATCCCCAGGGTTTCAAGTTTCAAAAGCAACTCTTTGCTGATTAAATTGTCATTTGAAAAATCCTTAACCACAGCATAATACATATAACCTGGATGCAATTCAGCCATAAAATTATCAAAGTTCAAATGCCGAAAAAATATGGAAAGATTTGAAAATCAATATATTTTTTATCTGGACAAGTCCTAAGCATCGAATAGAACACACCTGTGAAGTTTTATTCAAATCGGATGACCCCTTGTGGGTGTAAATGTCATTCTTAAAAAGCTTAACCAAGGAATTATGAGTATAAATTGGATACAAAACAGGCCTAAAATAATTAAAGTTCAAAGAAACTTTTTTTTTTAAATTTGAAATTCTTTTTTTTTTTGATATGGACAAGTCTAAGCATGGTATAGAATACATCTGTGAAGGTTTTTAAAAAATCTGATGGCCCCTTGTGGGTGCAACGCAGCAAATGTCATTAAAAAAACCGTACCCATAGGATTAACATTAAGCTGGACACAAAAATTATTCAAAGTTAAAACTTGAAAAAAATAAAGAAAAATTTCAAAAATCGATATAGTTTTGATGTAAATTAGTCCTAAGCATCGTATAGAACACATCTGTGAAGGTTTTTTTTAAATCGGATGACCCCTCATGAAATTGAGATTTTGAAAGAAGTGGGTGCAAAACTGCAAATGTCATTTTAAAAAACCTTAACCATAGGATTAACATTAAGCTGGACACAAAAATTAGTCACAGTTAAAACTTGAAAAAAATTAAGAAAATTTTCAAAAATCGATATAGTTTGGATGTAAACTAGTCCTAAGCATCGTATCCATACACATCTGTGAAGTTTTTAAAAAAATCGGATGAACCCTTAGGGGTGCAAATGTCATTTTAAAAATCCTTAACCAGAGCAGATGCCAACGCCGACAACGACATTTTTCCACACTCCCAAAATCTCTTTTTTCAACTTCGTGAAAATGCGAGATAAAAACGGCCAAGTCCAAAACCGTGAAAAAAATAGTTAAATTGCTCCAAAATTAAATCTATTGTTATGTAGATCACATTCCTGTATAGTATAGATCATTTCTGTAAAATAAGTTGATTAAAGAACCTTAAACAAAACTGCACTTGCAAAATACATGAAAAAAGTCCAAGTCCAAGACCATGAAAAAAATAGTTAAAATGCCCCAAAATTAAATGTGTTGATATGTAGATCACATCCCTGTATAGTATAGATCACTTCTTTAAAGTTTCATTGAGATCGGATGAGCCAGTATAAAAAATAAGTTGATTAAAAAACCTTAACCAAAACTGCACAAATGACGGACGCCGACGCCAATGACGACGCCTCCGCCGGAATTAGTGATCCCTATGTCTCGCTTTCTGCTTCGCAGGCGAGATAATAAGGAATAAACACAGCCAGGGATAACATGAGAATGTTAGAAAATTGTGAGACTGATTATGACATCCAGCTATCTCAACACATTCATAACATAAGATGATAATGACATCAAGGGCCCTCTAATAAACAAGATTATGACGTCAAGGAAAAGGGAAAAAAACTGGCTGATTATGACATCAAACCTCAATGCAAAATCCCCTTCAAGGGTAGGAGATATCAGATTATGAATGCAAGAAATACCTAGGACTACATGCATTTATCTGAGAACCCATGCACAAACACAAGAGAATGCAGTGAAATAAGGATGATAGCAAAAATGGATACAAATTTCAAATATTTAGGTGCCATAACTAATAAACTCCCTTATCCTGAACAAAGGTAAACCATCCTCTTGTGCAGAAATTACGTCCAAACCATCCGCCGAATTTGTAGTATCTGATGAAGGGGATGGGACAAAAGGGGGGAGATATTTTTCGTTTTATATCTCCGACCCTTAGACATAATCATTTGATATGTCAGAAAAAAGGAGACATGATCTACCTCTGAGTGAAGAACAGGAGCTCTACCATCACAAGATGAGCCCGAGGACACAAAGACACATGGGATTAGTAGAATTTAGGTGCTGGGATAATTTAACAAGGATTCCCAATGCCTAAAAACGTGCTAATGCCGGGTCGGCCGCGTTACAAAAGCCGGTAACGTATTAATTGTTATAGGTCTTAAATAATATATGGAACAATATCACCTTGTTAGATGATGAGGCAGACCACAAAACCACATTAGCATCAGCCATATGATAGATAGATGAAAAAAGGATTGAAAATTCCACAAAACAAGAGCTTGAAATTGTTTCCAAGTTGCTTTGGAGCCAATATATTAGAAAACGGAAGTAACAGTACGCGCATGCGCAGAGGTGGGGTCTGACATGTGCATGACTGTGTACATTCTACCTGCCCAGCAGGGGCACCTATCTTTTTATAATTCCAAATATTATTGAATTTAGAGCCGATATACTAGTATATCAAGTGTTAGGGAGGTAAGTATGTTCTCATGATGTGAAAGAGAAAGCGTCCAAGGAATCAGCATCCTCCACCATGCCCTTTCTCCTTCATTAATGAGATAGTCATGGTTCTGCCTATATTGGGCAGTCATCCAGCACTCTAACAAAGAACCCAGCACTCATGTGTGCCTAGTAATGGTAGTAGTATTGGGTTCAACCAAAATTGCTTACCTATGGTTCAGATTATATATATTTTGTTTGAATGTTGCTACATGTATCATTGTGAAGCTCTTGGTCAAAAACATGGTTAATACATGTAGGTCTTGTCAGTCATTAGTGAAATGGAACTGCTAGTGGAATTTAATGAATGTAGAATTGTAATTCCAACTTGGGATGAGCAAAAATGAATCAGACCATAATATTTATTCCTAACACAGCAACAATCACGATGATTGAATATTACAATTTATTAAACAGTTAATAGTCGAGCAAACCAGAACCATCCTCTGGGGTAGTCTTGAGGAATGACCATTTGCAGGTCAAGAGATTTTAAAAAACCCACCCATACAACTGAAATGCCTGGCGCAATAATCAGGCCAGTCATTCCAGTGGTAAAAATTTTAAAACACCTATTCTCTTGGCTTGCAAATGGTCATTCTGAATAAGGAAATATTTTGATCTTCTTGACCAGATTTCACCATTAAAGGGTAAACCAATGCATGAACTTGTAGCATGCAAAGCCAAGGCTAGTAAAAATGTAAGGTGTAGCACCATTTTTTGCTTGACCAGCCTTGTGGATTCGCAACGGGTCAAGGCATCTAGAACTCTAAATAGTGACAATAACATACATGTAACCCAAGTCCTATTCAGGAAGATATATTTACCAACATTGATTTTATCTATTCACTTTGATACACGTTTCACACTAAAAGGCATTTTGTCGTGTCAACCAATAATATTTTACATGTAGAAAAGACACCAGAGTTATTACATGAAAACAGTTTTCCTCAGTCTAAATTGGCCATGAACTTTTGACCTCAAAATTACTAACTATATAAGATGATATACAGTATTGAAAACGTAGGCATCAAGCGCAACATTTTTCTTAAAATCACACCATTTCTCACACACAAAGGGAGCTGGATCACGTATAATGTAAAAATGTATAAATGTATAATAGGTAAAAAAAGGTTAGTAAATAAATTCTTAACACAGGTAACGGTCAAGATTGGTCAACGAAAATCTCCTTACTGCATGTCTATTTGCAGGCCAAGAGAATATATTTGAAAATGTACGACTGGATTCACTGGCTCGGTTATCAAGCCAGTCATTCCAGTGTTAAATTTTCAAAAATATTCTTCTCTTGCCTTGCAAATGGACATTCCTCAAGACCACAACAAAGGCTAGATTTGGTCAGCTGGGATATTAGTATTAATCATTAGGGATAGTTTAATTTACCCCCCACTAACCGCACTACAATACAGCTAATAAATAAACTAAAATGTTTCCAGAACAAATCAGAAAAACGTTAAATAGAACAATTTTGAACACGATGCATCAAATGTTCTGCTGAATACTTTGGACTTAATTTGATGCATCAAATGTTCTGCTGAATACTTTGGACTTAATTTGATGCATCAAATGTTCTGCTGAATACTTTGGACTTAATTTGATTGGAAGGCATTGCTGCCTTAGGCAGCAATGCCATCCAATTAAATTAAGTGCAAAATATTCAACAGTACATGTACATTATACTTTGTTTTGGAAGCATGTAAAGTTAATTCTGACCTGTACTGGAGCTAGTGTAGGCAGCAATGCCTTCCAATCAAATTAAGTGCAAAATATTCAACAGTACATGTACATTATACTTTGTTTTGGAAGCATGTAAAGTTAATTCTGACCTGTACTGGAGCTAGTGTAGGCAGCAATGCCTTCCAATCAAATTAAGTGCAAAATATTCAACAGTACATGTACATTATACTTTGTTTTGGAAGCATGTAAAGTTAATTCTGACCTGTACTGGAGCTAGTGGATGTACTTATTTTTAATCTAGGCATTGAAATAAGTTCGCCTGACGACCTCAAGCAGGTCGGCTAGAAGAACAAAGATTACAATGTAACTAAAATATCTCCCTCAATTTAATCGTACCATACTTCATATCGCTTACGGCTGAATTACAACCATCAAATTTGAGCATGTCCACTTCCCATTCCGCAAAGGTGTTAGCATCCAATTGTAGGTAGAACTCACTGCCGGGAAAGCCAGCGCAGGTAGCCGTGCCAAAGTCCTCGTAGATGCCCAGTTTTAGGCCACGAGCATGCATCTGGAGAAAGTAAAAGCACGTTTTACTTTAGGGTTCATATATTTTCTGCAGAATGAAATTCCATATTTCTCCAGACATAACAGACCTTTCTCACAATAGCGTGTTTTGGGAAAATACCTTCCCAGAATGCATCGCGCATACCACTTCTGGCTGGTAACCGTGAAAGTCGACGAGCATTACTTTACTATTAGAATCAGATAAGCAGTTTATATAAAGAACTAAATTCATAATATTATTGAAGTCATACATCATTGGAAAGCTGAACCAATTTTCTATAGATTTCTGTATTAGTTTTTAGTTGTGTAAAATTTAACCACACAGTGGATTGTAATTTTAAAATAACCCCTATTGTCCACAAGATTTAGTGAATCTAGCTATAATGGTGTATTTTATATACGTAAGTACATCTGTAACCCAGAGATTTTGCAAAAATATAAAAAATAATGCATTAATGTTGAGGCTATTGAATGTGCTTTCAAATGATGTATGACTTCGATAATGTTGTGATTTCAATTTATCATAGGAATGGTTTAAATTTCAGCATACTTTTAATGCAATAGTAGCTCAACGTGTGTAAGCTGCTCGTTGTCGGCGTTACCAGCTAGCAGTTGTGCTCTGAGCATTGATTTAGGGAAATACTGGCATAATGACGTCAATGTGGGAAAGGTGTATTGATCAATTTCTAGACATATTTTATGTCTCCAATTTGATCAGTGTGACTCCATTTGAAAACTGTAAATATTTGCCAAAAGATACATAATAGATTTATAAGCAAGATCACCAAAATCTTGAATATCTCTACTCAGATTCACAGCTAACAATATTTTAATTTTTCGTATGTTTTCTAGATCTTTAGCATAAAATGCAGTGATGTCTTAGACAATGAAAAAGAGGCCACTTGCCCTGGGCCCCATTCCATTAGTGGCCCACATCAAATACATGTATGTACAAAAAACCTATAACTAAAACTAATATCCATTTAACTAATTATATTGGACACTGAGAATTTTGACATGTATTGTAATTCGTAATTTCCTCCTTTACATAGGAGCAACGCCTAGACTGACAGCATCACATCATACATCATTGGAAAGCTGAAACAATTTTCTATAGATTTCTGTATTAAATTTTAGTATTGTAAAACACAACCGGATGCGTTAATAGATGTACTACCGGTGCCAGAACAGGCGAAACCACCGGAGGAAGTCTTTGCTACTCTGATCAAGAAAAAATTCGGGCCACCTAATACTTTCACCCCCAACCTTGGTGCAGATCACCTTCTTGATAGTTTCATCAGAACCATCAAGAACGAGATCTCACAACACGTCCATTATAGGTGTAAACATGGCAATACCTCCGAAGAGGAGAAATTAGCCATACGCAATCACATTGACAATCCAGGTTTAGTTATTAAGAAAACAGACAAAGGCCAAGCCAGAGTCATCCAATCGAAGGATGACTACATTTTTTGTACGTGGCCCAAGCCCTAAGATAACTCTCAGACACGAGCCCTGTGGGTGGGACTTAGAATACACCTTCCGTACCCTCTGCGTGTTGTAAGAGGCGACTAAAGGAGGTAAGGGTGAGGTAACCCTGACAGAAACCTCCAGTGCTGAAGACGGAGGTTCCAGGCCGCACGGCACACTCTAATAAACCATGGATCCATGCACTTAACGCTTATGATCATGTCGATAGTCACTTAGGACTGTCAGTATGATCAGCGAACGAAAAGAAGAAGGACTCTCAGACACCAATTCTATTTGAAACTAGATTCAGACATGTTACAACAGCATGTCAAACTAATCGAAAAAAGATTGGACCAACTTTCAGCCAGCCATGAAATAGATCCACAAATAGCACGGCATCTATGTCCTAAACCAGTAAACACAGCCAGATTCAACCTACTACCAAAAATTCACAAGGAACGTAAGGATGGGTTAGTACCAGGGAGACTGATCATTATTGGCAACGGCTGCCCTACAGAACTCATCAGCAGCTTTGTGGACGAGCACATTAAACAAAATGTAACTAAAATAAAATCCTATGTGAAAGATACCACAGAATTCGTCAAGAAAGTGGAAAGTTTCAGCACCGCACCACCAGGTGCCTTACTAGTAACCATGGATGTCACCTCCCTGTATACCAATATCCCGACTGGAGAAGGCCTCATGTCAATCAGCAGGTTCCTACGCAAGCACGGCCTGCTAGGTGATATCTCAGTAAGAGGTATCTTTAATCTTCTAAAACTAGTACTGGAATGCAATAATTTTGAGTTCCACTGGTTACCTCCAGACAGGGGGCACCACGATGGGCAGCAAGGCCGCTTGCACCTATGCCTGCATTTTCATGCCAGATCTGGAAGAAAGACTACCAGGATCACCTGCCCAACTGTCACTATTCCTCAGATACATAGATGACATTTTCATTATCTTGGAACATGGCGAAAAAATGCTGAACAACTTCATCAAGTATATGAACAGTGAACATGCATCTATCAAATTCACAGCAGAATTTTCAAAAACAGACGTTAGTTTTCTGGACACCAGAGTTCTGCTTTCACCAAAAAGAAATGTATCCTTCACACTATACACAAAGCCAACAGATACCAACGGCTACCTGGATTACAAATCAGCCCATCCACCTGAATGCAAAAACGCAAGCCATTACGGCCAATTTTTTAGACTGCGCAGAATTTGCACAGAAACAAACGACTACATTAAGCACGGGACAAACCTTATCCAACATTTTTCCGCAAGAAACTATCCATTTAAAGTTCTCAAAAATGCATATGAGAAAGCTCTACCCACAACAACGCTGCGACATACTTCATCCCTCCACTGCATTGCTGCCTCGAAAGACTAATCAGAACAAAGCGTTCTTTATAAGCGACTACACACCAACCAGTCTCTTCACCAAATCAGTCATCCTGAAATACTGGCCATTGCTAGAGTCAAACGCCAGATGTCGCCTAGATTTCCCTGAAAAACCGCTCTTCGGGTACAGTCAGAATCCCACTATCAGGGACAAAACAGTCAGAGCACATTTACCAAACCCAGAGAAGAACAGGCCACCTTATCGAAACCCTTTCGAAGCCTGCCTAACCAACAATTGCAACATCTGCCACTATATGACAAAAACACCTTTCTTTCAAAGCTCACACACCACCTATACGTACAGGTGCAAAATCATTGGCAATTGCAAAACAAAAAACGTTATCTATTTCCTTACATGCAAAACCTGCAATAAACAATATGTAGGTGAACCAAAACAAGCTTTTGGAATACGCATCAAAGATCATCTTAGGAGCATCTCATACTTCTACAGACGCACATCCTATGACACACCTGTGTCAAGACACTTCAACCTCCCAGGAAATAGTAGAAATAACATGCAATACCGTGTCATCCAATTTTATCATCAGATCCTGATGATGACAACAGCACCCTATGGAGATGATCCAAGGAATCTCAATGGATACACCAACTACACTGTATGGAACCGCAAGTCATCAACAATGCTGGATAGGAGGCGTTTTCAATGCCGGACACCCGGCATGATGTAGTTATCACCACCACACACCCCCCCCCCCCCAACTATGCAAGAACAGTTTAAGTTCAGTCCGCTCACTGTACCAGTCAGGCGTCTTACAGGCTTCAGCTATGACATCTTGGATATACTGACGGCAGAGCCGACAACTACTATTTACACTATCAGAGCGTATTCACAACTGAGCTCCTCGATACAGAGCCTGACACTCAGCGGGAGTGTCTTTATGTTCCCCCATGGCAGAGACACCACACGAGACGGGACTGACGGCCTTTACATCCCCTCCGAAGGATGTGTCATTTGAATGACGTAGCATTGGTTTGAATAGCACAGGGTTTTTACACTTTGATCTCATGACTGAACACAGGATCGAACCCGGCTCTTTGGATTGGAATTCCAAACATGTGTGGCACAACGGTCTTGCCAACTGAGCCAATGCAATGCGACATGAACTAATGATGTTGAATGGGCAACTACTTCGTGGCTAATGAATTTCACACATGTAATATTGTATAAAGTCATTCATTTGCAGTAACCTCCAAGATAGATGGGCCATAAAATTCTAGCAAGAATTTAATGCAAATCCATATATAGATATATATATGTACATTCTGTAGCCTTTCAAAAATACAGAAAGCGTAAAATAGAATAATTTTCACAGCAATCAAAGTTATTTGCTTTTATACAGGAGATGTTTTCTCAGAGCATCTCATTTTTTAAACGCTTTAACACTCATATAAGCCAAAAATGGCTTCTGCAGTGGTCTCAGGAAATGTCCATTTGTAGACCAAGAGGTTATCTCTGCAAAATTACCACTGGAATGACTGGCTCAATAACCAAGCCAGCAATGCCAGTCATTAGTGGTAAATTTTCAAATTTTTTTTTCTCTTTGTCTGCAAATGGACATTTTCTATGAGAAAATTGAAATTTTCTTGAACAAATTCGAGGGTTAGAGAGTTAATTCCTGTATGAGACTCTGGAACCATGACTACATCCATTCCCAGTCAGGGGAGCCCACCCTTATTGCTTTTCCCCAGGCCTACACCACCTGTTAAGACAGCCATGACAATATGTCACACTTTTAAGGTATGGAAGAATTTCACAAATTTCTGTACTTTTGCATACTTGTGTAGAAACCTTGCAAATAAGAACATGCTTTAGTAGCCAAGAGCCTCAATGGAAATAATCTTAAATAAATGATATAATAACGAAATCTCTGCATTGCAAAATCCAGCAATGGTAGATTACTTTGACATTTTGACAACAATTGCAATGTATTCATGCTCTTACAATGGGGGGCTATATACACATATCAAAAATATTATAAAATTGTTTTGGTAAAAGTTGAGTTATCACGACTAGGAAGTTTATTATGTTTTGTACACATTTCTATTTTAAATTAGCTGAATCTCAATGACTTGAAATTACCAAATTCTATGACCACAACTATTTTTAGAACTATTACAAAAGACGGACTAATGTTTGAATTTTTACAGTTAATTTTACTGGAAGCTGTTGCTGCCTAGCAACAGCTTTGTTGCCTAGCAACAGCTTTCAGGCAAATTAGTTGCAAAATAATCTGAAGAGGCCGTGGTATAATCTAGGAGCTGTATCAGTTAGTTGTTTTTTTCCAAGGTTTTCCATAATCTATGATAAAAAGTACTAATTTCCCGTGATTTCTACGCCTCCAGGTAAAAGATATACATGTACATGTATGTTATCAAACTGAGCAAAGGTTGCATACATCAGCAGAAATCAAAGCATGCATTTTTCTCTAATCTAATCTATACACGCCTTTGACAGTTTCACAGCATACAGATCTTCAATATGATCAGTAATACCTCTCTACCTTAAATACACCTAAAACAAAACAACAATAGGTGTAGAACTTACCACCGTTTTGCGTGTCAGCACATTCGCCAAGAAATGACAAACCCTAAGTTTATTATATTCTGATAATACATGTAAATGTACATTCACGTTTATGAAATATCACATGGACAAATTGTGTTTCCTATTCTAATTTCCATTTAACCCTTTCACTGCCAAATCCCGAGAAAAGCATATATTCTTTAAGATATGAAATTTATTCTGTTGAAATGAATTTGGCTGAAAGCTATTAGTCAGCAATGGCTTCCAGTCAAATTAATTTCAAAATAGTCCGCAGTTTTCTAGTACAGTATTGTTGCCTGAAAATGAGATATGGGGAATTTATCGATGAAAGAGTTAACATTTTAATGGTCAGATTTGTGGGCCACGAGAAGTGTATTTTTGAACATTTATGATTGGAATGACTGGCTCGGTTATTGAGCCAGTCAATCCAGTTATAAACTGTCAAAAGTAGTATTCTCTTGTCGTGCAAAATGACATTCCTAAAGACCACTGCAGAGGCTGGATTTTGGCTGACATGACCATCAAGGGGTTAAAAGAAAGCCAACTCAGAATGTAAGAGAGAGTGTGATTGGTGGAGACAGGACAAATCACAGTTTAATCAGAGCCTCATTAACCGAACTCGTCATTCCAGTGATAAATTTTCAACTCAGGGAAGACTATTTTGTTAATTTAGCCATGCAATGACTGGCTTGATTAACAGTAAACAACTTATGTTATTGAGATTGTCACCTGTATTTCCACGACTGCAATAACTGGCTTGATTAACAGTAAACATCTTATGTCGTTGAGATTGTCACCTGCATTTCCACGATATTTTACATGACATGAGAGCTGTCTAAATTCAACTGATTTAATGTTTTAAAATTGATTTTTTCGATTTATACATTGTGTGTTCAGAGACATATTGCTCAATCGGGATAAGTTCCTGATATGCAGGACCGGGACCCAATCTAAACTTGCCGACTATAAACTCTTGACGCACTCACAGTGGTATTTTGCAAGACTAGCGAGATTTCATGTTACTTGACATTTTACGAGATGGTTGGCTCGAGAATTACAATTTCCAATCTCTTAAATTTTCATAACCTTTCCATAGTGGTAACACAAAATATCGAATTTTCCATAAGATTTTACAAGCCCTGGAAACGGGATTCTTAATTTTCCCTAATGTATCCAAACTTCCATACCTGCGTACAAACCCTAGAATGGAGCTTTCCAGTTTTAGCTATGCCCCACCCATCTCTAGCTAAGCTGCATGCACACCTCGCTCACGTTGTGATCTCTCAGTCCCTGAACTCCCTGACCATTAATTTTCTGAACTCCCTGACCATCAATTTCCAGAAAACTAAACTGGTAAGCTGTTGAATACTTTGAAACTAATTTGACTGGGGGATGTTGCTGCCTATGGCAGCAACAGAGCCGTCAAATTAGTTTCAAAATATTCAATAGCATGTTTATTAAATACTAGACATAAGTCATACAACAATGCATAATCCGACATCAATTATGCGTTCGTGACAACTTATCTACATCATGAAGACGTCATTGATTATGACGTCATCCTACACATCATGTCGTTGATTATGATGCCATATGATCGATGGATAAACTGGAAAGATCCATTGGGACCAAAGCCAAAGCCTGTCTGGATGAACACACTGACAAACGTAATCTAAGGTGAAATACTCTGACTTAAAGCGATGCTAATCTGATCTCAAATGTTATACTGCACCTATAGATTATGGTTTATAGATTCCAGATCATTCATATCCTGCCACATTCCCATTTCTGTATCACAATTATCTGCTTTGTAATATCGCGTAAATATTGAACAATGATCGCCACCATTTTGTCTTCTCAAGCTATAGTGTGTGATGTCATGTAAGCGCCAATGCATTACATTCTTTATTATGTAACATTCATCTCATTGAATATGAAATTAATTTGACTGGAAGTTGTTGCTGCCTATGGCATCAACAACTTCCAGTCAAATTAGTTTCAATTTTAAGGCAGGCACGCTAGGATTTTTCTGATTGCTTGAAAAGTAAATCATGACAGCCATCATAGGCTGTAGAAATGTAGCAACATTTAGCTACTAAAGCCTGAATATCTTTCTTTAGCGGCATGATGAAAAGCTTAACATTACCTGCATAGTTTATGACTGCCATATTAGATCACCTGAATAGCTTTCAAGAATTCAGATTAGTTATCCTTTAAACTTAACAAATTATAGATACAGTATAGACAATATATTGATTTCATCACAATTCCTGGCTCCTCAGAAAGCTGTCATCAGCAAAGTTCAACATTAAATCAATTTGAATCTTTTGCAAATAATCTGATTGCCTCAAACAGCAACAACATTCGATTAAATTACATGTATTCATATGATATGCAGGACCGGGACCATTCATATGGCATTAGTTTGTCATAAATATCATTCACAACGTAACACAAGCATGGATAGAGCCTATATGTATACTCACATATTTAGACAGGAATGTGATACCATTAGGGAACCTGTCTGGGTCTGCCTGCAATTTGCCCTGAGCATCTCTCGTTTTAGCCAGCCAGCAATCATCAATGTTAACATACACATAACCGACGTCTCTGTAACCGCCGGAAACCAGCTCATCAGCCATACGCATAAACAGCTTTTCGCTGAGAAAAACAAAGCCCATGCAAAAGAAAGTGTGCATGTAGTAACATACAGTACATGTAAGTTGAATTAAAAGAGTAAGTATAGATAATAACTAATAACAAAATATATGTACTAAATTGTGTGTACAATTTCCTATTTGGACTTTTAGGAGTGCTTCATGTCAAATGAATGTGAAAAAAAATTAGGACATTGAAATTCACATACATATACACTAAAGACTGTATACACTAGGCTTGCGTGACTACGTTATCTAATCGAGAATCGTGATTTATTTTTTAAATCGTGAAATTACATGTATATGATTAAAATAATTTCTACTGCAGACCCTATTTCAAAACCTACTTTTAATTACTTTTAATCGGTTACGAAAATCAGCATTTTGCTCAGCGAATGTATACCAATTTGCAGGCCAATAGAAGACTATTTTTGAAAATATATCACTAGAATGACTGGCTTGAGCATCGAGCCAGGCATTCCAGTGATACATTTTTTAAAAACAGACTTCTCTTGGCCTGCAAATGGAAATTTCTAAACACCATTGTAGCTTTCGTCATTGATCTGCCGTTGTTGTTATGTTTAAGTAATTGATATCCTGGCTGATTAATCGACTAATCACGATTATTCTTAAATAATCGATCGCGACCACTTGAAGCAATAATTGCACAAGGCTGGACACCGGGACAACTGTATACACAGGTACTTGATGTAGATCATTTTAGCAAAGATTAATAGAAGGATCCATTTCTAGCTATACTCACCCAATTTTTAGCTAAGATCCGCCGACATTGAATGAATATTGTTCGAATCAATTTTAATATTTTGAACTCTGAATTCCCAGAATCCCATTTTCAAGATACGACTACAAGTAAGCTGTTGAATATTTTGAAACTAATTTTGATTTGGAGCTGTTGCTGCAACTTCTCCCAGTCAAATTAGTCTCAAACTATTCAGTAGGATGTTTATTAAATTGCAAATTCATCAAATATTCCAAAGACATTTGTAGTTCCGTGTGACATTGTGTGGACAAGACCATTTTCAATGGACCTTTCCAGTTTTAGCTATTGCCCTGCCCATCTCTAGCTAAGCTCCACCCACACCTCGCTCGTGTTGTGATCGATTGATCCCCGAAAGCCCTGACTATCAATTTCCAGAAAACGATATACATGTACATGTAAGCTTTTGAACACTTTGAAACTAATTTGACTGGGTGCTGTTGCTACCTATGTCCAGTCAAATTAGTTTCAAAATATTCAACTGAATGTTTATTAAATAGTAGACATAATTCGTACAATGTGCCAGACTATTAAGCGTTTAAGCCAGACTGAATCGAGACATTCATGCTGTAATTGATTATGACGCCATCCTACACATCACTTAGTTGATTATGATGTCATATGATGGATGGATAAGCTGGAAAGATCCACTGGTGTAGGTGGGTGTTTAGATGAGTCCATAAATGCTAGGGACATGGTGGAGTAGAAAGAATGTTGATTGTTCGCTATTGAGTGAGTATGATCTGATGGGAATTTATTGTTTGTCACATACTTCAAAGTGTCTTTGTATCTGCTAGCGATACTTGACATAAAAATGGACACTTACTGGCTTACTAAGTACATAGAACCTGTAGATGTTACAGATTCAATCTCAATATTTAAAGGCGCCTTTCTTTTTTAAATCACAATATCAAAGAATCAATAGATTTGGCCCTCCATATTAACCCTTGAATTTGTTTTCAAAATTCAATATTCTCATGGAAAATGTCAACTTGCAGACCAAGAGAGGAGTATTTTTGAAAATTTGCTACTGGAATGACTGACTCGGTTATCGAGCCAGTCATTCCAGTGGTAAACTTTCAAAAATACTCTTCTCATGGTCTGAAAATGGACATTTCTCAAGACCACCGCTGAAGCCATTGTTGGCTGACATGAGTTAACCCTTTAATGACTAAATTCATTCAAAAAATTATAACATTTACTTATTGAATGTCCATTTGCAAGCCAAGAGAAAACTATTTTTGAAAATTGACCATTGGAATGGCTGGCTCGGTTACTGAGCCAGTCATTCCAGTGCTCAATTTTCAAAAATAGCCTTCTCTTAGCCAGCAAATGGACATACCTCAAGGCTACTACAGATGCCGGTTTGGGCCGGCTTCATCGTGAAAGAGCTAAGGACATGTCCAATTTATAAAGGACAGTTTTGTGTACCACATGTTATGTCACCCATGTTGTCCTGTTTAGATATATAATACCGTTTGCTTGTACGTACCAGTAACTATTCTATTGTGAGAACTGAAGCAATACCTCACACACATTCTGGCTAGATGAGCTCATAATATATTATAATATGTTTAACAGTTTATTATGTAACAACATGTGCATGTGCCCTGTACCTTATGCAATCATCAGGGTAGTCTTTGCAGTCCAGCTGACACCTGTAGCGTTCCCATGCCAGCCAGCCCATCGGAGGTGTGAGCGCCAGACCATTATCTAACGCATGGATGCTCAATGTCAATGCACAGATGCAGCTAAGAAATGCTACAAGACCCATTCTTTAGAGCGTACACGCTGTGAACAACAAAATATGTGCATCTAAGCATAAACTTGTTGACTGACATTAAGTTTTAGCATGACTGTACTAACTATTACTAACTATTACTAACTACTACCTATTTAACACTGGCCAGGAATGGTCAAGAAAATCGAAATTCTTTGCCTAGTAATTCTTTAAAATTAAACATTGGACTCGCTTGCTTATTAAGTAAATTGTACAATGTAAGCCCTTCGAGTTATAAATTTTTAAAAATGCATGTTGTCCTCTCTTTACCCGCAAGTGGGCAATCGTCAAGAACACATACTACATAAACCATTTTTTATTGCCTTGACAAGTAAAGCGTTAAATACTGTACTAAACTTGTCAACAATTTTTAAAACAATGTTGTTAATCTTTTAATGCTCAATATTAAAATTGGTTAGGAAAAATGAAATTTTTGCTTATTAAATCTGTTCACAGACCAGGAGAAGACTACACACAGTTTTGAAAATTTATCACTTGAATGACTGGCTCGGTCATCGAGCCAGGCATGCCACGGATATATTTTCAAAGAATTGTCTTCTCTTGGCCTGCAAATGGATATTCCTGAAGACCATTGCAGAGGCTGACATTTGACTGTCTTGGCATGCAGCATACATGTACATGTAATTGCTACAACTCTACACTAGCTCCTCATAAACTATTAACACATTCACCGATGAATCCCCCCATATCTTATATTCGAGACAACCATACATGAAACCTGTTGAATATTTCGAAATTAATTTGACTGGAAGCGGTTGCTGCCTTAGGCAGCAATGGCTTCCAGTCAAATTAATTTCAAAATATTCAACAGAAGATGTTTTATATCGCAAAGAATATACTTTGTCCAGGATTTGCCAGTCAAAGGGTTAAGGATATCTATGGCTGGGTATGTTGCGGTAATCCAATAATTGCTTTGATGTTCAGAAAGCCTCCAAGAAAGTATGTTTACTACAGAAACAATGCATTGACTTAAGTGACATACACATGTACATGGTTAAAGCACTCTGACTAAGGTGACCAAGTCAGAAAATGAAATGAGCTTATTTGACTTGGGGTCAACTGTACAATCATGTATCTACATGTAATATCTTTCTGCAATACATATTCATGAACTGGAAGTGAAAAAGATGATCACTAATTGTGCAGGGATTGGTCAATTATACCTTTAATGGTCAATACTTTGCTTAATGAATGTCCATTTGTAGGCCAAGATTATTTTTGAAAATCATTTACAACATGTATTGGAATGACTGGCTCATTTATTGATCCAGCCATTCAAATTGTAAAATTTCAAAAATAGTCTTTTCTTGGTCTACAAATGTACATTTCCAAAGCTTACATGAGGGGGGGGGGCAGTTCAGGCTGCTTTGAATATTAAATGGTTAGCTTTGCACAGATATAGATGGACTACGACATCCATCCAGTGCCAAAGCACAGGCTATTGGACCGTTGATAGGATACAGATATATCTTAGAAGTACATTGTAGGCCCACATCTTAGATTGCATATATAAATATATTATGCATATATGTACAACACAATTTGAGATTGTGTTCAGTTACAGTGACATATCATCATATGATACAACGCATGAACATTGGCCAATCACTGATTAGATAACCTAGAAGATAATTCAATACAGGCCATACGTCTACATCATACACATATGCAGGTGAAATCCAGTCATATTAATTTCAAAATATTTAGCAGGTTTTCTGTTCGTTTGCCCTGACATTGAGATACAAGGAATTTATCAGTGAAGGGGCAAATATGTAAACACTTTCTGCTTTATGCACTGCTTGATAAACCTTACATCAATCTACATGTAAATCGATCGAAGTTGTTGAATCTAAGGTATATATGGGAATAAATAATCAACACTGGAGACAGATGCATAAAACGTTATCACTAATCAGTAAAGTCACATGAGCTACCGCAGTTTTTTGATTGGTCGAGATAATGTTCATGTACATGTATGTATCATTCAGTGCATCATGCACATGCTCAAGTTTTTGCATCCCACACGGGAAATATCAGCCAATATATGTCATGTACAGTATCACACACAGACATGACAGAAAATGCATTTTGAATTATATTTCTCAGTCCAATTACATGATAACACACCACATGTCAATAAAATAATGTAGAGAGGATTTGCTGTGTTCTAAGACATGGTTAAATCTTGGAATTAAGAAGAAGTGTCACGAACGTTAAATACATTTATGCTAACCTATGATCCACTAAAAACTTCGAGTATCCGGATAATTACTTCGATTCCTAATCTGTTAATAAACAAGCTAATCTAGCATACTCTGGTAATGACCTTGATTACCTCAAGCCATGCTAGCGGTGGGTAGAAAGCTTATTTATAAGAAGCGATTACCGTAAATCGCTCATCAGTAACCGTGGTTTCTAATAGGACAAGGTTTGTAAATTCTTCAAATCCAAATGTCTAAGAAAGGGGGGTGGGGGGATTTCTATTAGGTATATTTCAAGAAAGAATTGAAATCGATTTTCTAAACTGCTAAAAAAATTACCACAAAAAGAGAACACAATTCACGGCATAAATTCTTACTGTTTTACGACTTTGCTTAATGTATACCTTATATCCATCATCGCGGGAGTGAAATTATTAAATATTAAATGGGACCGTCTAAATATTGCGTATTCTTTAATAAACATTGTTTATTTCATTAAGATTAATCAAAATTTTGACATAAAATGTCGTCAAGAAAAAGTACAAATCACGTGATAAATCAGCTTCCGCTATAGGGCGAGTTTAGGTCATTACTCGAGTAGCGCAAAAACACTAATATTTGTACCCGGGTAGATAGTTGCGCAATACACGTAAATAGGCAGATAACCTCAAGTACATACCTGAGTAACTATGAGAGTGAACGGCTTAAATGCACCAAATTAAGAAGTATGAATACTAAGAGCAAGTACTTGGTAGAATCGGAAATTATTATATAATTATAGTAATCATTACATGATGATGACCAAGTATTATACATGTGATCCGATTATCTCCGCTTAAGGGGTACATGTACCTATTTGATAACATTTTTCATTGATAGTTGTTTCATATAAGGAAATGCCGTAATTTCCTTGCTGTTTCCGTTAAGTTATTGCAAAATTTAATTTCGAATTTGTTTTTACATGTATTTAACAGTCATAAGTTATTTAACTCACAAAAAATTTCATCTTTACACAAACTGCTGAAATTTGGATACAACTTCTCTATTAGATAGATTTCCTGTTTTAAAACTGCTAAGAAATTAAAATGGTGTGATAACAACGTAATCTTGTAAATTAATGATGTTTTGGTATTGTCTGACGTTTGTTCTCTTGTTGAGACCAAGTCTGAATGATCTGAGCTCTGCAAGTCGGCTCCTTTTATACTCCTCTGGTGGACTGGTAATGGGTTTTAACATGCCCAAATATGGGCATATTTGTACCATTTTGGCGGTGCTTGTTGTCGCCTCTTTGGTGGTGCTAAATTTTGGTCGTGCCTCACGTTTTAACGGTGCGTGAGAAATTGGCAGTGCACCATTTTGGCGGTGCACAGAGTTTTTTGGCGCTGCAGCATTTTATGGCTGTGCTGAAAAAATGTAAAATTTGGCAACCTTTTTGGAGTGCAGACGCTTTTTGACGGTGCAAAAACATTTGTTGCGGTGGTGCAGAGAACATTTTTATAGTGCCAAACGTTTTCCTTGATATTTGACGGCATAAACATGTGTTGTTGGTGTTTGTCCAGTGTACATGTACAGTCACATCACTGTATATATGATTCAGATATCGTGGCGTTTCGTACCAATGAGGACCTCATCAGATGCGCAGTTTGTTGCCTGCTACACCCTGATTATAATGGGGCCCAGGGTGGGGTGCAATTGGGTGGGGGAATGATTCAATTATAAAAATTAAAATTTAACTTTTTAAATTTTTTTTCAATATTTAACACATTTTTAAACAAAAAATAAAAAGTGAGAACGTGTTGTTGTGTAATTTGTATTGGACGAAAGTCCACAATAGAGTTCACTTTAGGTGTGAGGAGAAACTAAGTCATACAGTATGGTTTGAATGGGTTGAAACAGAACACTATGTAGATGGATGATACACAGATGCGCTATATAGAAATTGTTTTCCCATTCACAAAGAGTTTCTGCAGTATAATGGTGAAATGTCACAGAGTAGTTAAACACACAGTTGTTTGAAACAAAGTTTTATACACACCGAGGCGCCAGCTTTGTTGGCGCATTGCAGCTAGCACCCTGTCCAATAGTGAGTTCCCAAAAGTATAAACCAGAGTAATGTGACAAGTCACGAAAACTGGGACTAGGAATTGTCAAAGATGATGTAACGGCAACCGTCAGTCGGGTTTGGTACACAAATACGCAGGTACTATATTGATTAAATAAAGGCATATGCCATTGGAAATACACATTCATATCTGCGTTGCTGTTAGGGTGGCTAAAATTATGACATATGAGCTGTAATTTAAAAGTTTACTTGACGATAGATTTGGCAAAGAAGGCAACGATGGAATTCAACACAGGTAGTTTACTATAATTGACTAATGACTATCTGCCGGTCAAACACACTTTTTTTATTTTTGCGCGATAGACAAATAGTAGGACTGCCGACGATTTTAGCACTTATTTTCATTTCAATACCCGTCTACATTATATATCGAGAATAATGTACTATTATCGCCGAGCCAGAGAAAAACATGGCCGCGTTTTAGAAAAACTATCTTGTCGGGAAGTGTTTTGGTACGCTTAGGCTTATCCTGTTCATAATTAATTCATGTACATCACGGAAAAAGTCACCTGGCATTTCGACCTTGTCCTGTTTCTGTTTTTCATTTGGCGTGCAATGTTTTGCCTTTTGCGCGCATATGTTTTGCTGCTGTTGCGTTTTTTGTTAACTTAAATCTGAGCTGTACTGTACCTCACTATTGTTAGCTTGTTTATTGTATCGTTTTATGTTGTGATTAGTCATTATTCGACATGTGCATGGCAATATGAAATCCGAACTTCACGATTCAATCAAACAATCGTGCAAACCTAATACGTGGCCGCTGCACAAGCAAGGAAAGATAGAAAATCAGGAGGCAAGATTACCAACACCTAGGGCTGAGGATCGTGAGGATGTCCCAACCACGAACTGGTTCACGAACCTCATTAATATAATAATGAATGCAATAAATTACTCCTAACATTTAATGGCTGGTTGCTTTCCTGCCTAAATAGAAGAAAAACACAAATGACAAGTTCTGACAATAAAAAAATTTAAATGCTAGAAAATAATAGAGGACTAATAGCCAGGTAAATTCCATTCATGATCATATGGGTAAATCACACTTAAAGGACATTCAGAGATTGCTTGTCTATTAAGCACACAAATCCCATGCAAGCTAAATTTTGGTCGTGCATCACGTTTTAATGGTGCGTGAGAAAGTGGCAGTGCACTATTTTGGCAGTGCACAGTTTGTTTTCCCTTGGTTTGTGATTTTCTGAACCAATGAATCTTCGTTACAGCCCTAGCAACACCTAGTAATCTTACGTCCACACACAGGGCTTCTTCTTGCGTTCACATTTGACTATAGTTGAAGGTTGCACATCTGGATGAAGCTAGCTGTGTTACCAGGTTGTCTGTATCTCTGTATGAAGCTGGCTGTGTTAGCCAGCTGGTCTGTATCCCCATACAGCTTGTCATTGAGGGATGTTGTTGATGGCCAGTGGCTGTGCCGCCGCTGACTGAAATGTGGGCAATCCTGTAAGATGTGCGTAACTGCTTCTTGGCTGGTGCCACAGGGGCACATCTCAGATGCGTCAATCTTCAGTTTGTTGTACATGTGAGCACGCAGCCTGCAGTATCCTGAACGGAGGCAACAGATTATCACTTGTTCTCTTCTGGATAGTTGAATATGACTGGATGCTGCTTCATGTTCTGCATAGTTGAATATGACTGGATGCTGCTTCATGTTCTGGATGCTCGCTCATCTCTCCAGTTTTTCATTAAAGCTTTATTGATCACCGCCTTGACCTCTGAGTGTGCAGCGATCATGGGGTTTGCTCTTTTGTTGACCCCGGTTTTGCTAGAAAGTCAGCTCTTTCATTTCCCCGATATATTACAATGAGATGGGATCCATTGGAGGATAGTAGTGCTGGCATTGAGTGACAATTGCTGTAACCTGTTAGTCAAATCAGTTAATTCTAAATACAGGGCTTGAAAATTAAGTTTTTTCATGGTGGTTGTCCTCAAGGCTTTCCTGGATATTTTGTTGCCTTCCCTATGAATGCAATGTTAAATTGAAGAATAATTAAGTTGCCCTACATGAGAATTTGGCTGAATTGAATTTGCAGTTATTTGGCTGAATGATATTTACAGTATATATTGTGCCTACAGGGAGTCCACTAGAGGCATGGCATACAGTGATTCTCATGAGGGTTCTTTTGAGGGTATTTAGCCCCAAAATTCAGTTTGGGGCCCTCAAAAGTAATGGCAGAGCCCTGAAAATCTTGTATCATTGTTAAATACTAGGTAGTTTTACAGGCTTTTGCACACAAATACAGTCATGTACCTACCAAATCTAGCATAGGACATACATAATTTATAGTTGTGAGCCTATGGTACCCTCTAATTTTAGGGTTGATGAGAAATACTGCTTGGGAACTCCAAATTTGAGGTTTGGGACCTCAAGATTTCACCTGGGGACCCCCAGATTTTATGGTGTGGGGTCCCTGGGACCTCCAAAATTTAGATGCCATTAGAAACATGTATGGCATAATTACCGTGGACCTCCTTACATAAACATTATTATTATTATTATTATTATTATTATTATTATTATTATTATTATTATTATTATTATTATTATTATTATTATTATGTATACAGGGTATCTACACTTTTCTGTGTTTGAAATTCACTGACTTTTCCATCACTTTTCATGACCAAAATTAACAGATTCCATGACCAGCTAGAATTAATATCTAGGAGATTTGTGTTTATGACGTAGATTAGAGCTGGGTGGTCTGACGGTAGTACCGTGAGGACCGTGGTATACCGTGAACCGATACCGTGAACGTTGACATTTCCAAATACCGTGAATACCGTCCATAATGCTTGAGCAATATTTGAGAAATATATTCATAAAATCTGACTTTACCAAGAGTAAATAGGTGCTAATAGTGCCATAAATACAGGCATCCCTACCTATTAGCCGAGTTGAGGTGAAAGGGTTGTTGTAAAAACAAACATCAAGACGTCAATTAAATGTACTAACAAAACATTACCATTCTACCTTTCAATTAGTTAGTGTATTGAATTGGTGTCTTTCAATTAGTTAGTGTATTGAATTGGTGTCTTTCAATTAGTTAGTGTATTGAATTGGTGTCTTTCAATTAGTTAGTGTATTGAATTGGTGTCTTTCAATTAGTTAGTGTATTGAATTGGTGTCTTTCAATTAGTTAGTGTATTGAATTGGTGTCTTTCAATTAGTTAGTGTATTGAATTGGTGTCTTTCAATTAGTTAGTGTATTGAATTGGTGTCTTTCAATTAGTTAGTGTATTGAATTGGTGTCTTTCAATTAGTTAGTGTATTGAATTGGTGTCTTTCAATTAGTTAGTGTATTGAATTGGTGTCTTTCAATTAGTTAGTGTATTGAATTGGTGTCTTTCAATTAGTTAGTGTATTGAATTGGTGTCTTTCAATTAGTTAGTGTATTGAATTGGTGTCTTTCAATTAGTTAGTGTATTGAATTGGTGTCTTTCAATTAGTTAGTGTATTGAATTGGTGTCTTTCAATTAGTTAGTGTATTGAATTGGTGTCTTTCAATTAGTTAGTGTATTGAATTGGTGTCTTTCAATTAGTTAGTGTATTGAATTGGTGTCTTTCAATTAGTTAGTGTATTGAATTGGTGTCTTTCAATTAGTTAGTGTATTGAATTGGTGTCTTTCAATTAGTTAGTGTATTGAATTGGTGTCTTTCAATTAGTTAGTGTATTGAATTGGTGTCTTTCAATTAGTTAGTGTATTGAATTGGTGTCTCAATTAGTTAGTGTATTGAATTGGTGTCTCACTTAGTTAGTGCATTGAATTGGTGTCTTTCAATTAGTTAGTGTATTGAATTGGTGTCTCAATTAGTTAGTGTATTGAATTGGTGTCTTTCAATTAGTTAGTGTATTGAATTGGTGTCTTTCAATTAGTTAGTGTATTGAATTGGTGTCTTTCAATTAGTTAGTGTATTGAATTGGTGTCTTTCAATTAGTTAGTGTATTGAATTGGTGTCTTTCAATTAGTTAGTGTATTGAATTGGTGTCTTTCAATTAGTTAGTGTATTGAATTGGTGTCTTTCAATTAGTTAGTGTATTGAATTGGTGTCTTTCAATTAGTTAGTGTATTGAATTGGTGTCTTTCAATTAGTTAGTGTATTGAATTGGTGTCTTTCAATTAGTTAGTGTATTGAATTGGTGTCTTTCAATTAGTTAGTGTATTGAATTGGTGTCTTTCAATTAGTTAGTGTATTGAACTGGTGTCTTTCAATTAGTTAGTGTATTGAATTGGTGTCTTTCAATTAGTTAGTGTATTGAATTGGTGTCTTTCAATTAGTTAGTGTATTGAATTGGTGTCTTTCAATTAGTTAGTGTATTGAATTGGTGTCTTTCAATTAGTTAGTGTATTGAATTGGTGTCTTTCAATTAGTTAGTGTATTGAATTGGTGTCTTTCAATTAGTTAGTGTATTGAATTGGTGTCTTTCAATTAGTTAGTGTATTGAAACTGGTGTCTTTCAATTAGTTAGTGTATTGAATTGGTGTCTTTCAATTAGTTAGTGTATTGAATTGGTGTCTTTCAAATAGTTAGTGTATTGAATTGGTGTCTTTCAATTAGATAGTGTATTGAATTGGTGTCTTTCAATTAGATAGTGTATTGAATTGGTGTCTCAATTAGTTAGTGTATTGAATTGGTGTCTTTCAATTAGTTAGTGTATTGAATTGGTGTCTTTCAATTAGTTAGTGTATTGAATTGGTGTCTTTCAATTAGTTAGTGTATTGAATTGGTGTCTTTCAATTAGTTAGTGTATTGAATATAAGTTTGGACCATTTATTTTATATACTTTCTACTCATCAGCAGGCCTGGGGTCGAATATGTATTTGTATTTAAATCCACTAATTTTGTGTATTTGTATTTGACGTTTTACAAAAACCATATTTGTATTTGTACACTGTATTTGGCAGGGTTGGGGTCAATTCCGATCGGAATTGATCAGTCAACTCTAATTCAATTCCGGAATTGGAATTGGAAGTGATATCTCTGAGGACTCCGGAATTGGAATTAATAAATTTTAAGACACCGGAATTGGAATTGGATTTGGAAGTGATAGTTTGAATTGACCAGAATTGATAAATTCCAATTCAATTCCAATCATATTTGTCATAGAATTACTGAACATTGTTGGCTATAAAGTGTACATGTAATATCTGTAAATTATACACTGCTCTTTATAAGCCCTTAATGCATTTCATCCTTAAATGATCTATATGATACCATTTACCACATTTCATTCTATATGCAGGTTGATGATATTTATTATGCCACCTGTTATTAGATGGTTTATTGAATATTTGTAAATTAATTTGACTGAATACTGTTGTCTCCTATGGCGGCAACAGTTTCTATTAAAATTAATTTTAACAATTTAGTTATATGTTTGGTTTGAAGACTAGAATTTGAGACACTGATAATGGACCTTTCCATTTTTAGCCATGCCCCGCCCATCACTAGCTAAGCTCCACCCACACCTCACCGTGTTGGGATTGATCGATCCCTGAATGCCCTATCTATCAATTTTCTGAATACTATACAGGGAAGCTGTTGAATATTTTGTAACTAATTTGACTGGGTGCTGTTGCTGCCTATGCAAATTAGTTTCAAAATATTCAACAGAATATTTATTAAATAGTAAAAGCAAACAATTTGTACAACAACGCATAAACCGTCTTCAAATATGCGTTCATGACGTACTTATCGATGTCATTCATTATGATGTCATTGTACACATCACGCAGTTCATTATGATGTCATATGATGGGTGGGTGCTCTGCAAAGGTCCATTCAGTGATGAGCAAGTTTCGCTCTTAACCCTTTAATAATTTAACAAAACTGTCATAAATGTTAAATATAAACTACATGTAATAAATCAACATAACCTTTTCTGTGTAGAATGTTAGTTGGTTGGATATCTCTTTAACCCTTTTATCTCCACAGACCAGATAGACATATTAAGAAAGATTTTGTTGACAAACAGCCGACTGAACCACACAAATCTGGTTTCTTCTGAGAAAATCACAAAAATGTCAATAATTAAATAAACAGGCGTTTATTACATCTGGCCTTACAGTGAGACATAATAATTGAAATATAAACGTTGCTTTAATAATTTGTCTGTATGTGATATATATATATCATGTATTTGAAAGATGATATTTTTATTTGGGTGGTATGGCTATTGATCATTGCCTCGTCATTACTTAGTGTTATGATAAACTTTAAAAATACAAGTTTATCTAGGCTTATTCTGGTCAATTTAGACAATGTTTGTCTTGGAAACTGAGTTATATCATCGCGAATGCTAAACTCCTGTTAGCGCATCCCCAAATCAAGGCCGACATAGTATAGTTAGCCATGCTACGGCGGCATATCGCACTTGATTGACAGCCTGTAATTCTAGCATGTTGATATGCTCCTTTGACTGATCCAGATTCCAAAGCCCTGATATTGTGGCTTCTTCCAGGCAAACTCTCCATCCCTCCATCGATGCATCCATAAACATCATTACTTGAGGGTGGGGAGGGGTCAGCATGACCCCCAACAGATTCCCTCTCTCCATCCACCAATGAAGGTGATGAATGAGAGGATCCAACACTTGAATGCGTGAGTCCAGTGATCCTGAACTCTGCAGCCACTGAGTCATGAGAAACACCTGAATCGGCCGCCTGCGCAAGGCCGCCTGAGGAATGACTGGTTCCATTGAAACCATCAGACCTAGCATTCTTAGATAGACTCATGCTAGAATATAACGACTGTTGCAAATGAATTGAATGCACGAGAGAAGATTCTCCACTCTCTCCTAGGATGGATAAACATATCCTCTCTCCAGATCGAAGAACATACCCCTGGGCTAAACAAACTTCTGGGATGGAATTAACCGCTCCCACTCCTGAATGTGGAAAGTCAAATGACCTCCCACTGGTGCACCTAGGGTTAACGGGGTGCACATAAATTTTAGAAGTGGGTGTGTCTCTGGTACGTGTGACAACACCAGAGTGGTACCTGTGGTAACCAAAAATTATTTTAGGCCATCAGGCCCGGTTACCACACGCCGCTCCTCGCGCGCCTCGCCCAGCACCACGGTGCACGGGCTGCTGCCTGCGGTCTCTGAACCCGGCCGGCCTGCTGGCCTCTGACACTGCCAGCACCGCCACGAGCGTACTGCTGTCGCACAGCCGAGGGCTGAACATGCACGTGTTCTCTGCGCAATACCTCAAATTGCGTACACAACGCCCTCTGATTATTCACCAAGTTCACAGTCTCCGGGACAACCCTCACCTCCAAAAAAGGATCAGGGCCCGATAAGCACGATTTGAGCTCCTGGGACGGGAACAAGTTGTCTAAGACAAATGTGCGCCTCGTCCTCAGTGACTTGGTGACCGACCTAGTCAGACAATCCAACGCCAGCTTGATCTCATCCTGGATGGCTCATTGTACCATCACCGGACTAGGCTGTTGGTGCACAGAGGCTGCTACTACCCTTGATAGCAGCTGAGACACATGAGACAGCGCACTAATTGCTGCTTGCGAGCTCTCCTCGGTGTCACGCAAAGTGGCATTAGCTGAGCGCATAGCGGCCACAGCGTTCCTGTGTTAGCATGAGAACCTAGCCTTGTGTCTTCCCCAGAGCGAGAATTACAGCCTAGCAACCTCGCAGGGGGGGGGGGGGGCCTAAGATATCTAAGATATGCTCAGCATATGGCAGACTGAGCCGAGGTGGCCAATGGCTTAGCCTGTAACCACGCCCGTGGGTTACCGGCAGCCGATTCGTCCACGGAGAGCTCTGGTTTGACAGCGAGGAGCCATGCGCACGCGTCAGACCAGTCTTCGTCCGTGGCCACCTACGAATTGCCGACGAGCAGCGGGCCCTCGGCATCTTCAATGGCATTTGCAGGTGGGGCCGTAGACGAGGCTACAGACGTACCCGGCTGCCCGGAGAGGGCTGGCATCACATTCTCCACAGGCAAGCCGCACACTGAGGCTGCGCTCGTGTGCGGGGCATAAAGCACACTACCGCGGTGCAGGTCATCCGTATGAGATTCCACGGGCGGCCGTCCGCTCCAAATCGGCCCACAGGTTGAATCATGAAACCTGCTACCGAGGGAACAGAACCATACGTGCGAGTGGCCGCGCTCTCCATGAGAGGAGTGTAAACGCTCGCATCCATGTCTTCATGATCATCCTGTCTTCGTCATCTTCCAGGTCAGGAAAGTTAGACTCCGGTTAGCAAGGAAAGCTAAGCCAGACTGACCAGGCGAATGCCAGAGGCCAGATGACGAGGGTACTCCGTGAGTGATCGTGGCCAGGCCCGCTGGTCGGGTCACGCCTGATGCTGCTCGCGCCTCTGGATCACCAGGCGATGCGAACATCAAGCCTGGGTCCAAAACGGCCACCTATGGATCACTGAAAACCTTGTCTGAACTAGTAGGGCATGACCCAGGGATGGGGGGGGGGACAGCGGAGGGGGGGGGGGCTACCTGCACTGAGGTCGATGTGCAGTAAGTTGAAACACCTGTGCCCGGCAACATGCCGCGAAGCATGTCAGGCATCAGGTCTTTCAAAGTCCTGCACATCTCACTCACTAACTCTACCTTGAAGGCCTCAAGCTCACCCTTCTCCGAGGCCTTCTTCTTACCCTCCTTCTTCCCCTTCTTGCCGTCCTCAACCATCAGCTTAGCCTGTAAAGCAAAGAATTCAGAGGTTAGATCCCAACCCCACTCTTTACAAATGACACATTTGCTGGACAGCCTACAGTCTGTACAAGATGGGCAAGGGCGGGGGAAGAATCTATCCTTCAAATGTTTTTGACATATTAGACATGATTTCTGAAAGGTAGGCATACGAAGAGAATGAGTATTTTAGTTTGTAAATTTGTTATTTCTTTTAGTAAATACAAGAACAAACTCGAGAGAGAGAAGACACCCACTTTTATCACTGACAACCCTGAAGGGACAGATGTCTTCTCTTGCTAAAGAATAACAAAACAACCAGGGAAACCCTATTAAGAATGTTAGTAAGACGAGAGAAAAGATTATGACCATCTAGATATCGCTCCACATTCGTAACAAAGGATGATAATGACATCAATTTGATTTCTCTAAACTAAGATTGACATCAAGGAAAAGGGAAAAAATCTCTGGTTGATTATGACATCAAACCGCAATGCAACAGCCCCTTCAAGGAGACATCAGAAAATGAATGCAGGAAATACCTAGTGACTACATACATTCATTACTCAAGAATAAAGTAATATTAAATTATATATCCGAGAACCCATGCACACACAAGAGAGAATACAGTGCAATAAAGGCATAAAAAATTGTTAAATATTTTCAAATAATTAGGTGCCATAACTAATAAACTCCCTTATCCTGAGCACAGGCAAACCATCCTCCCGGGCAGAACACATCCATCCATCCAGTCTGATGAAGGGGATGGGACAAAAGGAGGAAGATATTTTTTGTTTTATATCTCTGACCCTTAGACATATCATAATGATAAGTCATAAAAGGAGATGTGATCAACCTCCGAGTGAAGAACAGGAGCTCTTACCATTCATAAATGATCCTGTGGACACAAAGACACAAGGGATTAGTAGACCTAGGCGCTGGGAGAGTTTAACAAGGATTCCCAGGAACTACATGTAAAAGCGAGCTAATGCCAGGTCCGCCGAGAACGAAAACCGGTAACATATAAAAGTTACGTAAAGTCTTAATTAATATATGGAACAATATCACCTTAATGGATGATGAGGAGGACTCCTCTGGCGTCTTAGCATCAGCCATTTATGGAAATGGATGATTAAATATATAGAAAATTCTCAAAAAAGAGCTTGGAAAGTTTTCCAATTGTTGCATGTAAGCCAATATATTAGAAAACGGATGTACCAGTATGCGCATGCGCAGTAGGTGGGGGTCTGTCATGTGCATGACTGTGTACATTCCCCTGCCCATTAGGGCCACCTAAACTTTTAATCGCGCTAAGCAATCACGAACAAAGTGAGCGTATATAGATAACATGTACGTATGTGTAATGAGGAAAAATCAACAGAAAATGAGACATGGAACCAGGCTAAAATACATATACCATGCGACTGAGAAAGCTTCGTTTCTGGTCGCGAGATTTTCTTTGGGTTCCGGCTTATGATATAGCTTTTGTGGTTTCTTCATGGGCCCCCATTGCATTATGGGATATGGTTCTTCATTATGCGTATGTTCTACTAGTTATTTTGGGGAAACCTACTGCACATTTTCAATGTCCAAAATTTGTGTGATATTGTTATCACGGAATAGCGTACATTTAGTTCAGAATGTAAACCGGTTAAACCGTCAAACGCAGACCAGATACAAGCATTATTTATTCCTATGTATGCGTCTAAATTTAATATGAGATTTGTTTGACTGTCTCGTATTATCTTTAACACTCATGGCCGTGGAAAGTCGTTGTTGTCAATGTGGTATGTATTTATCACTGATAGCAGGGAATTTAGGGCTGGGCAGCACGCGATTCGCACCAGGATGGAATGTACGTTCATGTATTTACTCGCAGACATGCATTAATTCCCGTTTTTTGTAGCTTATGTCTGGATAAACTCGATCTAAAAATTCTAGCGGACGACATTTCATTATGACGTCATAGTTACTATGAACTTGTTTGTATTTCCCCAAATAGCGAGGAGCACCGCGATACATCGGTACAAATTTTATAATGTCATTTGGACTGGCGCAACTATTTCATGGTGTAGGCTCCTATCACTGACAATGTGCAGACGCATTGTTGGGAATATCATGGACTGGATTTACCAGAATGCCCTCCACGCATGATTAAAATTTAGCTTCAAATGTACTATACATGGGCATACGTATTTAGGACATTTTGACCCTATACAAATTTGTCCTCTTTATTTAAGCAATAAACGGTGTCTGCGTTCGCTTATAGGCAACGCCTATTTTCATATTAATTCTGAATATTATTGAATTTAGAGTCAATATACTAGTATATCAAGAGTGTTAGGGAGGTAAGTATGTTCTTATGATGTGAAATGGTAGTTGTTGTCCCGGGCTTCAGGACTGTGGATTTTTCGATCCCTGATACATAGTCATGATGTATCTTCTGTAGCCGGCGAATACGGCAAATAAGCGAACAAGCGTAAAAAAAAATATCCAGTGTCGAGATTAAGTTATGTCACCTGTGGTCATGACAAATAGCTCCATAGCGAGGGTATGCGCAGGATCAATCTACGGCTTCATATCTATCAGTAAAATTAAAGGACAATAACAGAAATAAACCACCAGAGTTAGCAGTTTTCGTGGGGGGGGGGGGGGGGTGTGGGGTGGTGGTGGTAAGAATAAGGATAGTCTTTTCGTGGGAGAAGAATAAGCATATAGTAATGATCGCTATCCCTATAGGTCAGCCGACTGACAAGGCAGTTGAGTTAAGAATCTGGATTTAAATTTTGCGATGCCGATCACGAAAACTGATTTCACGATACCTATTTTCGTGTTTTCACTGAAAACGTCCTGTGATTTTCAATATTGCCTCTATGTGCTGGTCATCAGTTAGATAAGCTATCCATATACTCACTATATAGGGAAACTAGGACTTAAGACAAAATCACTTATTTGTGTGGTTATAAATCTTTTATCACATGACATTAGATCACGTGGCACACATGTCATGTGACACGTGGTTGTTGCTGTTTTTTGGATCATCCTCCTCTTGATAGGAGCACCCACGTATAGTGGTCCGTATAAGTCTATTGGCACAAAAGTCAAATTTATTAGTTAGTTAAGGCACACGTAAGGTTAATAGTGTTCCATTCGTCTATGTTACCTACATGCAAGTCCGAGCATAAAGGTTTGTACAAGTCCTATATAGCTGATATATGAAATATTTCACACAACGCTGTTATGGTAGTAGGTTGATAAGGAAGCACCTACCGCCGTGTGGATTATAACAGAGTCTTCTACTGAGGTGTTCGATGTTGAGAAGCAGGTCAGGGCAATTTGGCAGGGCATCTGTAGTGGTCCGAGCAGTACAGTAGATGATGAGTTGTAGTAGGAGGTTGTCGTCTCCACAGAGGTGTATCCATACCGCAGGACCCAATGCATCTATAAGCCGTGCCTTCAGTTCCGACAGATAATGTCATCTATGTGAATGTAAGGAACCACAGTGCATCAGAAAATGTGAGTAGTCCTCTTCTGCTGATTGACAAAGGTGACATATGGAAGTGGCACCGTTCCGACTGAATTTTCTAAGTGTAGCTTGAACCAGGTATGTTCCAGTGATAAGATGTGCTTTGATCACGCTTCTTTTAACATCCTTTGTATCATCCTCGACCGATTGTACTGATGGGTGGAGCTTTCCAATTGACAGAATGCTAACATTAAGATTTGCTAATGTGCTTTTCAGACTACATTCATCTTGCAGTATCCCATTCCAGTAGCGGTCAACGGCACGGTATACAGATGATTTCCAGGCAGTCTTGGTCGGTGTGCTCTGGATAAGTTCTACTATTGGTGGTAGGTCATACTCAATGAGTAGCTTGTTCATGTATGTGAACCAACTTCCCACGTTTTCTGTTTTCTGTGCCAGTTGCCATACAAGGTTGTTCACAATGGCCTCATTATGTCTTCTAAGTATGTTTCCTAATGTTGTTAATTGTCTTAGATGCAGTTCGGCTGTAAGCGGTCGTGCACAAAGTAATAGATATACGCCACACTTGGCAGTATGCGTTGGAAGTGCTTGGATTTTTCTCAGGATATCAACAAAGAAATTCTCTAGCAGGTCGAGTTGTTTTTTCTGCAGAACAAACACTTCCAGACCGTACATTAAGCGTGGGATAACGTATAGCGACAATATGCGGTAGCATGTCTTGGGCGATATTCCATTTGTGCCATGAAGGCCCGTACCGGTGAGGCTATAGTGTTCTTCTTGCGCATGATATGCGGTCCTGAACGTTAACAGTCTGTTCTTGTGAGAAGGTACGGATTAATCCTAGGTGTGTAGCTGTTGGTGATACTGGTACATCTATGTGACCGAGGTGCCATTGCATTGTTGAGAGATGTGTTGCAGGTCTATTTGGTTTAAGTTTGAGGATAATTGTCGATTTCTCTGGGTGAATGCTATATCGTTCTCGAACTGAGTATTGATAGGCTATGTCGAGCATACATTGTAGTTCTTCACTTGAGGTGTTAATAAGGGTTACATCGTCTGCGACTGTTGAGCATCCTGTGTATTGGGTGCCTATGAACATCCCAAGCTGTGCTCACTCGAGTTGGTTCAGTAAGCCACTAATATATACTTTGTATAAACCAGTGGAGAGGATTTCTCCTTGACGAACTCCTTGCTGAATTGGGAATGGCTGACTTAGGCACCTTTTCCATTTTACTGTCGCTGTTAATCCGGAATACAGGTTATCAATAGTCTGTAGCAGATGAAGATTGATACCCTGTTCGTACAGCTTGCACTTTAGTGATGAATGAACTAAGACGTCAAATGCCTTTTGGGTGTCGAGTAATGCAATATATTGAGAACTACATTGATCCTTGCATTCATGCATGGTTTCTGAGAGTATGAGCCCGGCCATAATGGGGGATAATCCTTTAGTGAAGCCAAATTGTAAGCTTGATTGGGATGTTGGTAGCTGAGAGGTGATCTTTCCTAAGATGACATGTTCAAAGATCTTCCCAATTATTGAAATTACTGTTATACCTCGGTAATTGTTTGGATCGGATTGGTCCTTTCCACGTTTATGGACAGGTGTTATTATTCCACTTTTGAATATGGCAGGGATCTGCTTCGTGGCTATTATAGTGTTGAACAGTTGCGTTAGGTGAGGAACAATTATGTTACCGGCATTGCGAAAATGTTCTGCTGAGAGAGTAAACTCATCTGGGGATTTTCCGGCGTGAAGTTGCGCAATTGCGGCAGAGATCTCACTAGTTTTGACAATAGGGCATTCCTGATAATTCTGGCTGTAGCTTTGCTGAAGAAGCTTCAGATCTTGACTTGTTTGCTCTTGATAGTCTTGGTCGAATTTTTCATTCTGAGAGGGCACGGCAAGGTCCTCGTAAAAGGCTGCAAAGCTGCGGCACTGTTCCTGTACATTTGTTGTATGTACCCCATCAATGGTGAGGGAATCTACTTCATTGTGCTTCGCTCAGACTCTGTTGATGAGTTTATAAAAGGTTGGCAAATCCTGTTCAGCCATTATCCTGTCATAGAATGATTTTCATTCAACCGCGACTTCAGTCCTCTGTTGAGAACGTAATTGTTTGCTTAGAAATATGCGTTCCATATGGAGTGGGTGGTCCGATCCTGGCCTTCCTTCGTCTAACCAGTATTTATGGAGTTCATTCCCATGCATGAGTAGTTTCATCACTTCAGGCGATGCTTTCCACTTAGCGCCATTTATTTTGACCTGCGTTGTTGGAACTGTTCTTCGTGTAGTATGTGTTATAGCATTCTGGATGCCACTGATGATATCATTCGGGGTAGAGTATTGAGATTTGTTGTTTACTTTGTCCAGTTCCTCTGCCAGTGCGATCTGATATTCATGCTTGTCCACTTTTGACCATTCCAATTTGTGAATAGATGCCGATCTTCTCTTAATGCTGGGGAGCCTAGTAACACTTACTGAAATATCGCTTGATACTGGGACATGTGTAGAAGTATTATTGGGATGCATACTGCTAATAAGTACGTTTGACAGGTTTTCGACTCGTGTGCTAAAAAAATAATCAATCTGCGAGCAGTTCTTCCCGTGAATATAGGTTGGTTTGTCTGCAATGTTACTGACCGTGGCAAGTCTGTGTTTGCTAAGGAATTGCTGTAGCAGGGCATCAGACTTATTCCTTCTAGACAATATGGTACTATTAATGTCACCGCACCAGATACTGTGGTGAGAGCTATTGTAATCCTCTATCAGTGTGTGGATGATATCCAACGATTCCGAATACTTGCACACCGAGTCTATATAACCTGATGTAGGCATGTATGAGCTGATCACAAGATATGGTTTAGGTTCTGAGACAATTTGGACAGCAATGATGAGCTCATTTCCTTCTTTCAGAGGTTTGATGTGGTCGTGTATTTCTCTGCGCCACATGATCGTAACCCCACAATAACCCCTACCCCTTTCAAATCTACAGGTAGGTGTGTCAGAATTAACTGATACAATGTAGTACTGGAAGTCACGGAAATATTTCTGAATATCATCCTTCTCAAAGTCCCACAGCCAGTGCTCCTGTAGATAGAGGATATCAGCGGGCTGTGCAATTTCCTGTGCATATGGTGCATTTCCCTTAATGCCTTCTACATTGAAGCTTACCAATCTTAGGAGTCTCTTGATTGTAGTATGCTGGCCTTGTCCAGAGATAGTGGTGGAAGAATTATTTGTGGTTGAGTTTCTGGTGGTCTGGTGCAGCGGCCTTCCGCCGCTACAAAAGACTGTGCTATAGTGTGGTTCTCCTCATTCGTTATGTTTGTTGTTGTAACCGTAGGTTGCCACGACGAGGAAGACTCTTTGAGTAGCGTTGAGAAGATGTCTGTTGAAGTACAGCTGGATTTTTAGACATGGCTGGATTTTAGACACATTAGACGATGGTCGAGGAATTATTTTTGTGTGTTGAGGCAAAGATGCTATAGTGTGGGTCTCCTCATTTGTTACGTTTGTTGTTGTAACCGTAGGTCGCCACGATGAGGAAGACTCTTTGGGTAGCGGCTGAGAACACGTCTGTTGAGGTACGGCTGGATTTTTTGACACGGCTGGATTTTTTTACACGTTTGACGGTGGTCGCAAAATTATTTTTGTGTGTTGAGGCAAGAGTCTATCCAGAGATGGTGTCTGGAAGCGTGGTGGTTGAGTCGCAGGTTCTGCCCTCCATTGCCGCCCAATTTGCTGTGGTTGATTTGCCTGGCGGCGGGTTTGTGTTGGTGGTCGGTGTGTTGCCAACTGATGGTCAGGTATAGCTTGCTGAACTTGATACTTGCTAGGTATCCCACTTGTAGGCTGCAATGGATGATCTAAGGGTCTTTGTGACAGCTGCTCGTACTCCGGAGGCATTGGTGGTGTTGACACCAGAGACGGTGGAATAATACGCTGGTTCCGCAGGTGGTTAGTGTAAAGTTGATCAAATCCAGGCGGCGGGCGGAGATGTAAGGAGATATGAGGTGGCAATTGGTGATATACCTGAGACATTGGTGGCCTTTCTGACTGAGGTGGAGGAACAAAGCCTGAGTTCTGAGATTGGTTGGTGGGCAGTTGATTAAATCCAGGAGGTCTAGGGTCTGGGTAACTATGCATGACCCCTGGGTAATGGAGGTGGTGAGTAAATGGAGCAGGATATGGTATTGGCTGATACGGCGTTGGCTGAGAGTATACCAGATGAAAATGATGAATAGGCAGCACTGTCCGCTGTGCTGGTGGTGGTGGCTGATATGGGTATTGGGGGAAATGTGGTCCGTAAGGTGATGGGCAATGCTGATATTGAAGGGGTTGTTGACCATTGGCTAGATTGGGTTGATTATTTAGTTCATTTAACTTTCTTTCCAGGTGACTTAACTTAAACAGTATGGTTGACTCATGGGAAGCCATGTTTAGCGCTTGACGTTTCGTCATGTCGAGGCGTTGCTCAAGGAGTTTTATCTGACTATGGACCATACATGGCTCCGTTGTCTGACCTGTACTGGTATTGATGGAGTTTCTAGCACCCGTTGATAGCTGCAGTAATGAGATTGTTCATTCCTGATCATTGATTTTCTGTAGAGATGAATAATTTAAACTGAGCTAGCTGTGCCTCACTATTTGTGGATGCATTTGTGCTCTTAGTGGTGTGGCTGGTAATGTTATTTTGACGAAGTTTGATTGGCGGAGGATCTAGGCTTCTTGGGGTCGTTTCTGGCGAAGTACTATCAACAGATATTACTTCAGGTGATGCTTTGTTGCCAGGTTCCATTTCTGATAACACGCTACTGACGGATCCTGGAAGAACGTTGTTGTCAGCTTGCATTTCGGATGAGCACGTTCCTGCCGTTTTACTTTCTCCTGGGTGATTTAGACTTTTGTTTTTAGCTACGTTTGCAGAGATCAGACGTGCAGAGCCATACCTAACACAAGCTACCATTAAAACCCTGTACTCCACACTGATCCTTCCACACCTCACATACCGCAATGCCATCTGAACTAACACACAAAAAACCAAATTAACAAAATTGCAAAGCATGCAGAAAAAATGCATTAAAATGTTCTCAAAAACAGCAAAGGGGCAAAACATCTTCAAAACACAAAACTTCTTATACTCACAGACATAGGCAAGTCACAGATGATCAACATTTCCAGAGCCTTTCATCACAAAATCATATCTAAATCTATAACCCACAGCTTTGCAAACAACATCGAAATCCACACATATAACACTAGGAACAAACATGATCTCCACATTAGACACACACGAACAGACACAGGGAAACATAGAATTTCAGGTGGTGCCATTAAAGCGTGGAATAAAATAGATAAACACACACGCGAAAAAATACTAACACTAAAATCATACAAAGACATAATTAAAACTAGCATACTCAATACATACTAGATCTAGAAAACACAATGCCAAGATAACTAAGATCACACACTTCCTGTATCATTGCCATAGCTACTATCATAGCAACAACAACAACAACAACACCAACAACAACAACAACAACAACAACCACTACTACTACCACTACTACTACTACTACTACTACTACTACTACTACTACTACTACTACTACTACTACTACTACTACATCATAATGCACTATTACAGCTATCGTGACTACCGCTTCCTTCAATCTGACGCACCTAAACAAGTGCTACCACTAAATAGCAACCTATGGATTGAGCTGTGGTAATTAGCATGCATGACCCCCATCCCCCTTCCACCCCCACCCCCTGCCCCCCAAATAGAAATCTCTAATCTCAATAACTAAAAGGAAAAACATAGATGTATTGTATCGTTTGTTCTTTTTTCTATGTCTACTTAGCTCAGTACTGTATCTGTACATTCACAAGTATGTCTCACATTCTATGCTAAGCTGTGTGTGTAATTGTATATGTATGTTTAATGTTAGGTATCCGCCACCACTATAGGCAATGCCTTCGGCGGACAACCTGTATTGAAAATATGTAAATTGGTATCCAAGAAGCAAATAAATAATATTGAATCTTGAATCTTGAATCTTGAAAGATTCAATCTCTATGCAGTCCATGAACGTCTCAAATAATTGACTCGCTTGAAAGATCCACTGAGTGCATTAAGATGAAATGTTCATAATTTAAATAGGGTCAGATTACTCTGTTGGACATCTTGAGGAGCAAAGTGTGCAAATGTGATGTTAGTGCAAAGGACTTAGAGGGTGTTATAAATGCAATATGAAGGTTTAGCACTAAAATCCTGATGGGTTAGCTACGGCTGTGCCTGATCTGCTAAGTTCTAAAGAAGAATCGAGTTCGTACGGGAAGTGTAATGCAATATAAAGGTTCTACAAGAAAAGACGGAGCTTGCTAAGCAAAATAGATCTTAAGCCAAAATGTTATTAGTTGAAAAGTTGTTGGCCAGCCTTGCAACATAATTTTCAATCAGACAGAACAACAGTTCAAATACCAACAAATGGAAAACATTAATGGACTAATAGCTAGCTAGCGGCTCAAAGGTCAAATTAACCTACTGTGTCCCAGAAAAGTGTAATGGTTATCTGGTAAACCACTTTTTAAAAAGGTCAATTAAAAACTGACTAAGTGATTGCCGTCAAAGTTGAATGTTATAAATAAATGTCACTTATTATAAACAATAGCTAAGGTAGACAAATAATAACAATCTGGCAAGTAAATGGTGCACAGATTAAATACTGTAGTGATAGCGTTTGAGCACACTATCTGCCAATAATTGCTACGGTTACTTTGGAAACATTGTGCTGGTAACAATCTGACAACAGTTAACAATGCTCAGATTCTGTATCGTAAATGATAGTGTACGAGCGCACTATCTGGCAACAACACACCAATTTAAATTCTATCCGGCATTGATATAACTACAAATACTAATGGGGTAACAGTGTTGACACTATCTGGCAACAGAATACCGCGAGTACAATCCGACAATGACTACCAAATAGAAAGTACTCTGACAATGTTCAAGCACTGAAAATGAAAGGACTAGGCTCAGCGATGTTGTCGGGTATACAAGTACCAAGTATGAATACAATCCGGCAACAAGTACCAATTGGAAAGCACTGACAACAAACTACTGTCCTGAAATCTAACAAGTGAAAAGGAAAAGTAACTCTACAAATTAACTAGAACAACTTGGCATGGAAAGCAATCATGAGCCGCTGATGAACCATAATATGAATCAGCAGAAGATTACTTTGCCGGCAAAGCTATTCAAACGTAATAAGAATGAGGATAAGGACACCAAAGAACTTAAATTCTAGCGAAGCTGGTTGCTGAATTGATTTAATAAGACTATTGATTTTTAGACTGTCCCGAGGCTAACTTCTTAGGTTATAGGAGCGTGAACTCGCTATTGAAATAGCCTGGGCAAATAAAGCAGACTTATAACTTAATTGTAAACCCTTAATGGCGAGGAATATTAATCAAATGTGTTTTTGAAAACACATTTAACCAACATTCATCACAAGAAACAGTTTATACCCTGCTGCTTTACTTTCGCACTCCCTGGTAAGATGGACAAGCTTTCCCTATTCCCGGTTAATGTGATACCAGACTAAGTTTTGAGCATCCAAAGGGTGTTGATACCGAGAACCGAATTTGTGGCAATTTGGAACTAATTTTAAAGTACCCAGTCAAAGTTTTACTAAATTAATGAGAAACCGCCAAGACAAGCACCCTACGCTGTTATCTGATAAATCTGGTTCACCTATCCTAGCTATAGCCTAAAAAGTGTGCGGCCGACTTACTTTATAGAAATCGCTAGATTATGACATTTTAGTACTGAAGCCGTCGTCAAGAGGGAGGAATGCCCCTTTGACATTGGGCTTTAACAAACAGATTTGAAATATTCAATAAATGGCATCTTTTAATTGTCAATCAGATAAACTCCTATTGTCGTATATTAGGCAATGACAATAAACGCTTCTGTAAATGTACTGTTGAAGTGTGCCTACATGAATGTAATCTTCATAAACTGGACAATAATTGGTTGCGCCTCGAAGCGATGGAATATCCGCAACAATAAGAAGTTTAGGTTTCTCTGTCATTTCTATATCTGGAAGCGAGACTTTCATTTCTAGCTTCAAATGCTGATTTTAACACAATGCATCTCAATTCATTTACTACTGGATAATTTTAACATAATGCATCTCTTAATCTAATGTTACTGGCGAAATACATGATTACCCAATAGTCTGAAAGTTATACTCTTACTGGATTGTATACAACAAGCATTCTGTAAATATTGCTTTGCAATACATGTCCCCTACCTGGTGATAAAAATCTTTAGAGATTGACAGTCAAAAACTCCATTAAAAATTGTCAGAAGCAGCTGAAACTCGAACTTGATCTGTAACTTCTCATAACATAGCAATACACCAAGATTCAGTTATATACGGTGAATGAGAAGGAATTTCATAAGTCGAAAGGGGACATAACTCCATCAAAAAAATTACGCAAACGCCTGAAACTCGAACGTGGTCTGTAATTTCTCATAAGGTAATGTACCAATTCTCAGTTGACTATCTTGAAAGACTGTAAGCAAAAGGGTTGATAAACTAATAATTTTCGCATTTCATAAGTCGAAAGGGGGCATAACTCAATGAAAAACTGATGAAATGTCTGAAACTCGAACTTACTGTAACTCCTTATACTAAAGCGATGTACCCATTTTCCCTTAAATATCTTGAAGGATTGCAAAAAAAGTGCGGGAAGCTGATATTTTTCGTCAAAAGCGGGCATAACTCCATACACAATTTACGCATACCCCCGAAACTCGAACTTGGTATGTAATTTCTCATAACAAAGCAATGCAGCAATTCTCAGTATAATATCTTGAAAGACTGCTAAAAAAGTGCGGAAAACTCATATTTTTCGTATTTCATAAGTCGAAAGGGGGCATAACTCCATGAAAAATCGACGAAAATGTCTAAAACTCGAACTTTCTCTGTAACTCCTTATACTAAAGCAATGCACTCATTTTCGTTTAAATATCTTTAAGGAGTGCGAAAAAGTGCGGAAAGCTGATATTTTTTGTATTTCTTAAGACGAAAGGGGGCATAACTCCATCAAAAATTGACGCATACGCCTGAAACTCAAACTTGGTCTGTAACTTCTCATAACAAAGTAATGTATCAATTCTTAGTATAATATCTTGAGACTGCGAAAAAAGTGTGGAAAACTAATATTTTTCGTATTTCATGTCGAAATGGGGGGGGGGGGCATAACTCCATGACAATATGACGAAAATGTCGGAAACTTGAACTTGCTCTGTAGCTCCTTATGGTTAAGTGATGCACTGATTTTTGCTTAAATATCTTGACGGAGTGCGAAAAAAGTGCGGAAAGCTGATATTTTTCGTATTTCTTAAGTTGAAAGGGGGCATAACTGCATAAAAAAATTGACGCATACACCTGAAACTTGAAGTTGGTCTGTAACTTCTCATACCAAAGCAATATACCAATTCTCAGTTGAATACCTTGAAGGACAGCGAAAAAACGTGCGGAAAACCAACTGCGACAGACGGACAGACGGAGTGCAAATCTATAGTCCCCCCCACGGTTTTACCGGTAGGGGACTAATAGTAATTAAATAACCAAGATGGCGGCTCGCCATATGAGAATCATGTGACATAGCCCATAGCCACAAGGACTAATTATGCAAGCATGTACGAACATGGAATCAAATAATGGTTGAGAAAAAGCTGCTTAAAATACAGGTTTAAGACCTGGTAACAATTTAGTACAAGAAGGCGGAAATGTCAAAAACTAATGTTACCAGCTATTACAGCAATGAAACCCGCCTCCTTGGTCATGCCGTTGAGCATTCCCTTTCTCCGCCTGTGCAGTACGCAAACTATACACCTATCACAAATACGTTAACGATCAAATCTGTGACCAGTAAACTTGTCCTGGTGATGTTATATGTGGTTGCAGGACAGTAGTGACCAGATTGTTATTTGATTCGGGCGCTATTGCTCCATAACATGTATGCACACTATCTTTCGGAGGTAGATGCGATGCAGGGCGACCTACGGGGAGCTGAGCATCTTCGCCTGTTAGATAAAAGTATCTAAAGTTAGGTAGGAATCCCTGCCACTTGCGGCCAAAGCTTTTACTCGTTTCTAATAACCAAATGGTAGGGTAGAATGTAGCAGAAGGCCCGCATAATTAAAGTGGCAACTACCAATACAGTAACTTTGGACCTACATAAGACAGTGACCTGTGAATTCTTCGGAAATCATTCGGTCCCTCTTCACGTAAACCAGTGTGCATCACATTAATTATGGCTTCACTAGGATTTTCAGAACTTAGCATTTTCTGTTTGAACAAACGAGTGGCCAGCTCTTTTCCTCCGCTTCGCCGTTGAAGGCAGTTTCCTGTGGCAGAGGCCCGCGCAAGGCACTTTCCTCTCGCAACAACAACATTGTGTGTGTGTGTGTGTGTGTGTGTGTGTGTGTGTGTGTGTGTGTGTGTGTGTGCGTGTGCACGTGTGCGCGCATGTGCGCGCGTGCGTGCGTGCGTGTGTTAGGGGTGTGATTAGTTTATATTAAACCACCAAGTGATCTCGACGCGATGCTAACACCGGTTGGCTCTATGTACTGTATTATTTGCTCATTACTGTCAAACGAGTGATATTGTTTGTATAGTATATATTATTTTGTGACTGTTTACTTATTATCATTACGTCCATGTTCCTAAATTAGGATGGACCGTCATACCAGTGGCACTAACAGTTGGGATGAGACCGCGTGGTTTAATCTCGGCGGCAATGGTTGCATGGCCACACTGAAACGTGAATGTTCCACCGGCTCTAGAGGCCGGTCTTTGTACTTTCTGGAGAGACGCGATACAGAATCCGCAACCCCAAGAACCGCAGCTAACCAGCCCTCCCACGCATCATGTATATGCGATGCAACGGAGTGGAGCGACATGGCGGACCAGTGCGTACCCCTGCGAGCTACAGAACATGCACCGCATCACAAGTTCAATTTTTGGAAGCTTCCGGAAGATATCACCGGGGCAAAAATCTAAATTAAAGGAAGCTTCCCCATTTCCAACAAACTTCAGAGGGACCTTCTCTGTAGTGCGGCCTTTGGCCATGATACAATATCCCAACCAGTGTGTAGAGCATGTGGTGTTCAATGATATCTCACCAGATCTGCCGTACCATGCTGAAAATTTGGTAGATCAAACCTTGCACATTTCTAGTGCTCTCCATTAATGTTTTAGACCGCAGTTCGGATAAGGACCCGGATAACATTCCCATATGGGGCCCACATGTGCACCATATTGTTTCCCATCTGGGCCCATATGGGTTTCATGGCGCTTTGCACCTACGGCCCATATGGGACCCATATGGGCAAGATTTAATTATCTTCATAGGACTTCTTAGGATGAATTATGGACTCAGGCTATTACTTAGCTTCTATATTCACCTCCATTTATGAGACACATCTGAGTAAATCCTGAATTTAAATCTAGATTCTAATAGCCTATATAGGACCCATCTGGGCATTCCCAGATCCCAGATGCTCAGATCCACCTCATATGGGCCCATATGGGAATGTTATCAGAGGACATTGCTTTATGCACCGCATGAGCTATGCGGTGTATGCCGTCTTGTGCCTCAAGAGATGTATCATGTATCAAAATAACTTTCACCATTGCCTTTATGTAATAGAAAAGGCATCTTTAATCTGCACCAGTACGGAACTTCTCACCCCGCATAATTGAATCTTTATAATCTGTGCGTGACTATCTACTAGCCATCCCAAGTGAGTTCTTCTTCACTATTCCTGAGTATGAGCCGCATCCGTAAGATCATCTGTGGCTAAACAATCCAGCAGCGACTATGGAATCATGCCAGCTCGTGCCGAACACACATGATGCTTCAACAACAGTGGCCTTTTAGAACCTTTTTCTGCCAATGACTAATAGGTACTCCACAATATTATTATTTAGCTGTTTTTCAAGTAGGTGCCGACAACTATTAGGTACCGCAGGGTCGGATGTGACCTTTATTATATTTTACTGTATATACTTATTTTATTTGTAAAGTGCTGATGACTAACGGACACCACAAGGTCGGATGTGACATCATATTTTACTGTATTGTATAGCTATGTAATATGGCAGTTGCCATCCAAATTACTACTTTGTGTTTAGTTAATTATTCATATTCAACAAAAATGCTTGGACCGCACTTCGCTTAGGTTACTCTATACACCAACAACAAACAGACCACCTTGTTTCTCCCATACAGCAACAATTTTTCACTAAGGTCGCTGTTCATGTTTTCACTTTCAGAGTGCTGCGGCTCCATTATATCATGTACACCGGCGAGTTTTCATAATTGGCCATCTACCAAATAAGGTGAAGGTGTTGTATTTTTCGGAAATCACCCACCCCACCTTCACGTAAACCAGCGTGCATCCCTATAACCAATAATTACATTAGGTTGATTACTTTTCTCACTCTTAGCATTGTTTGAATAGGAGAGTGGTCCTTTTTGTCGTATCTCCTCCTCCGTTTCGACATTGTAGGCATTTTCCTGTGATGGAGGCCCACGCGGTGGCACTTTCCTCTCACAGCCAAAACTTGTTTGGCCGTCCTGAGGTAACTATAGTTTATATTAAACCCGCTAAAGTAGCTGCGCTAGGACCATCCTTTGCAGGGATATCTCACAGAATATACAGATCAGAGATCGGTGAGGTACCCCTGCGGAGAATCAGAACAAACAAAACCATACCATTTTTACATACTTAATTAAACTAGCAATAAATGAGTACGATTGATTGTCTACGATAATATACTTTTATTATGTCTCAAGTCTAAATTCGTAATAATGAATCGACGTACCGGTGTCACCAGCAGCTGGGATGAAACAGTGCGGTTCAACTTCCACGGCAATGGTCACACGACCCACTGGAACGTGATCATTCCACTGAGTCCAGAGGTCAGTCTTTGTGGAGTCCAGAGAGATGCAATTATTTTCCCATATTCCCGAGGCCAACTAACCAGCAGCATCGGGCTGACGTACAGTGTACCTGTGGTACAGATGTACAGGATGATTACCCGGAGCAGTGCGTACCTTGGAGGCTACAATCCCAGAGAGCAAGCAAACGTTGGCCCAAAGTTAACCACTATGTTGGGCCAACATAGATTTGCTCATTGTCCCAACATTGGCCCAATGTTAGCAATATGTTATTGGGCCAACGTTGAGTCAACGGGCATAAATCTATGAAGATATTTTAAATAACACACCAGAGAGCATAATTTAATAATTTAAAAATTAAAAGGTGAATATTCTGTTGATTTTTTGTGAAATTTCCAATGATTAAACAGTGTTTGTGCTTCCTTGCTGCCTTCCATTCATGGATGTGTTGATCCGCCTGGCATACTACTACCACCATGGGATGCAGTGGGTCATGGTGGTGGGATGGATGTATTGCAAATCACTAGAGGGCACCCTGTGTTTGGTGCCGTAATGATTAGGCGTGTTGCTAGTAAGAAAGTTGGTTCAGTGGAGGCTGTGGCGCCTACCACTGATGTTATACAAAGGAAAGATGGAGGTGCTGTTCTGCTGGAGAAGGAATGATTGTCAATACCTTTGGCACAGTGTGTGCCGTTGGCACCGGCGTGGGCCAAACCATAGATGCTTGTGTATTTGCATTGCTGACTATGTTTGTGTATGGTCATGATTTCTGGACAATGGCCTGAGTTGAGCCGGATTGAGTGGATGGGCACCAAGTTGACTCACCAGTCGATGGCCTAGCTAGTTTGATGGCTTGTGTGTGTGTGTGTGTGTGTGTGTGTGTGTGTGTTGTTGTTGTTGTTGTTGTTGTTGTTGTTGTGTGTGTGTGTTGTTGTTTGTGCGGCTAATGTGGCTACTGTGGCGGATAGGGTAGTCACAAGGTTGGTAAGATACGCTAGTTGTGCTGTAATTTCTTCCATCCTTGCATTATTTTTGTTACGGTTGCTGTTATTACTACCAGGGCCGTTATTGGCCCCGCTGCGTTGTCCTTCCTCTAGAAGCCTGCTGTTGCTGTTGTCCTGGTTCTGGTTGATGCTCTTGGTGGACCAGATTTTCTATCGGGGCGGTTGTGGGTGTGGTAGTGCCTGCTGGTGATGATGGTTGTGAGAGTGTATAATCCACCTCATTCAGCGTGTGGGTTTGACGCCGCACGTTCGTCTCCCGCTCCAGGACATTCGCAATGTGGACAGCAGTTGCTGTTAATGTTTGCAGACTGCCATGTTCCAGCAGCAACAACTTCTCTTTGAGCGTGGGCTCTACCCTAAGCGCATCTATGAATGTATCCAGTTGGAGGTGGGTAACACCATCAAGGTTCGTACTAGGGTAGGCCCTTCCTACTAGGCGCTGTATGTAGCTAGACAGCGCAGGGAGAGTTTCCTCTGGTCTTTCCCCCCAAGTTCTTAAGCTGTAGACGGCTGGTTTCACCTAGTGAGGTGTCACCAAACCATTCGGTAAGGGCGCTTTCAAGGATTGTGTATGTGGGTGACGTATCTGACTCTTGATCAGCCAAGACTTGCAATGCCTTGTCCGTTAATTTTGCCACCAGATACGCGTCCATCTGTTGGTCCGTCTACTGATTGGTATGGCTGATAATCTCAAATTGACACCAGTAGTTTTTCCAGTCACCTTCCCCACTGATCTTATGTGTGAGGATGACTCGGCCGGTGCTCTGGTATGGTGTGGTTAGTGCGAATCCTTGTGTTATGGATGGATGTATTGGTCTGAACACTGAGGAAACTGGTGAATGGATGACGTGGTGGTGATTGAGAGCGTTCATGCACAGTGACTGGAGGATAACGCAGACGATGGCGTAGAGGTGTTGCTGACCTATCCTGGGGCTCCTGAGAAGGTATGGCGTAAAACGGCTCCTTATTGGTTTGGGAGGCTTATACGTGGGTGTAGGTCTGTGTATACTGGTCTGTTCATACTGAGGTCGATCATTTAGACGTAAAGGTTGCTGATCTTGGCGTTGTGTAGCACGCATTCTGAATGATGATGGTCCAGGTGATGTGTGTGGTCTACACGTAATTCGTGTTGGTGCTGTCTGAACTGTAGGTACGCAACTTTGCATTGCCCGAGGTGGTGGTGGTAGGTCCACGTTTCTTGGGCCATACAGTGGCGATTGTGATGTACAGCGTGGTATGGGTGCAGAAATAAATCGTGGGGTATGTGCGGTCCTACTAGTGTGTCTCTGTACTTGCTGTTGCAGTTATGGTTGTTCCCCTAAGTCACTTGGTGGGTATTGAGTATTATGAGTAATATGGTGATGCCCCCTCTGGGGGGGGGGGGCGGGGCTTGGTGGTTGCCATTTGTAGGGCAAAACTGGTATTAGCCATCATTCTCGAACATCCGACAAGGTTAAGAACGAGTTATTGGCATCAGAGACATCTAAGAAAGATGCATCAGTGATTGGAGAATGTTTGATTTAATCCCACAAATGGGACGTGCTGGGTGTGAGGGTTACTGGTTACGGCCCACACATTCCTACCATCATACTACTCCCCATAGTCAAGAGAATACTCCTCTGGCCGGACGCCAGCTACAATGGTCGGTAAAGATGGGTGGTGGGTTCATCTCTTCGAGTCCCACATCGAGCACCACTTGTAGCTCTGGCATCGCGGTTGTCCCACAGTTCGTCTTCTTCGGAATCTGACAAATAATCACCAGCCTGACGACTCTGGTTAGCCAACCTCGGGGAAGGATTGTGTTGGAGGGGGAGTGTGCGGGTCACTGGGGACCACAAAAACTGCCTTCTAGAGCCGGTGGAACTCATAGGTTCCAGTGAGGCCAGGCAACCATTGTCACGTGAGGTGAACACCACCCCGTCATCATGACTGTTGGTGTAACCTGAATGCCTTTGTACAATAAAGAAAAATCTAGTACTTAATTTGGAAAAGTAGTGGTACGGTGAGTTGTAAGCCGTCCCTAATAAGAACTAGGATATAAATAACAATGATAAATCGCTAAGTACAATATTTACAAGAAACGTACTGGCCGTCTGTTTTTATGTCCCACCAAAGATACCTAACCTACATATATATATGAAAGGTACCCCTGCAAATCAATTTAATGTAAAATAGCTCCTCCCGTATTCCACAAAAATAAGGGTTTTTTGAGAGGAAAGTGCCTCGCGCGGGCCTCAGTCACAGGAAAATACCTACAACGCCATAGCGGAGGAGTCACAGTCGAGGCCATACTCAAAATCAGATCAATGCAAAAGATGCTCTTAATGATATATGTATGTAACTATTTAGGTGGGCCAGATGGCCAGAGAGTTGTAAAAGAGACAGCTGTTTCAGAAGTAATTTAGGAGGTCTTAAGTTGATGGCCAGTGATGTAAACCTGGCGTGCTTGTGTAACATAGCAGCACCGCCGGGAAAGAGGCTTTACAATAAAACACCACTCATTCATTTGAGCAGTTGTCTCTAGCTACTCCTATCAAAATCCTATCCTAACAAAATATCTGATCTTAATACTAGTTAGGATTAGTCGCCGTATCTCGAGCCATATTGGCACGAGAGACGACTCTAGTGAAAAAGTGTTGCCATTAATTTTAAGAGAGAAGTGATGCACCTAGTGAAGTTGTAAAGTATAAGTTAGCGTTGCGCAGGCTTTGATATATAAAGATAATTCTATTTACCCTAAACGAAAATATAACATGTAAAATCGTAAGCCGGAAAAACGGCGCTTGCCGTATGAAAAGCTATGCAATACAATGAGGTCAGACTGACCTACTGGTGCCTACTTGTAATCGCCACTATAGAAAATGATATAATAATATATAATACATAAAAGAGAATGGCGCCTATTAGTCATCAGCGCAATGTTCATTGCTAGTCATTCACAGGAGAGTTGGCGCCTATTAGTCATCAGCGAAAGTGGCGAAGTCGTCGTCAGGAAACTTATCACATGATGAAGAGGCGTGGCTCTGCTTGCCACCCAACCTAATATTCATAAGAAAGCCGCTTTGGCACAGCGAGTTACTAGGACGTCACTATGGCATGGCGTGATTGGCGCAGCATAGTTCTTGGGAAAAGCTGAAGGAGTTGAATAATTGTTTGCTTCATAATAGTTATCAATGTAAATAATAATATCGCATTTTAGTTAGGATTTGAGACGGGTGGGTTGTTGTACGCTAAGCTCGGTACATGAAGGAATGCCTCCAGTTGTTACTGAGGCAAGTTATAGATTTAGTTATATATCGCTAGCTCATGGCGATGCTGAAAGCAATGTTTGTAGACAGACAATGAACGTTTTTAATACATGATGAGCACCAGTCTCTGATTTAGTCTCCTCATTTTGACGAGGTACGGTAGGTTCGAGAGACATCAGCACAGGGCAATAGTTTCACATACTGATTGGACAGCTCAGGCCAAAAAGCCGGCCTGGCTCAAGGATACCCCAAAGTAGTAAGATGGGACGCCTTCTATTTAATTTGGATTTTGGCCCAGGTAGGTTCAGGGTCTCTACAAATTGAACCATAACGTGGTCCTGCTCCGAGCGACCCCCAAACCGACTGAAGAGTACAGCTGGAGCAAGCCCTTATATACTACACACAGACCAATCAGCGTCACCTAGAGCGCATCTCGATCAATTATTGCGCACGTCATAGGAAGGCAGTCATAAGACGATCACGTGTTTATGACATCAGCGCTACCAAACATATGCCTGATGACAATCTAAACCAAGTCAGAATATTATTCAGTCTATTTTGCATTTACTGATATCTCAGCTGTCCGTGGACAGTTTTCAATTCTGTTAAAAGATTTGCTTTTCTCATCGCATCCTAGTGTCGATTCATACCAAGATGCTATATTAGGGAATCCCGAAATTACCGATGATTACATCGTTAGTATTCCAGTACACACGCACTCAATATAGCATGGGGCGCTATCTCTCACTGGTGTGCATGCTCGCTAGGCAATCTAACAGACTCTACTGTTTTGAGGCTTCTCATAATGGCTTACACGCACTGGCCCGCAGGGCCTATGGGGGCATGCTTAGAACAACTCGGACCGGGTCATCCCGTACCCAGTTACACCGGGTCAGTTCGTAACCGACCGATCAATCCGCATTACAGGAGACTATTGCTGCAGCTTATCTCTGGCTAGGAGAGAAGGTCCCCACTAAGCCATAATATAATTCTGTAATTAATTAACAATAGATGCTGCATCTAATTGTCTCTGATGAGTGGAGAAGGTCCCCACCATTTTTAGTTCTATAGTTTTCTAGTTTTATTCACATTATTTCTGGATTCTAACTCTGACCTTAGAGATGATCCACACCAAGGCATATAAATTTTCCATAATTTATTTACACTGTTACTGTAACTTATCTCTGACCAGTAGAGAAGGTCTCCACCAAGTCTTATACTTATATGATTTATTTGCATTTCTTATTACTGTATCTTAACTTGGACCAGTAGAGAACCCCACCAAGTCATATAATTCTATGATTTGTTTATGCTATTGCTGCATCTTGTCCAGAGCTGACTAGTAGAGAAGGTCCCCAACAAGTCATAGAGATGATATAGTTAAATTACACCATTTCTGTATCTTATATCTGACTAGTACAGAAAGACACCACCAAGTCCTTATGGTTTAGCTAATTTACACTATATCTGTATCTTGTCTTTGACTACAGTGGAAAAGGTCCTCACCAAGTCATATGATGATATCCTCACGCACGTTTAAGAGTTATTTCACGTTAGTATTCATGAATACAGTTATATACATACATATGCTGATATGGCTGCGCATTTCGTCCAATTTTTCAGATGGGTTGTTTTGTCCCATTGCTGGGACTACACTATAAAGCGCATTTCAACCCATAATCAAAAGATTTAGATTATTACTGTATTATCTTTTCGCATTTAGCTCAATTTGCTAAATATTTTGCTGTATATTTGGACAAGAATTTTACCATGGAGCACATATAAATTGTTACACCCAAAGTAGCAAAAACATTAGGCGAGTTTACACCCCTAGTAGAGAATAACTCAGGCAGAGGATCACTTGGTAAATGATATTCTGTGTATGCACCCTTTCGCCTAAACACACTAACTGGTCCGTGGAGTAAATAACAATGGTGGACACTGGACATGTGTTTATATGTTTTGGTTCAACTCATAGCAACACGATAGAAAGCAATAACCTTTTAATTTTATGAACTTGAACTTGAATTATTACAAATTAAACTGAAAACTCGGGTGCATTCTGCCTAGTAGACAATCACATTAAAATCATAAAGAAAATACAGTAGTATCAATCTAGTAGTTGTCAAGTATCAAAGAAAGTTTTATATTCTGAAATGACTCAATTAAATTGTACACATTGTTTTCTGTTTGACAGGTAGCTCTATATCCAATTCAATGCAGTGCCACGTATTCCATAGTATGCAAGCTTTTGTAATAGAATCGAATGGTCAATTGTATCGAAGCCTTTGGAAAGGTCCAGGAATACACCTAAAGTGTGTTCATTATTCTCCAAAGTGTGTTCATTATTCTCTAGGGAGACAGCTAATTTTTCAATCATATCCACAATGGCAATCATAGTAGAATGTTTTTCTCTGAAACCATACTGAGATGGAAATAAGATGGAGTTTTTTATTTACGTAATTGGGAATTCTACTGAAATACAGCTTTTCCAGGAGTTTAGAGAAGAGTGGAGGTATCGAGACTGGCCTATAGTTAGTAAAGTCAGATGCATCTTTGGCTTTAAATAGAGGTGTAACACGTGCAACCTTTAGTCTTGTTGGGAATATACCCTGCGTCAGTGATAAATTACAAACATTTAAAATTATCAATGCCAGCACTTTTAGTTGTGTTAATTTGCATTAGTATTTTGTAAATTTCTTCACTATCAGCAGGATTTAAGAAAATGTAGTGTTACCTGCCAGATAGTCCTGTACATGTATGTTCGAGCTTGGTTGAATTTTCTTTGATAAGCTGGATCCAATGTTCATTAAATTTGTCTGCTATTTCTTTTTTGTCACATAACTATTATTGTAAATAAACCGCAATGTTTCTAAATTGTTTTTTCTCCTTGTTCAGTAAAAGTTTAATCAGTTTCCAGGTTTCTTTTATATTATTTTTTTGTTCTTCAAATTTATTATGAAAATAATTTATTTTTGCTGTTCTAATTATTTGATTAAGGCTGTTTCTATATTTTTTGAATTGTGAATCATTATATTTTGTCGGAGATTTGATGAAATCCATATATAACTAGTATTTCTTGTGACAGGCAGCTATCAATCCTCTTGTTATCCAGGGTTTAGTTGGATTTTGTTTAAATTTTTTAATGTTTTAAGCGGAAAGACAGATTCGTAGATCTTAGAGCATATAGTATAGGTGTTGTAGGCATCTTGTGCTTGTGACTGAGTTACCAGATTCCAATTTATGATAGCCATGTTGTTTATAGAAGATAGGTAAATGATCCGAAATTTGTACAACAAAAATAAACATTAGCCAGTCTCCCATTGCACTCTTATTAGCCCATCGTAGTGGGCACACCCTTCTTTTTCCAGAAGGCACATCGACTTCTATTCACAATTTCCATTGGTCTATTCTTTGACGGCCATCTTGAATTTTTTAACATTTTCCAGAAATCTTTTAAGACTTACTTAATTAATGGCCAGATTTCAACGAAACCTTGGTGGACTGATCCTACGATGGTAAGCTTCAAGACTTCTAACTGGCTATATTGCCATATCTTGGGCAGACTCGAACAAGAGTTAACGCTCTTGTGGCAATTCCATAATAAATTATCCACGCATCATAATAAATGATTAATTTATCCTCCAATCCTATTTATGGATGTGAACTTTGCATTCTGAACCAGAAGCAGCTAGTCCGAGTGGAGCTCTTTCAACCAGAAAGGCCCACAGAGTGAAACAGATGCAAACCCTTTCGGAAAGAACAGCAACCTTTGCGATGACGTGCATCAAGTTTATTCAGAATGGCCATTGGATCTGCCCAGCTGTCGCAGTTGTAAAACTCAAGTGGGACTCATGTAACATTGTATGGGTGTATCTTGATTTTCATGAGAATTTTCGAGCCTCAATTCCACAGCTTCCAGGATAGGAAAAATGCCCTGCTTATGGACAATCGGCCAGCTGCTGACCATATTATGAGATTGAGCAAATTGGTCAATATGGGTATGATAACCGGATCTACAAACGGCAACTATTGAGATGAGACTGCCTCTATTCCGTGTTTTCTTGCTGACTGCAATTTTGTCATGTTTCTATTACATAGACTGTGGTATTCACATGTAGCAAGGCACTACTCACTTTGGCATCATCTGCCACTATTTCTAGAACGATATTATCAAATGATGAATAGATTACATGACTATGCGGTTGAGTACATGCAGCGATGGTAATATATGCGGTGGTTTCCCGCTAAGCATAAAAATGATTAAATATGACTTGCTATTTTGCTGAATAGGTTGAATGTAATTTAATTGGAACAACAACTGAGTTCCTAGTCAAAATAACATTAGAATCTTCTGATTGTTTAAAAAATGTTAGACTGAAAGTTGTTGCTACCTCAGTATCCAAGTTTCAAAGCCTCTACAAATATGGCCCTTTCACGTTTGGTTGAAATTAAAGTTTTTAACGATTTCACTTAAATTTAAGAAATCCAAGATAGCCACTGCCATACCTGTCCAATCAAAATTATGTACACAAGTTTGAAGTCTACGACCATATGTTCATCAGGGTCAACGTTGTTTGAAATCGACTCAGATGACATATTCTGGATGATAGACAGTCACCATGACATAATTAATGTCCATTTGCAGTCTCAGAGATCTTTATTTCTTTAAGCTTACCACTGGAATGACTGGCTCGTTATTAAGCTAAGCATTTCAGTGGTAAATTTTCAGTGTTCCAATACTTTCAAATAACATTCCTCAAGACCCCTGCAGAGAATGTTTTGGTCAACTTAACCGTTAAACGGTTAAAAGATGAAAGTAACCCTTACCAGACTGATGTCACAATGCACCTTTCCAGATTATCTATCCATCATCTGACATCATAATGAATTAAGTGACGTGTAGTATGATCTCATAATTAATTTACTCCGTCTTTAATGCTTAATAGTCCGACCCATTGTACGAATTGTGTCTTTACCATTTAATAATATGCTGTTGAATATTTTGAAACTAATTTGACTCGGCGCTGTTGCTGCCATAATGGCTAACCTGTATAGTTTTCTGGAATAGATAGTCAGGGAGTTCAGGGATCGATCGATCCTAACACGAGTGAGGTGTGGGTGGAGCTTAGATATAGATGGGCGGGCATAGCTAAATCTGGAAAGGTCCATTGCTACAGTCAGCAGAAGCAAGACTGGTGTACATTTTGAAAGCAATGTTGCTGAATGCTGTCATTCAGTCATAGTCAGTAACAGCTTACAGCAACAATGCCTCCAAAATGAAGACCAGTTGCTTTAACAACGTGCATTGAATATAGGAATCAGAAAGTTGCTGAAGTTAAAATTGAAACAAGAAATAACCTGTTCGAGATACAAATATTTAATCGAGAAAGTATTTCACAGCTACTTAGACTTCATCCTTATTATCGTGATCATCACCTTTCTATATACAATTACTGTACATCTGAATATAAATAACAAGTAGTGAGCATCAGATTTTATACATAACAAGCAGAAATAGAACACTCCTCATTATACATATGGCCACATTGATATTTTATATATAGCATATCACTGGCTAAGCAGACATTATATAATATATACGTATTAGTGATTAAGTATATAGCTGGTATGCTTAGAAATATCAGGATAAAAAGCTTATTGTAATGTTTACTAAATTAACACATTTTGCATCCAAAGCACTTAAAATCTACTGTCAATCAATGGACCTTTCCGGTTTTAGACATGCCACGCCCATCTCTAGATAAGCTCCACCCAGAGCTCGCTCGTGTTGGGATCGATCGATCTCTGAACACCATGACTCATTTTCCAAAAAAACTACACAGGTAAGCTATTGAATATTTTGAAACTAATTTGACTGGGTGCTCTTGCTGCCTAAGGCAGCAACAGCGTCCAGTTAAATTAGTCTCAAAATATTCAACAGCATGTTTATTAAAGCACAGAATTACAAGGACATACAACGTGTCAGACTATTTGAGAGTTGATAACGGTTTATATGGAACCCTTTGTGACATAATAATTGTGACATCATCAAACATGCGCTGAGCTGATTATGACATCATACGAGGTCAGATGATGGAGGGATACTCTGGAAAGGTTAATTAACCCGTTAATGACCACATATTCTCAAGAAAATTGAACAAAATCATTTTGCTCAGTAAATGTCAATTTGCAGACCTACCCGGTAAGAATGAGACTATTTATTTTGTAAATGTAACACAGGAATGTACACAAAATAGTTATCCATTGACCTGTAAATAGATATTTCTTGTGACCAATACAGGGTTAACGGGTAAGAAAGTCTGAAGAGAAGAGGTTTAAAAAAGATTTACAACTGGACTGATTGGTTTGGTTACCGAGCGAGTCATTTAAGTGGTAAGTTAAAAAAACAAACACCACTTTTTCCTAGCCTGCAAATGGACATGACTGTTTTGGCCAGCTTGATCATAATGGGGTTAACCCTTTACCACTTTTGTGTCAAAATTTAAAATTTTCAAATTGAATTAAAAGATGAACTGGTGTTCATTTTTCAGCAAATTTGGTGGAAGATGTTGCTGTCATAGACAGCAACATCATACACCCAAATTGCTTTAAAATGTACAGCAGTTTCCTTGCTACTGACATTGTGAAAAAAAAAAAAATTGACAGAATGGTAATAGTGGTTAAGAATAGCTGATAAACAGGAGTCTTCATTTGTAAAAACATGCTGCTGTAAGCTGTTATTATAGATGATAAGACTGCTTTCTATAACATTGGTTTCAAATTGCCTACCGTTCATGTAATCTATCTATTTATTACATTCTATAGATGAGGAAGATGGTGAAGAAAGGCCACACGAATGTTATACAATTGAAACACCAGCGGGATCCAATCTGTCACTCAAGTATCTGACGTCATAATCAAATGTCACGTATTATGTGTACGTCACGCGTATTACGTGATCACAGTTAAAATGAGCGTAGAGTCCTCCCCGTCATGAAACTCAAACAGTCTATCAAGTGTATAAATTGTAGGTTTTTAATGCATTTACAATTTAATACAAGTTCTGTTAAATATTTTAAAATGAATTTAACTGGGAGCTGTTGCTGCAATAGCTAGCAGCAGCCTGCAGTCAAATTAGTTTCAAAATATTCAACAGCTTACCTGTATAATTGCTTTGAAATACAGATTCTGTTAATTTAGAGATCAAAGTATATAAATTGATTCCCGCAAGCGCAAAAAAGAGAGCGGAGCATAGAAATAGGTAGGGCAGAGCTAGAAATGGATCCTTCTATTGTCAAGTGTTATATTATTCACTTTAATTCAAATTATCATAACAATGAATTTCTCCCTGCCACTCCCAGGCCCATCATGTTCATCCAAATAGCTGTCATATGGATTGCTTAAATAAAGCAATAGTTGATAAATAAACTAACAGAATAGCGGATAGTTCCTATATTATGATGATATGTTTTATATCATTTCAACACGAATAAATACCATGCAATAAATTTGATACTAATGATGCAAGAAATATTCAGTTTAATGGTTTGAAAGCAATCAGACCGAAGACTTAATTAATTTCAAAATATTCAACAGTAGATGTAACTGGGTTTATATTCCATGATAATAGGATGGAAAACTCGTTTCTAATGACACTACATTGACATCAATGGACCTTTCTATTTTTAGCTATGCCCCGTCCATCTCTAGCTAAGCTCCGCCCACACTTCGCTCATGTTGAGATCGATTGATCTCTGAACTTCCTGACTATCAATTTCCAGAAAACTGTACAGGTGATTGTGTTGAATATTTTGAAACTAATTTGACTGGGTGCTGTTGCTGCCTATGGCAGCAACAGCGCCCATTCAAATTAGTTTCAAAATATTCAACAGCATGTTTATTAGTAGACATGCAATTCTTATGTGTCGGACTTTTAAGAGTTAAAGACGGCCCTGTATAGAATCATTTATGACATAATAATTATGATGTCATCTTACATGCCGCTTGGCTGATTATGATGTCATATGACGTCATTACCCTGGATAGATACATTATCTTTAAATCCCGTGTTCATGGTAAAATATGTAGCTATAATGCGTGTTATGCGGGAACTCTTTATTGGCCGAAATTGCTAAAAAATAAAACTTCCTATAGTGTCCCTTTCCAGGCGAAGAGAAGAATATTTTAGAAAACTTACCAATCTTTCTAATGGCAAGCTTTCAAAGAACTTTTTTTCATCTTAAAATGTACATTTCTCGAAATCACTGCAGCGAATTGGCCATCAAAAGTGGAACTTTTTAATGATCGGTCCAGTTAAGTGCCTTGAAAAATGTCCATTTGTGGGCCAGGGGAATATTTGTAAAAATTTTATCATTAGAATGCCTGGCTTAATACGTGACACAGTCATTTCTGTAGTAAAGCTTTAAAGATAGTATTCACTTGGCGTGCTAATGAATATTCAATAAGTAAAAATTGTGGTTTTACTGGCCAAGATATCACATAACAATATAATAAACATAATCACTGGAGGTTTCCAGTTTATCCATCCATCACATGATGTCATAATCAACTATATGTTGTGTCAGCTGATGTCATGAATGACGCAACTTAGTTCTTCACAACAGCTTAATTGATGACGAACTAAGGGTTGTTGTATGTGTTCACTATTTAATAAACATACTGCTGAATATTTTGAAACTAATTGGACTGGGTTCTGTTGTTGCCTGCATCATAGGCAGCAACACCACAGCACTTGGTCAAATTAGTTTCAAAATATTCATCAGCTTACCTGTATAGGTTTCAGGAAATTGATAGTCAGCGCATTCAGGGATTGATCGATCCCAACACGGGCAAAGCGTGGATGGTGCTTAGCTAGAGATGGGCTGGGTATAGCTAAAACTGGCTTCCTCCATTACCATTACATGACTATCACACATGTCTAAGTACAGTGCTATCTAACCAACTAAAGATGCTCTTGCTTAAGTGCAACGCTTAACTCATTCTTAACCCTTTAACACTCATATCGGCCAAAAACAGCTTCAGCGCTGGTCTTGAAAAATGTCAATTTGCAGACCAAGAAGACTATTTTTGAAATTTTACCACTAGAATGACTGGCTCGATAACTGAGCCAGTCATTCTAGTGGTGGTAAATTGTCAAAAAAACAGCCTTCTCCTGGTCTGCAAATGGACATTTTCTATTAGAAAATTGAAATTTTCTTGACTAAATTTGAGTGTTAAAGGGTTAAGTACAACTCTTAAGTCATTCTTAATATATATAATAGCCATTATCGTTTTTTAGTCTTATATACATCATACAAAACTACATGCCAAGTCCATAAAAATATGCGCTTAAATATGTATAAAGACATGTCAGCGTGAGCGATGAAACAGTTAGTTTTATAAATAACACATTTTATAGCACCAGCAACTCCAAAAAAAAAGGTTCTAGGGATCAGGATTAATATCGGGGAAGGCGGGAAATGTATTAGAATTTATGCATGCTTGTTTTTAGTATCATACAACTGATATAAATAACAGTATTAACAACAAGAGGCCCAACGGGCCTGTGTCGCTCACCTGAAGCATTATGCTTTTTTGTCACAATTGTTGGTGGGTGGTTTAGTAGTCTTCTAAATGAGTTTGTGGACATTTTTGCAAGTCCAATATGGCCACCAAACACGTTACATTTTGATTGGTCCACTGCAGCCATGTTTCTGACGTAGCGCCTTCCCTTGAAAAAAACTTGAATGGCACTCAGTATCTAATCATATCTACCAAATTTCGGCCCAATCCGCTCAGCGGTTCTGTAGTCATTTTGGCAAAAATTAGGTCATCTAAGATTGCCACCAAGCCATTTGGCCAATCAAGTTCCCTTGAAACAAACTTGGTGCAGCTCTTGCCCTAGATGATACTTCCTGCATTTTGAATTGATTCCCCCAAGCGGTTTTAGAGAAGATTTTTAAAGACATTTTAACGCGGCCAGTTCTTTTGACGGATCAATTTCTCTTGAACAAACTTTAATGGCCCTTAGTCCCTAGTCACAAATTGCAGCCTGATCGCTTCAGCAGTTCTGGGGCAGAAGTCATTTTTGCGAAAACGAGGTCATCCAAGATGGTCGCTGAACCATTTAGTCAATCAAGTTGCCTTGAACAAACTTGGGTCAGCTCTTACCATAAATTATATTTCATGAGGTCTGAATCGATCCCTCAAACGGTTTTGGAGATTTTTAAAGACATTTCTAAAAATCAGCTGAAATCCAAGATGGCCGCTGGCCAAATTGGCCGATCGGCTTTTTTAAAACAAAATGGAATCTCTATGCCCGAAGGATGCTTCCTGTCAAATATAATTGAAATCGGCCCAGTAGTTCGCGAGAAGGCATTTTAAATTTCCCATTGCTTTAGTATGGGAGCATTTGGTGGGAAAATGATCCAAGATGGCCGCCAAACCATTTATCAGACAGTTTCGAAAATTGCAAATTTCAAAGCAGAATACCCAAAAACCTATATAAAAACAATTTCAGCCTCAAAGTCCATCAAATAAAAATATCCAATATGGCTGCCAAACATGCTATATTTTGATTGGCCCACGGTGGCCATGTTTTTTGACGGATCAACTTCTCAAGAACAAACTTTACTAGCCCTTAGTCCCTAATCATATCTGCCAAATTTTGGCCTGATCCCTTCAGCGGTTCTGGAGAAGTAATTTTCGCTAAAAGTAGGTCAACCAAGATGGCCGGCGAACCATTTGACCAATCAAGTTCCCCTGAACAAACTTGGTTGAGCTCTTGCCCTGGATCATATTTCATGAGGTTTCCTTCAATCCCTCAAGCAGTTTCGGAGATTTTTAGACGTTTAAAAAAAAAAATCGGCTAAAATCCAAGATGGCCGCCAGCCAAATTGGCCGATCAGCTTCGTTTGAGCCAACTTGGATCCCTATGCCCTCAAGATGGTTCCTGCCCAATATAATTGAAATTGTTCCAGCGGTTCTTGAGAAGTCGTTTTAAAGGAAAAGTTGACGGACGGACGACGGGTGACGGACAGATGGTCGCCACGACATAAGCTTACTTGGCCTTTCAGGGCAGGTGAGCTAATAACACTACACAGAATAATTTTAATATTAATTTATACACCTGGGAAATTGACAACACTTCTGGCACATGTCGGCAACATTTAACGGATGTTGTACAAAAAGCATATACACTATGTGACACAATAGTTATATCCATCTTGAATATATAACTTAATCTCTTAAGATCATATAGGTACGACACAGCTAAATTAAATTATACTGACCACTAACCTTAAATATTAAGATAAACAAGAACAGTTTTACACTTGCAAACAATACAACGCTAACCGTTTAACTAAGTCGGCCAAAATATGACTTCTGCAGTGGTCTTAAGAAATGCCCATTTGTAGAACAAGACTAGACTATTTTTTTTAATTTGTCACTGGAATGACTGGCTCGGTTAACCGAGCCAGTCATTCCAGTGGTAGATTTTCAAAAATGATCCTCTTTGGTCGGCAAATGGATATTTTCTGAGAAAACTTAGATTTTTTGGGAACAAATTTGAGAATTAAAGGGTTGAGAGAAATATCAAAAAGCTGTAATACTCTTAGAATTGTTGTACAGCGCGGTCATGACAGATATCCCAGTACAATGAAACCTCACTAAACTGGACCCTCTCTAAAGCAGATTTCTTAGTCTGTATTCAGTACTTACATAGTAATTTAACACTGTAACCTTCAAATTTGTTCAAGAAATTGTAGTTTTCTCATGCAAAATGTCCATTTGCAGATCGCTAAGGCTATTTTTGAAAATTAATACTGGAATGACTGGCTCGGTAAGCTTTTGCATAGTGAAATTATTTTCAAAATATTCAACAGCATGTTTATTAAACAGCAAAGACATACAATTCGTACAACGCTTAGTCCATCATCAATTAAGCATTCATGATGAACTTAGATACGTTATTCATGACGTAATTGATTATGACATCATCATACACATCACATAGTTGATTATGCTGTCATAGGATTGATGGATAAATTGGAAGTCTCCATTTCACAGAGAAAACATTTTTGCTCAGCGTGACAATAAATGTATCAAACCAATAATTGTGAAAGTGGATCTAGAAAACAAAATTGTCGATTTGCAGATCTATGAAAAGCACTTTCGAAAACAAATTACTGGAATGAGCAGTTGCTGAGCCCGGCATGCATTCTAAGAGTACATTTTCTAAACTATTATTCTCTCCATGAAGTTGTTGGTTTGATTGGCGTCTATATAGTCACTGATTCCAGGTCACATTCAAGCTATATCTAGGCTGGTTTATATTTCAGTCTATTATTGGTAACCTCTCTAGTTATACACTAGTACCCATTTATACTCCTGGGTGGAGAGGCAATGAGGAGTGAATGAGATTGCCTATGTTTCCATGAATTAATCATCCACCATCTGATCGCCTGACAGTCGAGCCGGATTTGAAACCTGCCAGCTGATTACCAGTCGATCATGATAACACCACAGCCATTTGTCTCCTCTCTATTATTCTCTTAGTCTGCAAATGGACATACAAGTACCTCAAGACCACTGGAGGATACATCTTCATTGACCTGACCCTTGTGTTAATAAGATAATCTATTATAAAATTTGACAGATTAGGACCTAAATTGTGTGTAATACATGACAAGTGTAAGAGTTAATAACTACAGAAGTCTAACATAGCAAGCACCAATGTATAATGCTGTACAGCTATACACATGAGTAATGTTACAGCAGTTTAGTTTAAATTCACACTTAATTGACTGATACAAAAATAAGTTAAATCTTGAGGCAATAAATGCCAGTATGTACAAATTATGTTCATTGTCCTAACACATCAATGGTCAAAATGGACAGAAATAGCTTCTTCAGGTGTATTGAAGTGTCTATTTGATGGTCAAGATAATGTTTTTGAAAATTTAACATTGGAATGAGTGGTGCGGTAATCGAGCCAGTCATTCCGATGGAGTTTCAAAAATATTCTTCTTTTGCTCTGTAAATGAACATTTCAATAAAATAATTGAAATTTGCTTAACCAATTCTGACCATTAAAGGTTAAACCAAACTGTTTCTGTATATAAATTATGTTAAATTATTAAATATTAAAATAATTACAGCTGGTGAACATGTGACATGAAGGTCAAACAGTCAGTGATATGGTTAACAGATTACGATTCTAACCCTTTAATGGCTAAATTTGGCTAAGAAAATCAAAATATTTGCTCACTGAATGCCCAAATGTTGCAGGCCAAGAGAAGACTATTTTTTTTAATTTACCACTGGAATGTCTGGCTCGGTTATCGAGCCAGTCATTCCAGTGGTTAATTAAAAAAATTAGTCTTCTCTTGGCCAGCAACATTTGGGCATTCCTCAAGACCACGGCATGGGCTGGTTTTGCCATGAAAGTGATAAACCGCAATATAAGGGAGATAAGCGATGACTTCCCAGGATTAGTAACTTAGTCAACATAAATGATTTCACGTCACAGCTAAAAGTAGCAAAAGCTGATCTAAATGTGTTTGTGAAAAATGACTCGGGCAATTATATATAAAGTTAACTCTATCCTCTCTATAGAACCAATATCAAAACTTATTTAAAATCTAACTAATATTTGGTTGAATAAAATATTCAGGCAGCAACATCTTCCGATCAAATTATTTCCAAATATTCAAAAGTTTATCTTTATACTGTACTGCATTGAAATTTTTGAGTCCACAGATGAATGTGTTCATTAGATTTAACAATTCTATTATTGAACTAGACATGTATTAAAGGTGCACATTCACACCAGAATAACTGAAAATAAAATGGATAAAATTGTACAATTTTAGAGGCTTAAATTGTGTGACTAGATGTAATGAAACGAAATAAATCTTAACATACGATGGTTTCCATCTGGATAAATAAACATAGTACTCTTAGTTGTGAATTTGAATTAGGGACTCATGTCTCTAATTACATTTCACAACTCCAAAACTTAGATTAATTTATATGGAATGAAATCATCATATGTTAAGATTTATTTCATATCTTTACATCACGTCACACAATTTAACCCTGTGAAAGTATACAATTTTAACAATTTTATTTTCAAGCATTCTGCTGAGAAGCTCCTTTAAGCAATGAATTAGTTTTGACTTGGAACATATCTAGCAAAGTGGATGGAGAGAAGGTTATTATCAGCAATTTGATCTTTTTAACATTAAAATATTCAAATTTGCTGTCCATTTTCTCTTAAACTCTATGACAAATTAACGAATCCGAGGGTGAAATATGGGTGTTTGACATTGACCAAAATAGTACAGTACAGCTAGGAAATAACTGACCATGTTTCCAAAACAAAATAAAATGTACCGTTGAATATTATGAACTTAATTGGATTGGAACCTGCTTACCTAATAAAATATTCAATATATATATATATTGAAAATATTCAACACGACATTTCTTACTTCGTGTCAAAAATTATACTAACTAACAAGTTTCAGTTTTTTGTTTTATAAACATTTTACAGTATTTCTGAGCCATACTGTATATTAACACATTCAGTCCCAGTAACAGAGCAGGGAGATAGCGGGTTCTTTCAGCTATTATCTGACAAATAACAGAAAAACATGGACGTCTTATACATTCTTAAAAAACTTTCAAAATACTGATCCTATGAAAGAAGGAAAGGAAGATGAATTGTAGAGAAACGAGAGAGGAATTCAGTGATACATATACATGTACATGTATGAACGATGATGCAATACTTGTCTAATTAACTAAAAGAAAAATGGCAAAACACATCGGGACATTTTATCAGATTTTGTCTCGCAAAATTAAGAAAATCTGACGTAACCGCTCATGAAATCCATTAGAGGTTTATCCATGTTCAGATAACATAGTTAGTCACCATTAAAAGCAAACAATTTATCCTGGTTGAAATTTAAACTAAATTGGAATGGGATGCAGGTGTGGGCAGAAGGGTGATTGGATCTATAAGGGGGCTAGCATCCAATATACTGGACCTAGAGGTTCCACGGTGTGGACCCAGTATGCTTTGTTTTTGCCTTTCTCAGTGCTTGGCATCTGACTTTCAACCTTCAATCAGGTACAAGCATCAGATATTAAACAAATATTTCACAGCAAACATGCCAATGAATCGCCAAGAAATGTCAAAACGCCGAATTAAAAATGTTACTAAACTTACGACAGATACCCAGCTTTTTCAGTTGCCAAATTCCGAAAAAACTTTGATTTTGATTACTAACATCACTTATGAATTTACAAAATGTGACTGATGTTTTTGAATTGTGAGAGATGTTACAACGACCTCTTCCCTTTTTCTCAATGTTGTTCTTTGTCCACCATTCTGATCTACATGTGTATTCATCTTCAGGATTCGATCAGATAGCAAAATATCACAGTTTCTACAATACAAACCACAAAATCTAACAATTATAGTTATAAAACACAAAATAAGCACTATCATAACTTAACTCATGTGTCAAATTGGCTTATATCTGTACCTCAAAATAGTCTAAAGATGGCTACTGGAGACTTCTATTGGACGGTGAAATTAGTTTTTAGGTACGGTCATTCATTTTACAGACACGCATTGTGCACAAAACCACACACTCTTTTGCAAAACCTATGATGCCATATGGCATTTAAAATAATAATAGTATTGTTGTTTTGACATTATGATATATACAATGTACATGTATGGCTTTAGTATCTTCTGAGACTTGATTGATACCCTTCATTTTATACTGAGGGGCTGCAAAATCCAAATGTTGCTCTTCAATCAGGACCGTCCATAGCACAAGGCAAACAATCACAATGCCCTTGTTATCATAATAACCAGTGTTATTGTTACAGTACAGATCATAAATAACTTTACATATTTCAAAAACAATAAAATATACCAGTGAATATTTCCTTACTTAATTTGATTAGAAGCCATTGCTGGAGAACGCAGCAAACGTAAGGATTTCTAATCAAACTAAGTTAAAAATATTCACCAGGCCATTTCTTACATACGTGTTCAAAATTGTCGTAACTATCATTGTTTGGTTCTGGAAATATTTTAACTTACTTAGTATGAGGTGAAAGAACTGTATATTAAAGAGATAACGTAAATAACATAACGGTGGAAATGTGCTGTATGTCCAAGTACAATGGATTAATAAGTATTATGAGAAAGACAAATTAAAACAACCTATATGAATTCAGCTATTCAGCAAGGGATAGCTATTCACGAACGTATGAAAATATGTCTATAATGGACACTTTTTGGACCATTTAATAGAGGGCTTTATTTCTAGCTATGCCACTCCCCTTTCTTGCTTAGCTCCACCACTTTGTATATGCGTTGCGATTAATTTTTATACTATGAACCCAGAAATATGAGCATCCCAATTTCAAGGTAACTATGATGAAAAGCTGCTGAATATTTTGAAACTAATTTGACTGGGTGCTGTTGCTGCCTATGGCAGCAACAGCTCCCAGTCAAATTAGTTTCAAAATATTCAATAGAATGTTTATTAAATTGTAAATCCATTAAAGAAATACAATTCGTACAATTGACAGACCGCTTGATGATCACGGTTATGACAGAGTTATAGAGTGTTATGATTGTGGCGACGGCTAATTAGTGACGCAATTGATTATGATTTGATAATATACTTGAGTGAGAGATCAGATCTCGCCATTGTGCCCTCAATAACAGGTAATCACTTAATATAAGTCATTCATCATGCTTTTGGGGCCACAATATGGTGGGTATTTAAAATGGGTGGTTGTATGACAACCAATCTTAACTTTTTAACCCGCCAATTTGTTTAAGAAAATCTAAATTTTCTCATAAAATGTCCATTTGCAGACCAAAAGAAAACTATTTTTGAAAGTTTATCACTCGAATGACTGGCTCGGTTATCGAGCCAGTCATTCCAGTGATAGATTTTCAAGAATAGCCTTCTCTTGGTCGTCATATGATTGTTTCTCAAGACCACAACAGTTCTAAGCAGCTTTTTACTGGCTTGAGTGCTAAAGGACAATGATCTTGTGGCCAGCAAATCAAGGGACAACCAATATAGACAGATTTGAATGTACAGAATTATTATAATAACACAGAAATAATGAGACGATTACAATATCTAACGTAACAAGAATTCAGAGTAATTAAACGTCTCGCGTGTGTTCTTTGTCAAAAGATTTTGTGGATATTTGTACCAAGGTCACAGTGACTGTGACCTTTGCCCTTGTGACCACATCTCATTATGTTACTTCGTACTGTTTTAGGCAACCATGTGTGCAATCTTAGTTGCTATAGAATCAGCCAACCCAAAAATATACGGCAGTGATTTGCTAAATGCAAAACATTCATACCACCGCTGTCAGCAAAGTGCTACCTACGTCTCACTTCTGATTTGTAGGCGAGACAAAATTATGCAGGAATAACAGATCTATATAAAAGGCAATATTATTTCGATGCATTAGGGTAGCAATACCAATTCCATTGAAAATAAGATTAATAAGAGCATCACCTGTACTGAAGGCGAGAGTAAATTTATATCACTGGACATAAGTTTCTATGAACTTATTCAATTTATGGATAATTACTGCACGAGGTTTTTTCTGTAACTCTCCGAGAGATATAACACCAACATAGACAGGGTTCATAACCTGCAGAATGAAGTTCCATACTATTATACATGAGTACAGTATAACACACAAGCAAGTCCCAGGGCGACCAGGTTACAAGTCATGATTTGTTGTTCAGAAATAAGTTTGGACAAGCACGAGGTTTGGACTTTTCGTATATAGTGCAATCACTCACGATTTGTCTCTTCCCGTGTTTGCATATATGTATGAGCAGCCAAAAATTCATTCAAATCATAAATTTAAACTAGATAACTTATCCATTACATATTGCAAAGGCATAAATATAATTTAACAGATCTATTTATTAACACTTAGCAGTTCATATTATCAGCTATTTTACTAAAATAAAATTAGGATAAATCTGAAGAGGTCGCCCCGAAGTTCACCATCATTGAGTTCTGAAGGTTTACTTTGTGTAAATTATGCCATTGAAGACTGCCAATAAATGTTTTAATAAAAAAGATTTTGGTCCAGTTAGTTGCTTAATGGACCTAACAGTTTTGAGATGACAATTTTTAATGTTACTATTAAAGACACTCAAATCTAACATGGGAATCACCAGCTAGGTGTGTCAGAGACTGGTGGAATCATCAGGCATATTCATCGGATAAATTCGATTCTGAGATTCTAAAACTACAAGGGTGACAAATTGTGGATGAGGTAATTAATAATAAGTCATAAATTTGATTCCAAATATTGATGTGTATTTTAAGTTACACATGATATCTATAGTAGGCAAAACACTGCTGAAATTTGCCTGAATATCATTGATGCCATTGACAGCAAGAACGTTATCAAATGTTCTCCAAGACCATCAGCCCATTTCTATCCAGTGTGTTTGAGAGAAGGTATAAAGCGAAAATAGATTCCATAACAGAGGATTCCAGTTTATCCATTAATCAAATCATAATCAACTACATGATATGTACATGTAGGATGACGTCATAATTAACGTAGTCAAATTCGTCACGATTGCTTAGTTGATGATGGACTACGCATTGTACGAATTGTATGGTTTTACTATTCAATCAACATGCTGTTGAATATATTAAAACTAATTTGACTGGTACATAGGCATCAACAGCACCCAGTCAAATTAGTTTCAAAATATTCAACAACTTATAGACACCTGGTGGACTTTGGTAGCTAACATCTCACACAGCTATATATAACTAATCCTACAATTTTGAATATATAACAAATTTTAGGATCAATATGAATAACAAATATTTTCCAAGATATTATTGAATACTCCCATTCCACAACCAGATATAAAAATACCCATCCCTAGCTAAGCTCCACCTACATTTTGCTCGTGCTGGGATCGATCAATCCCTGACTATTAATTTGTAGAAAAATAAACAGGTAAGCTGTTGAATATTTTGAAACTAATGTGACTGGGTGATGTCGCTGCAGAGTCAAGTCAAATTAGTTTCAAAATATACAACAGCATTATTATTAATTAGTAAAGACATACAATTTGTACAAGAACGCTTAGTCCGTCATCAATTATGCATTCGTGATGAACTTAGCTTACGTCATTCATGATGTAATTGATTATGATGTCATCCTATATGTCACGTAGTTGATTATGACATATGATTGATGGATAATATGGAATCCTCCATTTAACCCTTAAAGAACAGAGACCACAAATGCCTTATGATGTATGGAATAATACCGTAAATATTTCAAAACTAATTTGACTGGGAGATGTTGCTGCACATGGCAGCAACAGGATCCTGTCTAATTTGTTTCAAAATATTCAACAGCTTCCCTGTATAGTTGTCTTAAAATAAGAACACTGAAATTTCAAGATTTAAACTAAAAGTGTCAACCTGTTCATCCTTGTATTCAGAGTACATGTATGTAAATACTAAGGAAACCTCACATTTAAATGGCTACATCTTTTGAAATTAATAGGACTTGCTCTTACTGCAATGGCCTCTAAGCAAATTAATTTTTTAAATATTCAACAGTATATTTTCCATAATACTGAGGATTTAGCCACCCTGTTTACCCCTTAATTCCTTAAATTTGCTCAAGAAAATTTCAATTTTTTTCATAGATGTTCAGTTGCAGAACAAAATGACTATTTTTGACAATTTGCCACTGGCATGAATGGTTATTCCAGTATTAAATTTTTGTGCAAATGGACATTTCGCAAGAGCACTCAAACATAGAAAATGTAATATTTTTTCTCCTGCTGTCAGATAGTTTTTAACTTCCATGTTGGATCTCATTGGAAAAAATGTTAAAAATACTATATAGAGTTTTTAACATCCAATATTGTATTACAAGCCATGCAATACATATACCAGCACTTTAAAAATAACTTGACTATATTTAACAAAGTCAACACTACAGACTTAACGCAACAAAATATGCTGAAAGGCATGCACACTCTGTTATTCTGAAATCCTTCTGGGTGCATACATGTCATAGATGGACAAACATATTTTTAAAAAGTTACTTTTCGTGTATATTACCGTTATTGCAGAGAAACCACAGTAGAAGCCGTTTTGACTCGCTTGACTCGTAAATGGTTAAACTATATTAAAAATATTCAACAGATAATTTCTAACTTTGTAAGCAATTGGCATACAATATTCTGCAGTGAAGTGCAATCTTCAAACAATAATATGTGAATATTGAAAATTTCCTTATCACCTGAAAGCACAAGATTGACTAGGGGGTGCGTGGGCAAGGGCAAACAGGCAAATAAATAATATTGTAATATTAATCAGTGAACTCCAATTGAGTGTAGTAGCACATTTCCTTCTAAATGCACAGTAAAACTGGTTCAATAGAACCTGTTGATTATTTTGGAACCAATGTAACTGATTATCGTTGCTGCTTACAACAGACAACTTTCAGTTAAATTGTCAATATACATTAAGCATTCACTACTAGTATTATGTAGTAAATATCAGTGAGAGTCATGTAGCATTGTGTACTATATCAGTAGTGTCTATTAAATGCACACACAGTATACATATGAATAGTCATTATTGGCCATTTTGTTCTCACAGAGTCCCCGCCAACATAGGGCTTGGGTCTGCACTTTGACTGACACATATAGACAGGTTTTCCATTTTCTGATTTAAGCAACCGTATGACAAGATTTCATCGTCGAACAGAAAGCTAAACTCTGATGCGTTATTGCTGTGCAAGGTAACATCAACACAGTAAGGAAAACAGTCTACATTTTCAGACAAGACTCTCCAGCAACCATCTTTAGCAGTTTTGATACAAATTTCAGAAACATTTATTCCGGTAGTTAAAAGCAGCCCTCTTTCCAACTGTCATCCGCATCAACATCATCATTCGAAGGATTTAGCGCTGATATACGTGGTGTAGATCTGAAAATATACAGAATGTACTATATTAAACCTTTCACTGACAAATTCGAGAAAAAGTATCAACAATATAAAACTTATTCCATTGTTGAAATTAATTTGACTGGAAGCTGTTGCCGCCTAAGGCAGCAATGGGTTCCATTCAACAGTTTACCTGTATGGTCACCTGAAAATGAGATATGGGGAATTCATCAGTGAAACAGTTAACCACATAACTCTCCTGAAACACTAATATTTACATTTTCAAAACAACCATATTTGTTGCTAATTTCACAATTTGAATTGTTTAACTGTTTAATGATCAAATTGGCGAAAATCGGTCTCGGCAGTGGCGTTGACGATTGTCCGTTTGCAAGCCGAGAAGAGAATTTTTGAAACTTTAGTCGCAATTATAGGCTTGATAACAGAGCCAGTTATTCCAGTTGTACATTAAAAAAAAATCCTCTTCTCTTGGGCTGCAAATGGACATTCGCTAAGCAGAAATGTCAATTTTCTTCACCAATCTTGACCATTAAAAGTCTACTCATGACATGCTAAATGTGCATATTCACACCAAAATGGTTCGAAATAAATTTGTTAAAATTGAAATAAATCTTAACATATGATTTCATTCCGTATAAATTAATATAATTTTTTTAGTTGAGAAATTGAAATAGACTCGTGCCTCTAATTCAATTTCACAACTTAAAAAATTATATTAATTTATGCGTAATGAAATCATGTTTTAAGACTTCTTTTGTTTCGTTACACCTGGGCACACAATCTAAGCCTATAAAAGTATATAAACAATTTTATTTTCAAGCATTCGACTGTCAATGTGCACCTTTAAATGTAGTAGTTTAATCTTTACAGTACAGCTGAGGAAATAATTTAACATGTTTCCCAAACAAAATAAAATGCACTGTTGAATATTTTGAACTTAATTTAATTATAAGCCATTGCTGCCTTAGGAAGATATCACAAATTCTTCATGATGCAAGAAAGATTTGATGGAATGTTTTGAAACAACTTTGACTACACATGTAGGTTGGTACTGCAATGTTCAGTCAAATTACTTGCAAAATATTCACAATACTCAACAGCTTAATACATGTTCGGGTGTTATTACATTGAGAGTAGACATGGGGATTTCAGGTGTGTGCGTTAAACCCTTCTTTCACTTCAAGAGTATACTTACCTCCCTAATACTCTTTGATATTGCTAAATATCGGCTTTCATTCAATAAAAACTCAGATTAAAAAAGATAGGTGCCCTACTGGCAGATGCTAGCCCCAACCACCGCGCATGCGCAGACTAGTACTTCATCTTTGCTAATTTATTGGCAGAGTGTCTACATGCGACTTGGCTTTTAGAATTTCTAAGCTAATTTTCAATCTAAAATAGAAAATTTTCAAGTGTATTATTACAAGAAATCATGTCTGAGCATGCTGCATCTCCAGAGGAGGGCCCAGGACCGAATTATCAGATTTCTACTACGCTTTAGCGAGTTTTGTTCCGTTGTACTGTGTTTCCGGGACTCGCGTTTAACGTGTTAAGCGCCTAAAAATTGTTTATTTCTATTCTGGCGCTATGAAATACCTCTCTGTGTTTATGTCCACAGGTATCTATCTATGATTGTACAGGACAGCACATCGTCAGAGGGTTTGTTTTTCTCTCCACCAAGGTTCCATTTCCTACTAACATTGTTAGGTTATCTAACCAAAATCTATGCCCAGTGAGTTGGAGGCCTCGGAAGGTCTTCTCACTTTGCCCTCTTGGTCCACTTCCTTCCCCTTATAGGTGGAGAGTTAAGAGGTCATAGAGTTGGTGGAGTTTCCAGTTCATCAGATCGGATGGCTTGTCTATGCTAAAGACTCAGATATTCTAGTTATGATATTAGGCACTTCAATTTTATTTGAAAATATTTAGAAAATCTGCTGCCATTTTATCATTGTATATTTGATGTTTGTATAGTCAGTTTGCAACACTATCCTTTCCAGTTAAGATGCTCTGGATATGAATACAATTCGTCCTTACACCTGGATGTTTGTTTCGGATCGATTTAACTTCTTATTTTTGAATATATGATGTCTTAATCAGCCTTGCACTTTATTAACATTTAAAGTTTTGCCCAACTCTGGTTTATTATCTTTGTAGGTGGTCTGTATGACCACCTTCCCTCTCCTTTTATTTTGGTTTTGAGTTTCTAATCCTTATAACTAAAATACTCATTGTCTTCGTCCTCTGGCCTGTTTCAGAAACCTGGTTGTCCTTCTTGTGGACGGTTCCTTAAAGAACGTTTCGCCCCTCATCTCTGCTTTCAGTGCAGTCCCTGTGGACCACTGCTTAAGTGTGAAATATGTAAACAGTGGGGGGGGAGGAGGCGGACTAATGACAGAATTCTTGTCATTACAGGCTCGGGAGGTGTGTGAAGAGGAGAGGAAAGCGAAGAGAGGTGTCGGGTAAGAAGGAAGGCCTCGTCCACTGTGGATATGGAGGCCTTCCGAGTTGAGATTAGATGTTGGGAGAGATGAAGAGGACAATCAAGGATTTGGTTCCAGAGTTGCTCCGTGGCATGCTTCCTGGACCAAATCTTTTGTTGTCCTCTTCATCTACTTCGGATCAGATAATCCCCGCCTCTGAATCAGGTTTCCTTAGGGCATTCCAGTTTTTGAGCAAGATTCAGAGGTGGCCCCCATTAGAGGGGGCGGTCCAGGACACTGGCAGCAGGCTTGCCACGCCGGTGATCCGTGGACGGTTGTCGCTGGAGCCTGGTGCCTGCTTATCAGCCCAGGAATATCCGCACACCGCTGGTACCAGTTCCCTCTATGGTACCTTTCCTGGCCAGTCCGGTTTAGCATTCTTCGCTGACCTGAAGTCTAATCTTTCTGGCCAGGATGAAGAGGGTTATCTGTTGGGTTCTCCTTCTGATGCCGTGACCATGGACATTGACGTCTGTGCACTCCTCGCGGGGAATACAGGCGACATTGTCCGTGGTTCTACTCACGCAGGAGTAGGGTTCACGGCACAGAAGGTGGCCCGGGTTGGCTCTGATGGCCAGGTCTACCACATACCTCGACTCGCCGAGAGTGTAGCAGGTGCTGGTCAGGGCCGTGGTGTGGCGAAATTCTCCCCACGCAATACCACGGCGCCTGCTCCTGGTCAAGCCAGTCAGTTTAGTATGCCTGCTCTTTCGGGCCCGCATGTTTTCTCAGGAATGTCAGGTCAGCCTGCCTCATACACGCCTGCGATCGCTCAGGAGGAAGACGAAGGTCCTCGTCTTGTATAGCTTTCACAGGTAGCGCCACAGAGGATTGGTCGGACGCTTGTCATTGGCTGATAAGCGTCACGCAAGACCTGCCTGTGGCACAGTCGGCTAGCCAGCGGGATCACCGCCCATGGTTGGCAGGTAAGCCGGCTATTAACGCTATGCCATCTCTGCCGCTGGCTGAACATATTGTAGATATGTTCACGGCGGCAGAGACGTCCATCAAGGCGCATGGACAGCTCGCGAAGGCCCCTCGTGAGGTGGCGAGGCATTGCCACATTGTGTCTGATGAATATCAGAAATACGGTGTGGTACCTAAGCCGAGTGTGGATGACCGCGCGGCGTTAGGTGAGGACATGCGGCCAGGCTCCCGGTCTGACATGGGAGCGCTTTGCTATGGCAGGTCCTGGTCTCTTTGGAGGTGAGGGATGCAAGCACCTCCAGGAGACAGTCACACTGGTCAATAACCAGAGGGCACTGCGGGAGCAATTTGAAGTGCTCCGCAGAGAGGGCGTTCACGCAGCTCCCCCTGCAGGCTCCAGGTGGTGGCCAGCCACCAGTGCAGCGTCGGCCACACGCGGTTCGGCCAGCAGCGAGGGGGGGGGGGGCGCAGGCTCCTCCGGCGCAGCCAGCCAGACAGCCGCCCGCACACCGAGGTGCGCGTGGCACTGGTCGTGGCGCGCGAGGATCTGGTCGTGGTAATCATGCCTGATGGGTCGGTTATCACGGTGAGAACCACTCCAGTGCTTCTGGCCCAGGAGACAGTGCCACTCTTGCACTCCTTATGTCCACCTCTCTCCCTAGATGGTCCAGTGGGAGGCCGATTGGCCCACCACAAGCAAGAGTGGGAACGGTTTACTCAGGACTGTTTAGTCTTGCGATGGCTTTCAGTCGGGTATCATCCCGATTGGATAACAGGCCCTCCATCGCGACTGTCTCTGGTGCCAGTCCGGACTCAAATTCCAAGAGATCAAAGGTTGTGTATAGAGGAAGAAATAAATTCCCTCATACAAAAAGGAGCAATTCAGCCAGCACAGAAGTGCCCGGACTTCTATTCAACCGTGTTCCTAGTAACGAAAAGCACTGGAGGGTGGAGACCAATTCTCAACCTCAAGCCATTGAACAAGTTCATAGACACACCCAGTTTCCAAATGGAGACGGTGAAATCGGTGTTGGCAGGGCTGGAGAAGGGAATGTGGACAGCCTCAATAGATTTGAAGGATGTTTATTTTCACATTCCAATAGCAAGGAGTTTCCGTCCCTTCCTGAGATTCGGATTCCAGGGCAGACAGTGGGAATTCAGGGTATTACCCTTTGGGATTTCTACGGCTCCTCGGGTCTTCACCAGGGTGGTTCTTGCGATAACAGCATACCGCCGCAGGAGAAGCATAGCAGTCCACACGTACATAGACGATTGGCTGTTAAAAGCACACAACCAGAAAAGTTTATCAGCAAATCTGGATATAGTTTTGAAAACTTTCACAGACTTAGGCTGGATAATCAACTTTCAAAAATCAGAGCTGACTCCATCCCAGAAGTTTGTCTACCTGGGAATGTTCTTTGATCTGGAGATAGGATATGTTTATTCTATTCAGGAGAGGGTACAAATACTCATCTCAGTAATACAGTCAGTCCGCAACAGTCGTTATGTCCTGGCACAGGTTTACCTGAGAATGCTGGGGTTGATGGTTTCTCTGGAACCAGTCATTCCTCAGGCGGCCTTACGCAGGCGGCCAATCCAGTTATTTCTCATGACGCAATGGACCCAGAGTACAGGTTCCACTGGACTCAAACGTGTCAGTGCTGGAGCCTCTAATTCACCACCTTCAATGGTGGTTGAAGACAGAGAATCTCCTGGCGGGGGTGATGCTAACCCCTCCTCACCGTCAGTTAACGATGTATACAGATGCATCGATGGAGGGTGGGGAGCTTGCCTGGAAGAATCCACGATATCAGGGCTTTGGAATCTGGATCAGTCACAAGAACATATAAATCTACTGGAATTACGAGCAGTAGTCCTGGGCCTGGAACATTTCTTACAGAAAGTTCAGGGCAAGAGTGTTCTAATTCGATCAGACAATTCAACAGTAGTGACTTACATAAACCGCCGGGCAGAACGAAGTCGCCCAGTCTCTGTATGATGACATGGAAGCTGCTTTGCTGGTGCCTGAATCACAGGATTACCTTGAAAGCAGTTCATATTCTGGGAAGGCTAAATCTGTTAGCAGACTCATTGAGCTGAAGGATGAGTGTTTTACCTACGGAATGGCAACTAAATCAATGTGTGGCGGATCATCTGTTCAACCACTGGGGGAAGCCCAACATAGATTTATTCGCAACGAAGAAGACAGGTTTGGCAAGTTTTGGACACTAGTGGTTTAATTAAATTGTCTAAAACTGTCCAAAACCTAAAATATTGGTATAAAAAATATTTTTCTGAAATGTAATTTTCTTAAAACAACTATATAGCATTTAGACACATACAGGTACATGTACATATTGATGGATGGTTATCTACATGTATTTTGGGATACTTTATTGCTATATAATAATAAAAATAATCTAAAAGGACACATATGATTTCAATAAATTAGGAGTCTTATTTGCTTCTTTCTATAATCCATGGGTTAGTTTTTTTCAACTTTTGTTTGTCTTAAATGTTTTAACTCTGTATATTTCGACCAGTTGTGTTAAACCCACAGAAACCCTATTTAATCAATAATGTAAACATATTAGACTACCGATGTACAGCTAGATGTTTATATTATTGAGAACTGTCTCCTTGTCTAAATCTATTTCTTGCAAAATGTTCATGGCCTATGGAAGAATCTTAAACTCATAGAGAAAATATAGTCTGCTAAGATGTTGTTTCAACAATTAACTGATGACCCTTGCTCTCTAAGGCTATTTTAGATTGCACTACTCAGTACACACATTAGCTATGTTTACATAAGATCTTATGCAAATTTGGGATTAAGGCATTAAGCTGATAGAATATAAATTAGATTCTTCATGTTTTCATCTATCCTCAGTTAATGCAATAATAACTCATATATAATAAATGGATTTGTTTAATATAGTGCTTTTGATGCAATCTCTGATTTCTTGTTATTTTTTAATAGGATTATGATGCATAATAGTATGATGATATGTCCAACAGTTTTGGACAATTTTGGACAGTTTTGGACTGGTTTAAACCATTTAAGACAGGTTTTAGACAGGTTTTGGACAATGTCTGCTCAAAGTTAGTTTTGGACTGTCCAAAACCCAACCCTGGAAGAAGAATGCGAAGATGACGACGTATGTCTCTCCGATTCCAGATCCGAGCGCTATCGCAACAGATGCGTTAGCTATCAGCTGGGTGGGAATGTATGCATACGCATTCCCTCCAGCAATCCTGATTCCAAAAATTCTTCAGAAAATCAGACAGGAGGAGTGCCAAGTGCTTCTGATCGCCCCAAATTGGCCAAGCCGATCATGGTATACGGATCTGCTTGACCTTCTGGTCTGCAATCCGGTTCCTCTGCCTCTGATGGACAATATTATCTTCCAGGGCAGGGCCCTTCACAACAATCCGTCCATGTTCCGATTGACTGCGTGGATGTTGTCAAGGAATCTAGAATTAAGGAGGGCTTTTCTGAGCAAGCAGCCATGTTCATGGCAAAAGCCAGAAGGGGGTCAACCTCCAGAGCATATAATTATAAAATCAACAGATTTGCAGAATGGTGCTAAAAAGATGTATTAATCCAATGGATTCATCTATTCAGGTAGTAGCCGATTTCCTCTGTCACCTGAATGATGCCTATAGCCTCAAGCCTAACTCTATTGCTGGTTATAAACCAGCTTTAATGTCAGTTATCCCTTGCTTGGCTAATAGGGGAAGTGATGAAGTAAGTACATTAAATACTTTAATTAAGGGCATGGGCAATCTAAGACAAAGGAATCCCCCAGTGATTCCGTTTTTGAGTTTGTCTCTAGTGCTCCAGGTACTAGCTGATAAGCCATTTGAACCACTAAGTTCCATTTCTATGAAAATGTTGACTCTTAAAACTATTTTTAATTGCTGCAGCCTCGGCAAGGCGGAGAAGCGAGATTCATGCCTTATCAGCCGAGGCAGACAATTTTGTGGTTACAGGGGAAGGCCTTAGGCTTCTACCTAGGATAAATTTCATGGCTAAGAACCAGTCTTTGAAATATCCAGGTCAACCTATATTTTTACCAGCTTTGACTAAATATGATCCTGATTCAAAAGCATGGTGTCCAGTCCGAGCATTAAACCGGTACAAACCACGTACTCAGGAATGGCGGACGGACCCGTCAGCGTTATGGTTGTCATATATTGAACCCCATGGCAGGGCGTCTAAGGACACCATTTCCAGGTGGATTGTAGTGTATTCAATTTTGTCATAAATCCGCCACAGGTAAACAAGTTGACATGGCCAAGGCTCACAGTGTTCGTGGCATAGTCACTTCTACTGCCCTGTTTAATGGGGTTCCTGTGGATGACATTATGTCAGTAGCCCAGTGAGTCAAGTTTTACCGACCATTATCTCCATGACACCTCGAATCCTCTCGCCGTATCGATTTCGAAGAAATAATCTAGGTGTACATATTTTGATGAAGTTTCCTCATTTTTTATATATTTCACAATTAATCAATGGAGACAACCACTTTTTAGGACTGCATCAGCCTTCACCAAGGGGAAGAAGCCTCGACAAGGTCAGTCTTGTTTATGTGTTGTCCATTGTTTATTGTATTGTCACGTGATCCTACGTTATTAATATGGTGATGGTTCGTGTTTTATGTGGTTCATTATTGAGAGTATACGAAAATGAAGCCTTTTCGTCTATAAATGTCCTATAGTACATGGCACTTGTACTTAGAGTGTATGGGACATTGAGGTCATTCAGTCTTCCTCCCGGGAAGGGGGGGGGGGGGAGAGTGCAAATGACATATGGTCATCTCTCAGCCAGTGGTGGTGTTAGCCGATGTTCAAATCTATTCCTGGTTGTGTTTTCACACAATTTTCAGAAGTTTAAGTGCCTTAAATGCAGAAAAGCGCATAGGGAAGAGCTGGTCCTTTGACCTCGCCTCCCTCCCGCCGAATTCTGGCAATATAAGAGTGTTAGGGAGGTAAGTATACTCTTGAAGTGAAATAAACGAAATCATGGATTTCTTTTTTCACGAGAGTTGATACTTACCTCCCTAATACGGACCTGGCCTCTCCGCCCCACAGAGGCTCGGTCTTCAGTGCCAGCCAATAAATTAGTCAGAGGAAGTACTAGTCTGCGCATGCGCGGTGGTTGGGGCTAGCATCCGCCAGACTGTCACCTGACTACCTGCCCAGTAGGGGTACCTATCTTTTTTAATATGAGTTTTTATTGAATGAAAGCCGATATTTAGCAATATCAGAGTATTAGGGAGGTAAGTATCAACTCTCTCGTGAAAAAAGAAATCCGTGATTTCGTTTAATCCCTCATATCAGCCAAAAATGGCTTCTGCAATGATCTAGCGAAATGTCCATTTGCAGACCAAGAGAAGACTATTTTTGAAGATTTACCACTGGAATGACTGGCTCGATAAATTAAAAAAAGTAGTCCTCTCTTGGTCTGCAAATGGACATTTTCTAAGAAAAAATAAAATTCGATTGTTAAAGGGTTAGAGATGACCTGAAATTGCCAGACAGTGACAAAGTCCATGACCCTGGATATATATATATATATATATATATATTTAAGTAATTAAATAACCTGCCTTACCTCTTTGGCATAGGTATGGAAGACCTAGGGGTGGGTATTCCTGTTCGGACAGGCTGTGGCAACCCGCTCGTTCTCATGGGTGACATTGCTCTTCTCGTCGCGGCCACTGCTCCTGGACTTAAACTGCTATTGGCTACATTTACTGTTTTCTGTCCAGTTTGCGGAGACATCGGTCGCGATACTTTTGGCACTTGTGCAGACTGCTGTTCTAGCTGTCTTGGCGATTCATTTGTCGTTTCTAAATATTCATTATCGTCCTCATTACTCTCACCACTAAGACTAGCATCACTATTGAGTAACCGAGGTGGCATCGCCGAATTTTTATGCATATTTGGAAGGCTTCGTCTTGTGTGATGGTTTTCTATATTTCCAACAGGACCTGAAAATATAAGAATATCAGTATCTTGCATAACCTTCTGCATGCACTGTCATCTTTCTCAGAATGTTATTGGTCAATTATTTTCAGGTAAAATAACTGACGAATCAGAATGTGACAAATAGATTCATTCTTCAATAAAGAAAAAAGAACAGAATAAGAAATCTATGATGCATATACATGTCAAACTCACTGCACATTCAAGTGTTTGTCATTAACCCTTTCACCGACAGATCCATTAAAAAATATATTCCTTACGATATAAAACTCTTTCAGCTGAATACTTTGAAATTAATTTGGCTGGAAGCTGTTACCGCCTAAGGCAGCAACGGCTCCCAGTAAAATTAATTTCAAAATATTCAACAGTTTTGCTGTATGGTAGGTAGCCTTGAAAATGAGATATAGGGAATTCATCGGTGAAAGAGTTCATTTCTTCAATATACTATTAGAGCTGATATTATCAGATGTTCATCACAATAGAATAAGCATTCTGTTAACCCTTACCACTTTGGTGTCAAAATTTTAAATTTTCAAATTAAATTAAAAGATGAACTGGTGGTAATTTTTCAAACAAATTTGGTGGGAGATGGTGCTGTTGTAGACACCAACATTTTCCACCAAAATTGTTGAAAAATGTACAACAGTTTCTTTGATATTGACACAGTAAAAGATAGAATATTGACATCAGAGTGGTAAGGGTTAACAATTTAATGCATAAATTTGGTCAAGAAAATCCAAATATTTCCTTATTGAAATCTCTATTTGCAGGCCAAGAGAAGACTATTTAAAATTTACTCAAGGAATTACTGCGTTGGTTATCCAGCGGTAAATTAAAAAAAAAAATCTCTTGTCTTGACCTTCAAATGACATTCCTAGAGACCACAGTGGAGGCCAGTTTCGGCCGGCTTTGTCAGTAGAGTTATATCTTTGACAATAAATACTTTGACTAGATGATGATGCTGCTTATAAGAAAGCTTTTTGAACTTTGAAACTAATTTGACAGTTTCAAGGTAATTGACAACTTTCCAACCAATATGGTTCTTTTGAATTGTAGGTATGTACTTGAATTACAGTGCTCTCTCTGGTAACAAATAACTGACACTATGGAAACACAGGATAGTGTAAATTTAAAAGTAAGATTTTTTAAAGCTGTCAAGCTATCCCTTTTGATGATGGTGACCATGACCACAAAAGCAAGAACCTCAAGGACAACATCCCAGATCCTCGTTTGTCAAAGGTCCCGTCAAAAGAATTTGGGTTCTTGCAGCGGACTCCAAGATACACGGTTCATACATTTGAACACCTTTAGAAATGAAATTTCATACTTCTTAAGACCTAATTGATCAATTTCAAGGCCCATTGTATGTCTTCAATCAGTGTCAATTTCAAATATATTATATTTTGTAATAAAATGTTGGAATCTGCAATATTCTGAATATTATCTATACTATTTTGCAGATGAGAATCACACCTCAGACAATACTTGCGTATCAATCCTGCAGTCAGACATGTTAACGCTTTTACAAATCTTGGGACATTAACAAGCGTGAATGCTTAATGTTAATAAATCTGACAAATAAACAGACAGACAGATATGGCTCATACTATCTGCAATTTAATGGCTAAAATTGCTTAAGTACACCACTTTTAACTCACTATCAAATCTTCCTGGACTGGATCTATTAGAACTGTGAGGTGAGCCACCACTATTATCACCATCACTGCTGGACTGGGCTAACGATGATGTAGGTGGTAAGTGCCGACTCTCTGTACACGTATATGAAAAAATACATGTATATTGAATATTACTGAGGTGCATCTACAACATGGCAATTCATAAGCTTTCATTTAAAGTATAGGGAATATATATTTCCTCGATAATTTTGGAAACCAAAGATGCCTGCCAAAAAAAATATTGTCCAATCAGATTTCTGTAGGAGTTCTGAATCCTACCACACTATGAAGCTTTAAAATAAGATTGCTTAAAATCCAGTTATTTTTCAAGATGATGCATTGTGAACGAAGTCCAAGATGGCTGCTGAAAAAATTGACCAAGCAAATTTAGGATTAGGTTTTCTGAAGCCTACTATGCTAGGGTTCTTCCAGGCAAGTTTGCTCGCAATTAGACCAATGTTTAATCGTTAATGAGTAGCTCTTTAATCAATTTCCCGGATGTTTTCTGAAACCTAAGATGACCCCCCGAAAGGAAACTGAACAATCAAATTTCTCTTTAGAGGACTTGATGAATATGATAATAGTATCCTTTCACCCAACTTTCGGTGAAATCGGGTCATTAGCAATAAGTAGCGTATTAAACAATTTCTTGAAAATTTTCAAAAAATTCAAGCTGGGCATCAGAAAAATTAATCAATTAGATTTCTATATACAAATTTGGAAGTCTAGCGCTGTAAGGTCTTTCAAGCACAATTTGGTTGAAATTGGCCAGTGGTTAATGAGTAGTCTTTTAAAACAAAAGTTTGCCAAGATGGTTGCTGGAAAATTTTTACCAATCTTGTTTCTGTATATACATATAATCAAGTTCAGAAGCCTATGACAATATATGGAGTGCTTTGAGCCAAGTTTGGTTGACAGCAGAACAGTTAAGGAGGAGTAACCTTTCAACTGATTTTCTGTACCTGTACATATTTCCTTGGGAAAATACAAGATGGTATATGTACCTGACAGAAGTGACCAAGCAAATATGTGATTTTTGGAAGTCTACGCCACAGGGCCCTTCGAGCCAACTTTTGCTGACATCAACCAATTGGTTAATTCAGAGTAGACTTTATAGCAACTTTTCAGACATTTAAATCTGAAAATCCAAGATGGTATATGGAAATGTTGACCAATTTTCTCCTTTCTTCCTGGCATGCCAGCTAACGATCAAATGTCCATAATGAGGGTCAATATATTTTAACAATGTTTACCTAGTATGCATTACGCAACTTTGTCATGTCAGGTGTACATTTATGAAATCAAAATATCAATATACGACTACGTACATTTCATCTAAATTTGTTCCATCCTACATGTACATGTCCTATGGGTATTTGTCAGTGAAATCTTCTACAAACTACTACAAGACCAACCCATTTATATTTTATTTAGCACTCATATCACGGGTTGAGAAACAAAATGTTACTCACAGATATTTCAGTCAAAACAGACAAAATGAGAACATGCTACACGTACATGTATAAAATAATCCCAACCACTCTGATGTCGAAATTTTACATTTTAAAATAAAGTAAAAGATGAACTAGTGTTTAATTTTCAGCAAATTTGGTGGAAGATGGTGCTGTCGCAGACAGCAGCCTCTTCCACAAAAATTGTTGAAAAATGGTCGCTAGTTTCTTTGCTATTGACACAGTAAAAGATAGAATATTGACATAAGAGTGGTAAAGAACCAAACTCAAAAGAATACACGTATATGCCAATTTAGCTACCAGAATAACAAGTGCAGCATACTATTTGTAAAGGTGGCTTTGTGAGAATTAGCACAGATTTGAACAATAAACCAACTGATAGATACTAGTTAAACTCTCAACAAATTTATCATTACAATACCTACTTTTTTGTGGTGACGATATACTCTGCCGCAAACCTGAAAAAGAACAAGATTGAATCAAATCACAAATAGAATAGGAAAATTATTAAACATTAATAAACAAGACATGTACATGTATCTCTACTTTCTTCAGTAACAGCATTAGTCATGTTAGTGGAATACATGCACGGAGCTAATAAACCCTTTAACCTCTGAGATTCTGGTGTCTCAATTATAAGACAACTAAGCCATTGAACATTTTGAAACTAATTTGACTGGAATCTGTTTCTGCCATATTCTTTACATCAAAATGACTTTGTCATTTCTAGTCTGTAAGTAATTATCCAGTGCTATCAGCAATATTGCAGCATACATGTATGCTGTACAGCACAGAGGTGGCAAATCCAGAGATAACAAAATACAAATACATGAAGAACTTACAATGTAGCACTCTTGTAGCAAAACAATTTTCTAACACTACCGGTACTACATTTGACTCCACTAGTTATGGTAGTACATGTAACCGCCTCTCTTGGTGGGCAGCATTCATAAACATTTTTCAATTTCAAATTCGATTTAGTAGTTTTCCATGCCCGAAAATTACCTAATGTAATGAACTCTAAAAAATGTTGAATACTTATTTTAACTTTGACTGGCAGCTTCCCAAGACAGCAACGACTTGAGGGAAAATAAAAAATAAAAAAATATTTTAAATGTATGCTCTAAAAATGATACATCGTTTATGGCACTAGAATTTTTCTGGGTTTTCCATGACATACATGTACGAGAAAAAGTGCTAGTTCTCCAGGATTTCCCATCATATGAGAGATGAGGAGACATAATTTATGGTACAAGATGACAACACAGTTGAAGTCAGTATCTCAATTTAAAAGCAACCATATATAATAGTGGATGAATACTTTGAAACTAATTTGATGCAAACAGCTCTTGCCCTGGGCAGTAAGAGTTTTCTATCAAGTTCATATTAAAATATTCAACATAATTTCTGCCAGTCTGATGAATTTTTCGTTAGTAGTTACTATCTAGCAGCTTCCTTGGCGGAACCTGACTGACCACCCGGCTTGCAGTCACCCAAAGACACCAAGCATGGGATGGGCTGCATCCAAGTAGTGTTAGCATAGTGCGGGACCTGTGTAAGAGAACAATACAGGTCTCGAAATTGTGGGAAGATCGAAATATCGATCGACTGAATGCAATTTTATGAAAATAATATTTCGCTCTCCCAGTTTCTAATGGCGGATCTGTAAGACATCTGTTAAAACAACATGTATTCATGTGCATACATGTACATGTACTAAGTGTCAAGAGAAAGCCTAAACAGTCTTAAAACCTTTTACTGGTCAAGAAATCATAAAACTGTGCATAGTCAATGCTGATTTGCAGGCCAAAAGAAATCTATTCTTGAAAATTTGCCACTGGAATGGCTGGCTTCAGTATCCAGTCGCAAATTTTCAAAAAAGAGATTTCTCAAAACCTGCAAATGTATATTTTACAAGATCACTGCATACATGTACATCAGTTTTGGCCATTTTACAACTAAAGGATTACGGTGCAATTTACACTGCACTCACTGCATTGCAAGATGGCAATCTTACAGGTATATACATGTACTATGCATACATGACACACGTTGAAGATCGACCAGACGACCCGGAGGGTCTGGTCTTATCTTTTACTAATTACATATACCTACCTCCTTGCATTACTATTGCTCTTTCCTTCTCTGAAGGGAAGCGTAGTAGGATGAATTTTTTACAGCCAATGTTTGCTGGGTATTGTGGTTACAGAGTGACAGAAGGCGTCTTCAGGAATCTCTATACTATCTCTAATGATGAGATCCATAGCAATTCGCGTGAATGAATATTTTTAAAACAAAAGGGTGATAAATAGGGAAGAATAGCTTTAAAAGAACAAAATATTCATGATAAATATAGAATGACATGTAAATTCTCCTAAAGTTATGAAAGAAAGTATGTCAACCTGCCAACATAGAAGGGAGGAGGTGTACTATACGAAAAGATGAACTGCCCGAATAGAATAGCGCCATTATAACATAGCTAATTAGAATTGCGCAGTAATCTGACAGATATGAAAGAGTGCATGAAGACCAGGTTGAGAACGAATAAAAATTACTATAACTTAAATTGTGAGAATGCAAGGAGAGATAACACGCAGCAAAGGGGGGAGAAAGAAGCCTGAACTACCAAGATATTAAATGAGAGTACTGTTAGATAAGATAATGATATGCACGGTGTAAAAAGATCCCATTGAAAAAAGAGATAGCTTATCTAGCAAAGAAAAATTAAAATTCAAAACAAAAAAGGATGATAGGAGGACCGAACCCCTATCCAAAGAAGAGCCGAACCCGGGTCCACTAACGGGACTAGGGCGCAGTTCCACTAAACCCGATCCTGAATCTTAGGCCGATCAGGCCTCGGGAAACATGAGAAAAAATGTCAAAAATAGCACAAGAAATTTTCAAATTTGATTTTGACACGCCAGAATGACCGGTACCGACTCGGGCCGGGCCCGAGCCAGGGCGGGAAAAACGGGAGAAAAATTCAAATTTAATTCTGACACACCGGAATGACCGGTCATGACTCTGGCCAGGGCCGGAGCGGGAAAGCTGGAAAAATTACAAGAGAGGAGAGGACCCGGACCCGGGAGAAACCCCGGGGGCGGGGCCGGAGCTGGCAAGAAAACAGAACCCGAAGTATCCCTAATGGCCAGATCTGGACAAAAATCTGGGTACGGCTCCAAGGATGAAATGGGTAACCTAAGCCGGTCAACGTCCAGATCCGGGGCTGGGAAAAAACCTGAGCCCGGGGCCAGAAGTCTAGTCGGAGTAACAACAGATACAATATAGTAAGATGCAACCGGGTATGTAGATGACAGCGGATGTGCAATGACCTGGACCACTCTGGTTTGAAAATCCTTCGACCCAGCCAGTGAAGAAGTAGTAGTGACAGATGACAGACCAGACCGACTTATAACCTGATTAGGCCCGAGACGTTCCTTGGTCTGCAAGGCCGCAGCATGTTGACTGATGATGCAGAAGAATCCCGTGTTGATATGACTGGCTTCTGAACGAGCGGAGGCGTAAACCGAGACTCTTCTTTCCATTCTTTGTGGTACCCCTGAAACAGTGCAAATCAGTTAATTGTAAATTGTTAGATTTGGTCAATAAGCGCTTTCTTGGAACAGCCAGCTCCAATGCTTCACCATCAACTATTGTCAGGAGATGAAGTATTGGAGACTGACTGGTCCAGGATAATTTTATTAATCCTGCTGTTAATAGACGAATCTATATTACTGACTTGTTTCTGGAGACATTACATTGACAAAACAATCTTCTCGAGTATTATGACTGAATCCACCGTGGTCTCGGTTTTGGCCTTTATTTTAACCGCTGACCCTAATGGCGAAGGATTTCCAGGAATTTTAGAAGTCACAGGAGAATTTGGTTTGAAAAACGCCATTCTATTAGCTAGCGACCATGACCCGCATATCAAACAGGTATACTCAAGAGTACACGAAGTGCACTTGGAACACACATGTCCAGACTGATCTGACTTAATAAATCTAAGGCCGCCGCTATTTGAACATCTAATTGAATGGTTCATATTCTTTTCTTTATTATTCGACTTGGACCTCTTCGGAGACTTTCCCAAATCTGAATCGTAAAAACAGCAAGATCTGATAGAGTAAAGCTCCGAATATGACTCATGATTAGCCAGCGCTAATCCCAAGATTGATAAATAGAGACCTTATCATCTCAAATTTGAAGATTATTTTGTTTCTTTGAGAGAGTATGTTATTGAGATAATCGTAGATTCATGCTCAATACCTTACAAGCATGTCAAATCAATAGCTCTACAAGCTACTGGTTAAAATAAAAGCACAAATAGACAACTCAGTCTATACACTTTGGGCACAAGTAACCAAACTGGTAACGCGCCTACCACGAAAATAGAAATGATCTAAAAATCATTATTAAAGCACCAGGACCTACAACCACTTATCTTGGGAGGTTTCTTTCTTTTATCCGACATCTCAATGATCTTTACTTCACTTTTAAATAATCCACAGCTATTTTAACAAGTTATAAATCACTTTTAAATTGGCTTGTAAATTTTAATGCCTCTTCCTTCAAGAAAGTCTTGAATGAATGAAGTCTTGGTTGCTACCAACAAGGTCATGTTATAGCTATCAGCCAATGAGGTTCTCATTGTGCTTAATGACCTACTCAGTGGCTCTGGGTATTGGATTAACCCACTTCTTGCCTCATTCTGAGATATAGCATTCAAGCGAATTACTATGGATCTCATCATTAGAGAGAGTATGCAGATTCCTGAAGAAGCCTTCAGTCACTCTGTAACCACAATACCCAGCAAAACATTGGCTGTAAAAAATTCATCCTACTATGTTTCCCATTAGAGAAGGAAAGAGTAATAGTAATGCAAGGAGGTAGGTTGTAATGTAGTAACAACAAACATCTACCTGGTGGTTGTCAAAGGAGATCAAAAACTGATGTTTGTTGAGTCAAAGTACAGAATAATTTTATTGATCTCCCACGCATGGGCTTCTTTCAAGGCTTGCATTGGGATTTCCAAGCCTCTAATTTAAATGTTCAAATGCCATGGCATTCCATGAGCACAATGTAATGAGACACGGTAGAAAGCTCAAATAAAATCAAGTCAAAGCCATAATCTATGGATTGGTACAATTGTAAGTGAAATGACATCTTTTCTTAATTATTTACAGCACAGCTACAATTTAAAAAAATAAAATGTACTGTTAAATATTTTGATCATAACTGGATTGGAAGGCATTGCTGCTTAAGGAAGCAGTCACCCAATCAAATTATGTACAAAATATTCAACAGAGCATTTCTTACATAGTGTTCAAAATTGTACAAAACAACATGTTTCTTCTTTTGTTTTGGAAACCGTATAACTTACATTATGAGCTGTACTGTAATTATCTCTGACAGACCCCCTCATGAAGACTCACCAGTACAGGTACATCGTATTTGTCAAAATAAGGAAAAGCATTTCCACCAAAACTCTACGAAGAACGCAGAGAATATAAACATCGCCATGCCATGGTCAGATGCTCACCTCAAAATGGGGTAACAAAATATAGTTATACATGTATTCTAAATTTTGACATTCACACTACATATCTTACTTTCTTCTTGTAATCGCGCAATACTTTGAATATCAGAAGCATCGGGCATTTTATCAGATACAGTAGGAGAATTAACAGACAAATTATGAGGCTTCATTCCTGTTCTTGTGTAGGGATCTGTCGAGATTTGCGCAACCACTGGTTTATCACGGGGTCGAGAGTCACGAGGTTTCTTTGGACGCGTGAACGTTGCTGTATCGACGTGAGAATCTGAAATAAATAATACAATACATTGTATGTAGGTAGTGTAGTGGAATAAATCAGGAATTTTAACGTATTCATCTCTATAACCATAGTACACCTATACATGTATGTACCATGACATTAAAGCAAGCTCTTGAATAATTTGAAACTAATTTGCCTGGAAGCTGTTGTAAATTGTAAGAGAAAAATCTAATAATTTAGGAATTAACCAACCTAACATTAAACGCTGGATGTGACAAATTTCCGATACCATCTAGGCAATTTAATGACTCTCCTGTGTCTTGAACAACTTACCAGCATCATGGCTTCTATGGAATTTCGATGACTGCCCGGCAAAAGTTAACTACATGTTCTAATATCTATAAAATTCAAATAAAGTATATTTAATTCTTTAACCACCAGAGTCAATTTCAAAACAACATTAGAGGAAATCTGATGAATATTTTGAAACTAATTTGACTGGAACCAGTTGCTGTCGGTACACGTATCTCCTGGTCAAATTAGTTACTTTCAAGCTATTCAACGTCTTTCCTGTAATGTAATTCAACAGAATATTCTGTATACACTGTACCATAAAGAATTTGCCACTTCTGGCCTGTACGGGTTAACAGGTTATAGATAAAGTTCCTTTCACTTTTTAATGGTCAAATTTGGTTTAAAAAAAAAATATATATATCTACGTATTGAATTTTTGAAAATTTATCACTGGAATGACTGGCTTGGTTATCAAGCCAGTTATTCCAGTGGAAAATTTTCAAATTTTTTATTCTTTTGGCCTGTAAATGGACAGTCATCGAGACCACTGCAAAGGCACATTTTGGCCGGCTTGACCATTAAGGTGTCATAGAGAAGTCTCCTTTAACCCTTTAATTGTAAAACTTGGTCAAGAAATTTTTAATATCTGCCTACTGAGTCTCCATCTTACAGGCCAAGCGAATAAAATCTTTGAAAATTTATCACTGGAATGACTGGCTCGGTTATCGATCCAGTTACTCCAGTGGTAAATTTTCAAAAATTGAATTCTCTTGGCCTGTAAATGGACATTCCACAAGACCATAACAGAGGCCAGTTTTGGCGGCCTTGACCATTAAAGGGTTATATCTGAAGTGTTGATCAACAGCATCACATACTTGTTAGGAGAGCTTGCTTGACGTTGGGCATACTTTTGACATTGGGCATACTTTTGACATTGGGCATGCTTTTGTGTCTATTTGTCAAGCCAGATGAAATTGAAGAGATAACTGGCACAGGAAATGACTCGGCCGGATATTGACCACTGGTCAGTGATGGACTGCTTGGACTTCGACCCACTGAAAAAAGGAAGAAGGAAAGTGTATTCTCACTTGCCGGCTTAAAGCAACATCCCTACATTACTTACTTCTTGTCTGAAATTAGTAATTTCCATTAAAGGTGCACATTCACATCAAAATGTTTCAAAATAAAATTGTTAAAATTAAAATACTTTTAGAGGCTCAAATTATGTCTACATATAAAGAAACGAAATAAAGCGTAAAATATCATGATTTCATTCCGTATAAATTAATAACATTTTTAAAGTTGTGAAATCGAATTATAGACACGAGTCCCTAATTCAAATTCACAACTAAATTTTTTTTATCAATTTATACGAAATGAAACCATCATACACATATGTAAAAGGTCATACCAGAATGCTTGAAAATAAAATTGTTAAAATTGTATACTTTTATAGGCTTAAATTATGTGCAATAGAAGTAATGAAGCGAAATAAATCCTAACATATGACGATTTCATTCCATATAAATTAATAAAATTTTTAAGTTGTGAAATTGAAATAGAGGCACGAGCCCCTAATTCAAATTCACAACTTATGTTAATTTATACGTAATGAAATCATCGTATGCTAAGATTTATTTCGTTTCACTACATATAGGCTCAGAGTTTTAGCCTCTAAACGCACGTACAATTTAAACAATTTTAGTTCAGTAATTTTGCTGTGAATACATGTATGCATCTTTAATATTTATTTCGTTTCTCTAAATTTAGGTACACAATTTAAGCCCATAAAAGTATACAAATTTAACAATTTTAATTTCAAGCAATTTGATGTGAATATGCTGAGAACTGAATTAGCAATATCTGGAAATTATGGGAGACTGCCTCATTTTAAAATTATTAGTAATTAAACTGTGTAAGAAACTCGCCTTGACAAAATTTGTATGAGGACCCCAGATTTCTAGATGTCAGATATCGTATGTGGTTCATCAGAAGTCCTGTATTGATGTATATAATTGTATAGTGTCTCTAATTCATAACTTTTACTGGAATTGTCAACCTAATTTTACTGTTTCACCTTTGTCATATTACAGTAGGTACAAAATATGCAACATAATGGACCTTTCCATTTTTAGCTATGTCCCGTCCATCACTAGCTAAGCTCCACCCACACCTCGCCGTGTTGGGATTGATCGATGCCCGAATGCCCTAGCTATCAATTTCCTGAAAGCTATACAGCGAAGCTGTTGAATATTTTGTGACTAATGTGACAGGGTGCTGTTGCTGCTTATGGAAGCAACAGCACCCAGTTAAATTAGTTTCAAAATGTTCAACAGAATATTTATTAAATAGTAAAAGCAAACAATTTGTACAACAATGCACAGACCGTCTTCAAATATGTGTGCGTGACGTACTTATCGATGTCATTCATGATGTCATTCATTATGATGTCATTGTACACACCACGCAGTTCATTATGACATCATATGATGGCTGGGTACTCTGGAAAGGTGAATTTGCTACACAATCAAAGATGTGTATATCTGACAGGGTTGGGTTTTGGACTGTCCAAAACTAATTTTGAACAGACTTTGTCCAAAACTTGTCTAAAACATGTCTAAAAGGGTTTAAACCAGTCCAAAACTGTCCAAAACATATTTCAGCAAATGTGTACCATACTTATTCTTGCTTAATTGCTACTAATAGTATAAAAGAAAGAAAACACCATAGTAATATACAAATTGTATTACATTTATATTATGAAATTCAGTTATAATACATATTATGCCAGTTGACAAGTTAAGATTACAGATATGAACTTGAGTTAGCGTTAATTATAGCTTTCAGTAATCTAACTCGGACAGTCCTCTCAGCATCCTATAGCAAAACACAAGCTTTGATGCTTTGTCAACTCCTAGTCTGTAAGTAATACTCCATAGAATACTTTGAAAATAATTTTACTGGAAGGTATTGCTGCCAAAGTCAGCAAAAGCGCAGTCAAATTATTTTCAAAAACTTTAACAGATTTTATGGTTCTGTCCATTTAGTATAGAGGAATGCACAGGGGGTGAAAGGATTAGCTGGATTAGTTAACTATACTAGCACCTAATTATAGGCTCATTCACCTGTGAGTGTTATAACATAACATCTACAGAAGTGCCTGCTAGTTATCTGAACTTAGATGCGTTTACACGCAAAGAACCCATTGTTAGTCCACCCAGTCAAGGTCTTGCTTTCCCTAGTCAAGGAACAGAAGTTACAATACAACTTTCCCACATTGACGTCGTTACGCCAGGATTTCCCTGAATCAATGCTCAGAGCAAAACTGCTGGCTGCTTTATTGCCACCAACAAGCCGCTGAGCCGCGGTGAGTTACTTTTGCACTAAAATACACCACAGTCTAAACCATTCCTATGACAAACTAAAATCATTATATTATTTAAATCATATATCATTGGAAAACGCACTCAATTGCCGAAACATTAATGCATTATTTTTTTTTTTTTTGTAACGTTTTCACTGAGTTATTTGCGTATATAAAATGCACCATTCGACTTAGATTCATTAAATCAAGTGGACAACAGGGGATATTTTAAAATTGCAATCAACTGTATTAAATTTTATAAAACTATAAAAACTAATACAGAAATGCATAGAAAATTGGTGTAGCTTTCCAATGATGTATGACTTCAAAAATATTATGAACATAGTTTTTCATATGCACTGTATCGGATTCCCATAGTAAAGTAATGCTGTTTGCACATCAGCTATCGCGGTTGCCAGCCGGAAGTGGTATGCGGGATGCATTCCGGGAAGGTATTTTCCCAAAATATGCTAATGTGGGAAGGTCTATTGAGTTACAGCCTGTAGTTAACACTTTCAATGATAATGTCCAGAAATGGCAATATTCCTTACAATTTAACTAAAAGATTTCTGTTAAATATTTTGAAATTAATTTGAATGGAAGCTGTTGCTGTCTGAGGCAGCAACAGCTCCCAATCAAATTATTCTCTAAATATTCAACAGTAATATATATATAAACCTCTTTAAGTGTCTAAAATAGATAGCTTTCAAAATAGCATGTAAACATATTACATATGTGCTATGAAATTGGTTAAAATACAGTTTAAAATTTGGGAGCATAGTCTGGACTAAAATTTTAGGTTTTGGACATTTTTAGGTGTCCAAAACCTATTTTTGGCAGACGGTTTAAACCATGTTTTAAACCACTAGTGTCCAAAACTTGCCAACCCTGATATCTGATGTATGTACACGTAGTATCTGCTTGGCATGGTTGAAAGAGTGCATGATCACAAGCATGATCCTGATATTAACCATTTAACACAAGTTATAGACTTAGAAGATGACAAATTCTTGATGATGTAATCATGTAAGGAGTATTATGGTAAATCTTTTGAAGTAAATATGACTGGGAGCTGTTCCAGCCTATGGAAGCAACAGGCTCAGACAGTCAAATTAGTTTCACAATATTTAACAGCTGTCCTGTATACAGTACAGCTCAGAAATTTAACTCAATATGTTTGCAAAACCAAATAAAATGAACTTAGGGAGCAATGTCCGCCAATCCAATCACATGTATGTTCAACATTTACAACACAGCATTTCTTACATGTACTTTGTATTCTAGCTTGTACTAATTAACATGTTTCTGTTATTGTATTTTTGGAAACATGTACTGTATATGTAGCCGTCCTGAAATTCACACATTAGACGTACAGTGTAAGATTTGCTAAGCCTATAAGTTGTGCTAAATTGCTAAAAAGTTCTCTCACAAAGTAGTACAGTACTTGGCTAACCTACTGGCAAATATTATGGTAACACCAGATCCATCTGTCTCTGATCAGATATTTACTGTCACCTAACAAGCCTCAAGCATAATACATGTGTACATCTACAAATCAAAAGCAGGTAAATCATTCTGGTACTTGAAATGAAATCACACAACTTTAAACTTACTATGTTTTGCGGCATAATCTAATTGATTAAGTAGCAATCTCTTGGCCGCTTCTAACTCTGCAGTTGGCCGATCTAAATCTTGTCGAACAAATTTGTATGGGCTCACATGAGGTGTTAATGACTTGTTGGGCGAGCTGTACAACCTAGTAAAACAAAGATACATGTACATATAAATATGGATTACATTCATATACATGTATTAGGCATGTGCATTTGGACCAATACCATTACACGTGTACACGTTAGATTTGACGAAAATATACACGTATTTGTCATTCTGGTGCAAAAATGTAGTAATAATATGATACATGTACATGTATCTATTTAGCCTATTATTGTGTTGAGGACTCGAGGGGTGGAATATGGTGGGTTGGAAAATAAAATAAGGATTTATTAACCTCTCTTCTGTTAACAGTGCCTAAAAGCGCTCCTCATTTTGGCTAACCGAATATAAATTGTTGCTCAGTAAATGGCTATGTGCAAGTCAAGAGAAGACTATTTTCTAAAATTATCACTGGAATTTACAAAAAGAGTTTGTTGAAGTCATTCAAATAGATATTTCTCAAGACCGCTGTAGATGATGTTCCTAGGGCCAGCTTTAACATTAAAACAAAAATGAAAATCTGAAATTTTTACTTGATCAGGGTCCATAATTGCATGCCATGACTACTTTTTTAAACATTAATACTGAAATGATTGGCTACATGTAGGTTGCCGAGCCACTCATTCCAGTGGTAAATTTACAAAAATTATCTTGACTTTACCTGCAAATTGAAATTCATAGACTACTGCAGAGGCCGCTTTGGCCGGCCTTCCCATTATAGGGCTAAGTTGACAAAAATTCCTATTTGTCCATTGTCCTGGCCAACAGCAAGCAAGAGTGAGTCACCCTTGGATGGTCAAGATTGACTAAGTAAAATCAAAATCTGTCATTACTTTGCGGGCAAAGGCAAGACAAGTTTTTGAAAATTTACCACTGGTGAACCAGTTGATAATTTACAAAAATAAGAAGTCCTCAGAATTAAATGTCTCGCCTGTCCCCTGTTTGTCAGTGTCATTGACCTTCTGACCTCTGTGTTATCACGCTGCTTCCTAACATTATAAACCATGTATTCAAGTTTACTTCCAATAGGTTTAACCAATCCTGAAATATAAATGATTTGCTGAATGGAAATACAGGCATGACAGAGGTGAAATATCAAGGCTATGATGATCTTGACCTTGGATCTAGTGATGTCACTATTAGCATGCAGCTTCCTATTTCATAGGGAACCATGTGTCCATGAGTAGTTCTGGTAATATTAAGTAATTCTGAAATATAAATGTATATAATTTGCTAAACGGAAAAACTAAAAAGTTGAAAATGCAGAGGTAAAATAGCAAGGTCAGAATGTCCTTGAACTTTCACTTGGTGACCTCAATGTCACCATTCTGTATCCTCTTGGTATAAGCAACCATGCACCAAGTCGTGTTCCATTAGGGTTAAGCAATCCCGAAATATAACATGATAACATTTGCTAAGCCTAAAAACTCAACATAAAAAAATAAAGTTTTGTAGAGGGCAGAATGACCTTGCCCTTCAAGTTGTGACTTCAGTGTCAGCATGCTGCTTCCTAACATTAAAGGTAACAATTTATCCAAGTTTAGTTCCAATAGGATTAACTGATCCTGAAAGATAAGCTGAGAAGTTTTGCCAAACGCAAAAAATTAACATTGGCGACACAGTCGCTATCGCAAGAGTGACACATATGCGAGCACTTTCTGCTTTGCAGGTGAGACAAAATTCGTCTTTTCGACATACAAATACTTTCAATAATGACGTTCCTGAAGACCACTATAGAGGTTGTTTGGTTATTAAACATTTAACACTCATATCAGTCGAAATCGGCTTCTGCAGTGGTTTTGAGAAACGTCTATTTGCAGAGCAAGAGATGACTTTTTGAAAATTTACAAATGGAATGCTGGCTCGATAACTAAGCCAGTTATTCGTGGTAAATTTTCAAAAAATATTTTTCAAGATTCTTGTAAATTTTAACTTGTCCGTATTAATTTCTGATTTTTTCTGCTTGTCCAAAATTGAATTTCCAAAAGACGAGTGGACGGGTCGCTGGCTAACAGCCTGAAGGCAGCTCTAGACAAACTTGATGCATGCCACCACAAACACCTCTGCACCATCACTGGACACTGATGACCAGACATCATAATTTCCAACAATGATCTATACAAGATGTGTAATACATTGTTGCTGTCCATATAAGTTGCTCAGCAAAGATGGTCCATGTTTGGGCATGTGCTACGGCCGAAAAAAAGTTATGTTTCCGGTTTCCGACCAAACTGCAACAAAATGACAGGCTGACCTGTACCTCAAATTTTGCGACCTCAATTTACAGCCGGAAGTTACGACCTCCCCAAAGAATGCCCAGAAAGCTGCAACCTCAATATTTTAGTAGTACATAGTTCAGACCCTTCCCTAAGAGTTCACTGACATGGTGGTGGTTAAACCGTTAACTCTTTAGATTCCAGTGTCTTAATTTGAAATTCTGTCCACTGGCTGTGCGGCACTCCTAGACTGAGCTTAGGCCCTCAGGAGAGTAACTCTCCAGGTGCGTAAATGCCATGGAAACGGCTAGAATTTGCACTCAAGTACGAGTAGGTACTCGTCAACACACACCAATAGGAGGGTAGCCTATAATACCTACTCGAGTAGCAACTCTCGTAAGGTCCTAATCTCATGTACTGTCATTAATTTTGGTCTAGAGGGATATGACAATTGCTATTACAGTATCTAGGAGTAGGAAGGAAATTTCAATTTCCCTTTCTCCGAGATCTAACAATACTCACCATTCTATTACTTCTGATACAAGCTATTCTGGATAGCTGGGCCTTAGGACTATAGACATAGTAAGTTTTACTGGCTCCTGGAACCGGGTACTCGGCTCCCAACTGCCGAGTACCTGTTTGCCATGAAGCTCATATTGTTTGCATAGCCACCAAACAAGAGATACCCATGGCTTGCCTCTATGGGGCTGGGAGGCTGGGTCCGTAATAGAATGGTGGGTATTGTTAGATCGCGGAGAAAGCATTCTCCTTCGATCAATACTCACCATTCTATTACTCCTGATATACACCAGATTTAGACAGTAACCTGGGGGGAAGGGGCAAGCCATCAATTGCTACTTTTGCCCCTTGGAGAAAGAGCTTAGACTTAAACTTGACAAATGGAGCCCTAAAAGGACCATCAAGTTAAAGGGACCGAATCACATTCACATCACTGCAAAAAAAAAAAAACCCTTTTTTTTTCTCCTATGAAAAGGGAGAGAACTCACGAACATGCATCTCGCCCGAAACACAAATATGCCAAGAGGGTTAACTGCTCTTTGCACATATTAGCCTGGGAATGAGCATGAATATATAAGATGAATGAACATGATATATAGACATAATACAAAAAACTCTCAATCTTGAATTACCCATGATATTTGGATTCCAGACGTGGCGCCTCCAACCATTCACTTGTCCGGCCATCAGTGACACAATCTGGTCGATATCCTCTCGCTTGACCATGTCTGCTTCTTAATTCTTTCTTACAAATGTCAAAAAAGTGAGAAGAGCAGTGTGGTCGTTTAACTATCGTTTCAAAACAGCTAAAGCAAGTGGATTGGCGGAGTCTGACACATCCCTCATATAGTAATCCGTGAAAGAGGACTCACAGTGCCATTGTGCAACAGCCATGATGTCCTCTAACGGAACACCATTGTAAAGGGCGGTCGAAGCGGCTATTCCTCTAACATCGTGTGCCCTTGCGCATTTCACCTGGTGCCCAGTCGCAATCTCATGGGTAGTCTGAATGCATTCGACTACCCAACGAGAGATAGAATCCATGAATGCGGCGCCATATGGCTTCTTATGGCAGATCCACAGATGTCTATCATTCGACCGTAACGAGTCTGTCCGTCTTTTGTACTTAGTCAAAGCACGGACTGGGCACCAGACACTGGCATCACGATCAAACCTAGTTAGTTTCGGTATAATGATCGGTTTGCCGGGATATTTCAAAGACTGATTCTTTGACATAAACTCTGCTCTTGGCAGTAGACGCAGACCCTCTCCGGAGACAATAAATCAGTCCCTCTCTGCTGAAAGTGCATGGATCTTGCTGCGCCTTCTAGCTGAGGAAGCTGCCAATAGAAAGACCGCCTTTAGAGTCAAAAGCTTTAGACTAGCCGAACGCAACGGTTCGAAAGGGTGCTTGGCCAATACATTAAGCACTAAAGATAGACTCAAGGCTGGAATGACTACCGGTTGTCTCCGTCGGAGATTGCTCATTCCCTTCACCATCACACTTAACTGGGCCCCCTCTGGACTATCCCTGTTGGCTAGACAAGGGATAACTGATGCCAAAGCTGATAGAGAAAGTCTGCTATTTGCTGAATAGTGGATTGAAAGGTATCAATACCCTTTCCTTCACACCAGTCTGCAAATCTGTTAACCTTGTTGTTATATCACTTGAAGGTTGACCTCCTTCTCGCAGCTGCGATGAATTTCACAGCTTGTCAAGAGAAACTTTCCGACGTGGAACGTTGTTTGATAACATCCACGCAGTCAATTTGAACATTTCGGGACGCTTGTGTAGGAAGCATCCCTTGGCCTGGGAGATTATGTTCGGAATCTCGGGTAACTGCACTGGATTGTCCACCAGCAGATCTAGAAGATCCGTGAACCACGCCCTGCTGGGCCAAAATGGCGCTATTAGCAGGACCAGGAATGGTTCCTCCCTGATCTTCACCAATATCTTCGGCAGAAGAATGGTGGGCGGGTACACGTAAGTGTGCATCCCTCTCCAGCTTATCGCCAGAGCGTCTGTATCAACACCATTTGGATCTGGAATCGGCGAGACATAAGTCATGATTTGAGCATTTTCCTTTGTGGCAAACAAGTCCACGTTGGGTTTGCCCCAATGCTCGAAGATCCTGTGAAGAACTGGAGGGTTGAGAGACTATTCTGTTGGCAGAATTCTCTGTCTCCGAGACAAAGCATCCGCCAGAATGTTCAATCGCCCAGGAATGTGAGCTGCTTTCAAAACAACCGAGTAATTCCTGCACCATTGAATAAAGTGCCACACTTTCATACATAGTGTGGGTGACTTGGTCCCGCCTTGGCGATTTATGTATGATACTACTGTCGAGTTGTCCGACCATATCAATATCGCCTTGCCCCTGACTTTTGGAAGAAACTTTTCCAACGCCAGTTCCACTGCCATCATTTCCAACAGATTGATATGCAGCTGGCTCTCTTGGAGAGTCCATGTGCCCGAGACCTGGTGTTCTCTCAGGCAGCCACCCCCCATCCCTCCAGCGATGCATCCATGTGCACGGACAGCTGGGGGTGGGGTAGGTGCAGCGAAACCCCTACTAGGAGATTCTGACGCTTTTTCCACCATAAAAGTTGCGACATTAATGGCTCTAAAACTGGCACCAGCTTTGACAGGGGTTCTGTTCCCTGTTTCCACAGAGACATAAGATACAACTGGATAGGTCTTTGCATCATAGCAGCGTTCAGGATTACCTGCTCGATGGAGACCATCATGCCCAGCATCTGAAGAAACCACCTCGCCTGAATGCGGTTTCCCAATCGAAAACTCTTGAGGATGGCTAACAGAGACACTACTCTGGGCTCTGACGGGTAAACCCTGCCCTCCTCGAGATCGAATCGCATCCCTAAATAAACGAACTGTTGAGTGGGTGTCAACTCGGATTTCTCCTTGTTGACTATTCAGCCTAGTTCTGAAAGTAACTTCAGAGTCAGAGCAGCATCCACCTCTAACTTGGCTGGCGTGTCTGCCTTGATAAGCCAATCGTCTATGTAGGTGTGAAGCACCACGTTCTCTCTTCTGAGAAACGCTGTCACCGCAAGGACAACTCTGGTGAAAACCCATGGAGCTGTCGACAGGCCAAATGGGAGGACTACAAACTCCCACACTTGATTCTGAAATGCAAATCTCAGAAACCTGTGACAACTCATGTTCATTGGAATGTGGAAATATGCATCTTTCAGATCGATCGATACACACCACATTCCCTTCCTCAATTCTGCCATTACCGACCTCAGAGTTTCCATCTGAAACCGAGGCGTATGGATAAATCAATTTAATGGCCTGAGATTGAGTACAGGTCTCCACCTCCCTGTGCTCTTGGGGACAAGGAACATGTTTGAATAGAAGCCTGGAGTGTTCTGGTTTGCTGGTTTTATTGCTCCCTTCAGAAGCAAACCTGACACTTCGTTTTGAATGGCTTCTAACTTGTCTGGTTCCCTTGGAACAGGTGTCCAGACAGGTGCCAAAGACAGATTTTGTGGTGGAAAGTCCCACCCCTCCGGCATGTACCCCTGGAATAACCATTCCAGGACCAGACTGTCTGACGTCACACCTCGCCGAAACGCATGATCCTTCCACCCACTATACACGCATTGATGCTTAATGCGGGTGTCTGGCTCCTCCCTTCTCTTGACGAGAGAGAAACATTTTGGTCTTGGTTTGACCGATCTAATTTGCACCGCTGTTCCTGTCGCACAGGTGCGGTCCAGGCAGATACGAAGGGAGCCCTTCGAGGACTTACCCTTCCCGCCTCTCGGGCGATCAGGAGCAACATTGGGGTGGGTAGGAGCCTCCACAACCTTCTTGGCCTTCTTCGCCGGAGGCGGCTGAGAAGACCCAGTAGAAGCAGAACTAGGCTTGGCTTTCGCCTTGCTTTTATGCTTTTTCTGCTTCTTAGAAGGTTGCCCGGTTAGTGACTTGGTTACAGCCCCTAGTATGTGCGCCTGTCGCACTAGTTCCAGCTGCAGATTCACCGCTAACTGATTCTGCGCGATGCTGGCAGTGTCTTCTAAGATGGCCCGCGCTTGGCCACCAAAGATGCTAGGGCCAGTAAGGGGCGTCCCAAGAAGACGCTCCCTAACGGCAGTAGCCGGACAGATATGGTCAAGGACTATCTGCCTCCTAGACTTCAATCACTCGCACTTGCACCCTTGCCAATGTGTCCATAGACAGCACCAGGCCGTCATTGACACACTATAGTGCCACAGGGTGGCCTGCCCCCCTCTTCAGCCCACACCGACTGAAGAAGGCGATAAGAGTGATTGACAGCACTTATTGCTGCCCTCACCCCCTCATCGCATAGGGACAGGACTTCGTCATGGTGCAACTGTGACTTGTCCACCAGCGCTGGGGCGGGGCCACCCACTCCAGCACTCTGGACACCCAGCGATCATCCTCAGTGACTGCTGGAACAACACCATATCTGTCGTATTCCCCCCGTGGGATACGACACCTCGCCCGCACCTCCCTGGAGGCCACAGGAAGCTGGCCCTTAATCAGGAGCGGTTTGCTATAATGGACGGGGTGCATCCTCTTCGGCCGTGGTCGAAACCAGACGGGTCCACCCTGGATAGCCAAGCCAGAGCCTCCGACCAGTCTCTCTCCGAAGAGGACACTCCCGTGAACACATCACCCGTTGACGTGCTCACGGCCCTACCAGCAACGGCCTCCCAGCTAGGAGCCATTGCTGATACGTCAGGAACTCTGGTACCGTACGGTTCCGCCACCACCCCATGGAAAACAACAGCACCATGCCTGACCGCTGGACCAGGCGAGATAGGTGCATACCACGCCTGGCCAGCCACACCCGTCACCGTGTCGGTTGGCGGCAAACCAACCATCACGGACCGGTGCTCGGTAGCGGAGTGGCCTCAACCACGGGCAGAGCCTCTGCCCTGGCTTGTGCCAAGCCAGACAGATGGAGGGCGGTTCTGTCCAGGACGGAATCGACCCCCCATGCTCTCCACTAACGGCATCTCAGGCCGCAGAAATCTCTCCTACTCAGCCTCCTCGTCTTCAGACTCCGAAGAGTCGTCACCAAATGAGGAAACACTGGAGCCGTCCTAGCGGACGGCTCCCATGCCTGACGGACTGGCCACCACTACTGGACCACCCGGAGGTGGCCGCAGAGAGACAGAACCCATCAGGCCAGAGCCCCACAGGACTGCCAGGGAGCCGCATGAGACAGCTCCCTCGGTGGCCAGTCCAGAACCCTGTCCAAGGACAGGGTCCATACCAACCACGGGAAGAGACTGCCCTACAACTTTTGGAAGCAGGGACGACACCAGCATAGGCAGGACGCTATGCAAGAAGTCTTGCATAGCAGGTCCAAACCACGCCGACGGTGCCATCTTCGCAACCTCTGGTTGCAGACGTGGAGCCCCCCACCCCTCCCCCACACCCGGGCTGAAACGGACGCTCCACGATTTACTTTCGGACCGCCTGCCAAGTCCTTCTGGGCAAGTAACTTGACCAACATATTGGACGACCACACTGCACAAATGTTACACCTATTATCAAGATTACAATTTGTACATCTAAAGCAGACATGGTCCTTAAACAGAACCCTCACGAACTTATGGCACTCGTCACATGATGGCGGGGCTGGCTTGGCCTATAAATAAGCACAAACCTACAATAAGCAAACGGAACAAAACAGGAATGGAAGGCAGACAAATAATTTTCAAATAATTTGATCATAAATTAAATGTTAACCCTCCCGCACCCCACCCCGCAACGTTACAGCAAAGATTGCATTGATTATGACGACAAGAACGAAGCGGGCAAGATACACCCATAAACTGATTCTCAAGGATGTATAAACGGAACCAGGAACCATATCGCATAGCATTCGGGGTATATTTACTAATCAATATAAATTATACTCCTAACGAAGGCCAAAATGATATGTGAAGAAGCAACAAAATGTAAACAAACTGCTGTAGCACACGGTATAACCGCAGACCAAAGCTTTTCTGGTACCAATACAGTACGCAGCACCCAGAATCAGATGCGTGAATTAATGAAACATTTTCTTCACATAAAAATCTGAGACAACTCGGGTGTGACGTCACCCGCTCGGATCATACGGAGAACGACGTCAGCACCGTATAGCCAACACCTTATTTCATATCTGCCGATCGCCTGTTGGGGTTAAAGGAAGGCGATCAATCTGGCATATTTCGTTGTTAACACACGTCCCAGATTCGGGGTCAGAAATTGGAACATCCGACACAGACAAAATTTTGAAGACCTAAGTCTTTTAACTATGGAATAACATGGAAATATACGACCTGGTTATCATCAGCTCCTTCCATGGTAATCCAAATAATCCTTAGAGAGCGCACACAAAACTATCACAATCACAGAAACAGACTTAGAAAGACCTCCAACTGCAAAAAAGCATGTAGCTCTTGTTGCTATGCAAACAAGAAATGAGCTTCATGGCAAACGGGTACTCGGCAGTTGGGAGCCGAGTACCCGGTTCCAGGAGCCGGTAAAGCTTACTAAGTCTATAGTCCTAGGGCCCAGCTATCCAGGATGGCTTGTATCAGAGTGCAATAGAATAGTGAGTATTGATCGAAGGAGAATTGTCATGTCAAGTTTAATTATGTCTATAGCAACCCATTTTGGGACAAACATGGCGAGAAAATGTATTAGATTATCACCAATCAACTATTAGAACATCGTGAGCATGTTTTCTAGATAATACAAATTGATATTTAATCATTTCACGTCTTGAATTGGCACATTTTTAAAGAAAAGATGTCCACCGGATAGCGATTGTCGGAATTGAGAAAATTTTATTGCTACAAATACTCCAATTCAGAGACCAGCCATGGGAGTGTCTGTTTTAGATAAACTATTACTGCGCATAGCAACTACACTGTATATAAATGCTGCATAGCCAGGTTCCCTAATAAATGACCCAGGGAACAACGCTAACGCAAGCTAAAACTAGATTGATTGGTCGATGACGCGTCATCGCAAATCGCCATGTTCACCGCTTTGAACTTTTGACACACCCCACAAACCACCCACGGGGACGGAGCCAAATGTAAACGTCCTTTTGCACGCCGCAATCATATGGGTAACTCACATACATGTACCAAATTTGGTTGAATTTCGTGCAACAGTATCAGAGCCTGAGGAGTTGCATTACAATAAATTTCATGACTTTTTGACCCCCATCCCACACACCCTGGGGGTGTGGCCAAATCTAAATGTGCTCATCCACTCCACATTGACATGGGTAACTGACATACTAAATTTGGTTGAATTCCATTCAACAGTGTCAGAGGAGATGCATTACAATCAATTTCATTACCTTTTGACCTCACCGCCACCCATGGGGGCGGGGCCAAAGGTAAATATGCTCAGCCAGTCCACATTGCAATGGGTAACGAACATACCAAATTTGGCTGAACTCCATCCAATGGTTTCGGAGGAGATGCGTTAAACAATTTCCGTAGGTTAAAATTTGACCCCTCTCCATCCCCCTGGGGTCAGAGCAAATCTAAATGGCCTCTTGCACTCCGCAATCATATGGGTAACTTGGATATCAAATTTGGTTGAGTTCCGTCGAACGATTTAAGAGGAGTCGCAGTACAACCAATTTCATGACCTTTTGACCCCCATCCACACCAACTGGGGTGTGGCCAAATGTAAATGTGCTCCTGCACTCCACATTGATATGGGTAACCGACATATTAAATTTGGTTGAATTCCATCAAACAGTGTCATAGGAGTTGCATTACAAGCAATCGTTTGACCTTTTGACCCCTGCCAACTCCTGGGGGCGGGACCAAATGTAAATGTGTTCATGTACACCACATTGATATGGGTAACCCACAGACCACATTTGGTTGAATTCTGTGCCCCGTCCGTCGGTTGCATCGATTACGACGGGGATCTTGCCCGCAGCCAGTCCGTTGGACTGGATCCACGGTTTATCGAGTTGCTAGAGGCTATTTTTAGCAAGCAGCTCATGACCAAGGGCCAGCTCCCTGTGGCCTCCAGGGAGGTGCGGGCGAGGTGTCGTATTCCACCCGTGGAATACGACAGGTATGGTGTGGTACTATCGGTTACGGAGGATGACCGATGGGTTCTGGGTGTCCAGAGTGCTGGAGCGGGTGGCCCCGGTCCGGCACAGGTGGACAAGTCCCAGGCACACCATGAGGAAGTCCTGTCCCTATGTGATGAGGGTGTGAGGGCAGCTATGAGTGCAGTCAACCACTCTTATCGCCTTCTTCAGTCGGTGTGGGCTGAAGCGGGGGCAGGCCACCCTGTGCGGGCCTTGAATATAAAATCTGTAATCTATTTCATTTCAAGTCAATGTAGCACAATTTACATGTAGCCGAATAAGCTGATGCCATGATGGAAATTTTACACAATATTATCCCATGTAGCCCCAGTACATCATTCGGGTTCAGCAGCGGAAATGACAGTTCGCAATAACACATCTGATGACTGTGATGTTTTGGTTTTGTTCTCATTTCTGACTGATTCAATCACAACTTTTCAAAACATGTTTACCTGGAAATGTTTCAGTCAAATCATAGGAACATATCAAAGATATTGTCTTCAACAAAAAAAACCATGTTACTTATTATGACGAGACATGTATTTAATGCCTTCTATTACATTGACCTATTGATTATAATTTGACGACATTTGTTCATTCACTAACCTTTCATACTATTCTTTAACCCTCGAATTTGTTTTTTTTAAATTTAATTTTCTCAGAAAAAGTTTATTTGCAGACCAAGAGAAGAGTATTTTTGAAAATTTAACACTTTAAATTTAAAGAAATAAGGCTCTGTACCATGTCATTTGCACACTGACGGAATGTGCATTCATGTATTTACTCACAGGCATACAGCCAGCAGATGAGATTTCTCTATGACGTCACTGTTACTATGATTTCCCCCAATGGCAAGGAGCACCGTGATCCGCTGCTACAAAGTTTATAACGTTCTTGGACTGGTGCAACTAAATGCTGTATGTAAAATATACAACTATGCTGGTGGGTATTGCTGAAAATAGGCCTACGTATGCGCTACAATGTTTTTTTGGTCACGTAATACGGTATAACGCAAGCGCATTCAATCACTGTCCATAATAGCACAGGCTAATGTTTATGCACCGCAGAGCAGACAGCATATCATATGAAATGTGAACTAGTTTTAACGTTCCGTCTGAAGGATACCTGTTTTTGCATACAGCGATAAATCATGCACACATATAATTAAAGGATGTGTATATAATTCTCCCTGAATTATGTTGTCTCACAAGTCCATCAAATCAATACTTACCAACTATCATCATCGTCATCTTTTAAAGACAATGATTCAAAATCCAGTAATTCAACTTCATCCAAGGAACATGAAGAGTTTTTGGGATCAGGTGAAGCCCCATTAGTGTCAGAATTGGGAATTTTACTAATATCACGTTTTTCAACATCACCGTTTTGCAATGCATCAAGCTGTAACTTCTGTTTGCTTCTTAGAAGTGCGTTTTGATTTTCCAATTTCTTGACAAGATCCTGCAGCTTTTTCACTTCATTGTGAGCATCTGATCGTGGTTCTGGCTTATCCATTACTGAGATCATTACTCAGAAGCTACGGAAAATACGCAGTTCTCTTCATTAACACCAGTTACGTAACTGATATATAGTCCAGGCGTATTATTAGCTGTCATTGACAGATACTTCCTGTCAAAAGTTCATCCATTTTGGATAATTTGTTTGCGCTTGCGCGGAAAAATAAACCGAGTTGCCAGATTGGTATGTAGTAAATCCGTACCCTAACCATTCCGTACCGGACAACCCGTACCATTTCCGGGTTATTACGTACCACAGGAATACGGGATACGCAGACGGCATTCAACATGTGGCGTGCATCTATCATCATCATCATCATCATCATCATCATCATTTTAGGAGGCATGAGTCCTTGGCTTATTATTGCCTCAGGAAACTATGTTTAGTATTGTATTATTAGTTACGCCTTAATCCTGATTTTAATGTCTAATTCTGCATGATTTTAATGAATTTACGCCTAATCCTGACCTCAATGAAATTGAACAAACTTTCCGATCCTGTTTTTAAATGAAGTCTGAAATAATAAATTGAACAAACATTTTTATCCTGATTTTAATGACATTAAATTAACCATAAGCCAACCTGATACTCATGAAGGCATCTGTGATATATTGAATCTGTGATATCAAATCTGAAATTAAAACCGAACAATCATTCTTATCCTGATTTTAATGAAATTAAATAACATCTAGCCAGCCTGTCATTCGCGCATCTGTGATACACTGAATCTGTGATATCAAAACTGAACATCGCCTTTGATACCTCTAAGCTTGTCATATCAAACCAGAATATTGTCTGTGATACTATTTACAACCTCCATACCTTGATAGTCTGAGATAAGCCACAGTTTAACCAACGCGACAGCTGTTGGCTTCAGAATCGATCCGTTTCCAATACTCCTGACATAGTCCTGATCTTATCAGGACCCTGGATTGGAATGTTGGGATCACACAAGAAAACTCAATCCTAAGAAAAGCACCTTCCAGCAGCAGGTAACCTCGACGGATGAAGCTCTACTGGAACTGGAAGTGTCAAACATCAACTACAAGACTCAAGGTAGGATCTGATCTAATATAGCTAAAATCTGTTACTATACCATGGAAATCCCCGGGGAAACTGCTACAGATCCTGGAGGTACAATACAAAATGTCCGACTAGAAAGGGTACGCCGCCCTCCGCAGCAATACACCCCAGCAAAAGCTAATGGGGATGGGAGACCCAACTTAATAGTGAACTATACGCTTGGCAAATCCAGGGCAGTGAAAAAGAAACTGGATGCAGCTAAAAGAGAATATCCCATTGAAATTGAGCATAAACCTAAGAACCTGGTTCTCCATCTGTCAGCAGCAGCGTACGAAGAATATAGAGCTGTTACAAGTGACTATTTCAATGGTAACAATAAATACTCCTGTTTATCAATTTTCAAGAAAGACCGAAGCGGCCTGACTGTAGAGGAATCTATCTCAGTGAAGCCTATATGGGGAGGTCGTCAGCTGTTCAGGATCAATCTGTACCATACATCAAGTAGAGTCACGGTAAACGGGTCCAACCTGGACCAATTCATCTTTCTAGATCTTCCTCATATAATAGCAATGGTCACCAGTGCTCCACATCTCGATCGAGTAAATGAGACAATTTCACAGTTCTGCCAAGAATTCCTAAAGAATAATGCAGGTCAAAGTGGAAAAACACAAAAATCAAAAGAGCAGCTCAAAAAATGTCCACCTACCAGAAATGACCAGAGGCGCGCTTTGAGCTCCCCATCTCAGTCAGAAATGCTAGCAAATATATCTCGGCCTAATGCAGCAATAGCTCCTGAAATGACCTTATCTCGGTCCAGTGCAATAGTAGCTCCTGGAATGACTTCATCTCGGTCAAGTGCAACAACAGCTCCTGCAATGATTTCATCTCGACTCGATGTAGCTACATCTCCTTCAGTGACTCCATCTTGGTCTGATGCAGCAACAGCTCTTGTAATGATTTCATCTTGTCCCGGCGTAGCAACAGCTCCTGCGATGACCTCATCTCGGCCTGGCACAGCTCAGGCATTTCTCAATGTGAGAAATGGATACATTATACATGTGAAGGGCTTAATACAAAAGCCATAGAGCATCTGGAACAAGATGATTCGGCTTATACATGTGTATCTTGCTCTATGCTACTTGAAGAGACAAGGTCGGATAAAGTACATAGCTCCTCTCCACCTCAAACATTATACCAGCCAGACCACAATAGAACAAGTATCCATATAGCGTCTATCCCTGGACCTGTAGACAACAGTACATCGTTAAGTACATCACCCAGGGCTAATATTCATGACCATATGAACTGTGATAACACCTCAGATACAGTAAAGAAGGCATTATCTCTTGAAGCAAAGGAGAAACAGCTCAGAGCAAAGGAGAGAACTCTGAAATCTAAGCAAAGCATGCTTACCAGACAGCAAGACGAGTTGGGTGTTCAAACTCACAGAATTGAAGAACTAACATCATTAGTTAGTAGCCTCGAATCAAAAGTAAATATGCTGTCTGAAAAAAACAGACTGCTGAAGCTTAAAATGTTCTCTCATGACAATACTAACTCCATGACTAACGCCTCCTCTTCATTGCCACAGCCTCAGTCTGCACAAAGCCAGATGCATCCACCGTGGTCATACCCACCACAGGCACCATGGCCATTCTCACCACCACCATCGGTACCACCATTCTGGAACCCATATATATGAATGCGTGTCACCCTCCTATGGGTTTCCATGGACAACCACCATCGCATCAGTATCATCCGCAACCAGACACAAGGCATTTCGACACATTACTTACTTCAATGACTGCAATGACAACAGCCTTGCTAGTAAATGTTACTAATAATACCAACAACAATGTAAATAGGCCCAGCAATAGCGGTTACAAACGTAGCTATTACCAGCAAAAATCTGGGAAATATGACCCACAAAATCAGCGCTCTGTACCACTGAGTACGGTTTCCAACGGTAACCAACAACCTGTTTTCAGCAGTAACCAGCAGCCTGGTCTCAGTGATAACCATCAGCCTGCTTTCAGCAGTAACCAGCAGCCTGTTCCTAGCGGTAGCCAGCAGCCTGTTTTCAGTAGTAACCAGCAGCCTGTTTTCAGCGGTAGCCAGCAGCCTGTTTTCAGTGGTAGCCAGCAGCCTGTTTTCAGCGGCAACCAGCAGCCTGTTTCAAGTAGTAACCAGCAGCCTGTTTTCAGCGGTAGCCAGCAGCCTGTTTTCAGTGGTGGACAGCAGCCTGTTTTCAGTAGTAACCAGCGGCCTGTTTTTAGCGGTAGCCAGCATCCTGTTTTCAGTAGTAACCAGCAACCTGTTTTCAGCGGTAGCCAGCAGCCTGTTTTCAGCGGTGACCAGCAGCCTGTTTCAAGTAGTAACCAGCGGCCTGTTTTTAGCGGTAGCCAGCATCCTGTTTTCAGTAGTAACCAGCAACCTGTTTTCAGCGGTAGCCAGCAGCCTGTTTTCAGCGGTGACCAGCAGCCTGTTTCAAGTAGTAACCAGCAGCCTGTTTTCAGCGGTAGTCAGCAGCCTGTTTTCAGTAGTAACCAGCAGCCTGTTTTCAGCGGTAGCCAGCAGCTGGTTTTCAGCGGTAGCCAGCATCCTGTTTTCAGCTGTAGCCAGCAGCCTGTTTTCAGTAGTAACCAGCGGCCTGTTTTTAGCGGTAGCCAGCAGCCTGTTTTCAGCGGTAGCCAGCAGCCTGTTCTCAGTAGTAACCAGCGGCAGGGCATGTGTCTGTACCTGAAACAGAATCTAGTGACTCTTTTTTAGAGCTTCCTCTGAGGGCCGAGGACCCTCCTCCCAGCATGAAAGTAGGCCAATGAGCCCCTCTCTGAGTGAAGGTTTTCTCAAAATCGCTTCATGTAATATTGAAAACTTGGTCAGTAATTTTATCTACGCACATGAACTACTCCAAGACAAACACATAATCTTATGTCTGCAAGAGCACTGGCTTTATAATTATCAGGCAGATTTTATCGGTACTACCTTCCCGGCACATGCTGCTGCTATAAAATGTTCTGGTGATGACAATCCCTTACCTCCACTGTTTAGACCTAGAGCAAGTGCAGGAGTGGCAATAATCTGGCATAAAGATATGTCAGTTCATATAGAAGTACTTCCGGATGGCAGCAATCGTGTCCTAGCAGTGCAGATTTCTACAAATGAAGTCCCACTCATCCTGATAAATACATACATGCCATCACTAGGCACCTTAGACAAAACTGCAAACTATCAGAGCGTCTTAGATGAAGTGTTTGAAAACACTGCGAAGTACAAGGAGAATAATTACATCCTATGGGCAAGAGATATCAACGGCTCATTGACCAGAGAGAAGCCTTCTAAGAACGATGTCCTTTTTAGTAAATTCTGTGACTCAGCAGGCTTCAGAGTGGTGGAAAAATCACCAGACATCCATACATATTATCACTTTGTTGGGGATATTGCTTCTCAGATTGACTATTTCATGGAGGTGAAAGATCAGTCCCCTATCACTACTGCCATTTCGGTTGACACAAGGAATATCCTTAATCACAGCTCCCATGATGCAATAGTTGCAACACTGAGTCTGACAGCTGGTCATGGAAAGGCGGAACAAATAAATAAAGAACTCTTTCCGAAAGTGGTCAAAAGTGGATATGGAGAGATATAAACATCTAACTGGAATTGAGCTAAGGAAAATATTGGAAAACGTCACTTCGGAGACAGATAATGAACTGTTACTCAGAGATATCAATAGTGTGCTACAGAAAGTTGCAATTCAATGTGATCCTACATCCCAGACAAAAACTAGACGTAAAACAAGGCTAAGATGGGCATCCATCCTGAAGCCATTAGTGGCAAACGTCAAGGCAGCTAATTGTGCATGGAAAAAAGCTGGACGTCCAATGGAAAAATCCCACAAACTGTTCATTGCTAGAAAGGCAGCTAGATTGAACCTTCGACGTGCACAGCACCAGTTAACTGCGGATTCTCGGAACCAATTACATAGTGAAATTATGCACGCATCAAAACATAATCAGCAGTCTATGTTCAAACTAATACGCAAACAGCAAGTTGGAAGCCAGTCTACAAAAGCCACTACAGTTGTCTTCAAGCCACCATCAGACCAATCAGAAATTGATGGCTGGGCAGATTATTTTGAAGATCTTGCCACGTTCAAACATCACCCTAGTTTCAGTCAGGAAACGCTAAACTCTGCTACAGTTATCCATGCACTACTCAGCACCTTATCAGTGAAAGCTTATTAATTCAATGAGGAAGGGGAAAGCAGCAGACCCGGAAGGATTGAACGCAGAGCATGTAATATATGCTTCAGAGGAAATCATTGCTATAGTCACGCTACTCATCAATAATATATTCCAACAGGGCAAAATTCCTGATAGTATGAAGAAAGGTCTAGTGACACCCATATTAAAGAAAGGAAAACCGGCTAGTAACCCAGACAGCTATAGACGAATTAAAGTTACCTCCCTATTGGGAAAAGTCCTAGAAAAAGAACTGCTAAAGAGAACAAGAGCTATCACTGATCCATTCCAAAGTAAACATCAGTTCGGATTCACCAGCGGATGCTCCTCCGTATATGCAGTATTTTTACTCACAGAATGCATTTCAGAAGCCAAGGACTTGAAGTCCCCATTATGCATAACCTTCCTAGATGCATCAAAAGCCTTCGACATTGTATGCCACAAGAGCATGTTAAATTCTGCTTTCTCCCAAGGCGTGGATGGGCAGCTATGGGAACTATTCAACAGTATGTACTCAGGGATTACTTCAGAAATTAAGTGGCTCGGCGGAGTGTCTAGACCAATTATTGAGGAACTGGGCATAATACAGGGTGCCTATACTTCACCAGATCTGTTTAAGCTGCGCAGCAACCCATTACTTAACAAGCTGGTTGCCCATCCGGGAGCGTTCCACATAGGATCCATTCCTGCAGGCGCAGTGATGTGTGCCGATGACCTGGCAGTTATAACCAGCAATTCAAGTGCTATGCAACAGCTACTCACCATCACTGAGATTGATGCTGCAAATGAAAGGTATCTGTTCAGCTTAACGAAGACTAAGGCAGTGATTCCGAAAACAGCCCCTGGCTACCCATACCCTGAGCTCTTCCTCAAGCTGAATGGGAATCCACTGGAACAATCAGATGATGAAATCCATCTTGGAGTCCATAGAACTACAGATACCAGAAGCCCGCTTACAGTCAGTTCGCGCATACAAACAGCACCACGTACGGCATACTCATTAATGGGAGCAGGTATGCATGGCCTTAATGGAATTAACCCCAAGACATCTTGGAAAATATGGGACATATATGTCATACCAGTTCTCCTGCATGGTTTGGAAGCTCTGATACTCTCCAAGACAGAGACCCAGCTTCTAGAAGACTACTATAGAGGATCCACGAAACAGATACAGCATCTTCCAGCTTCAACTGCTAATGCTGCCACATATCTTCTTCTCGGTATCATCCCAATAGAAGGCCAACTGCCCAAGAGAATCTTGACTCTATTTATAAACATGGTCCGCAGACGAGATTCCATCAAGGCCCAGGTTATCCGACGTCAACTTGCTGTTAAGGACTCCGGTTCACACAGTTGGGTGATAATGGCTAGACAACTACTCTCTCAGTATCAGCTCCCGTCGGCGTTTCAACTTGTGAAAACCCAGCCGTCAAAGTACATGTGGAAAAATCTATTGAAGCAGAGTGTCAATGCTTATTGGAGAGACCATCTAATTAGTGAAGCTACCTCTAAAGTAACACTATCATTCATCAACTTGAACTCCTGCACCATGAATAGATGTCATCCTATTTGGGAACTGACTAATACAGACACACTAACAGTCCTAAAAGCAGCAGTGAAAGTTAAATTAATCACACAGCGATATAACCTGTTTGGCGGATCTACGCGAGACTGATCTCAAAGCACTATCTGCCCAATGTGCCAGTCGGCAGCTGAAACAATCACCCACTTTATCCTGCTGTGCCCGGGCTTAGAAGGTGTTCATGTCACATATCTTCGTAAAATAGATGACATCCTTCAGACTGCTGATGTACCAAGGCTGTGCGAGCTGACGGAGGAGGATGCCACTAGACTGATACTTGACGCTTCACATTTCATTCCACATAACAATCCACTGAGAATTCTCCTGGAACAAATACCACTAGACCTCTGTTTCAAGTTGCACCACACTCGATCATCAAAACTTAGTGGAATGTCTCGATACACCGTACAAAGACGAGGAAAACCCCCAAAAACAACCAACAACAAAAGGCATACGTGTAGTGATTAGGATACCGAAAATTCTGACTAGTAAATTTGCAGTCGTCACATCAGTCCAGTTCAGGGCTGATGGTTCACCTAGAATTGGAGAGGCGGTATCTACAAGACAAGTAACAAGTAAGTTACATATAGTTACATATAGTTCTCTTCTGCTGGATAGGCTTGACAACCTGTAGCAGGTCTTCACCTTCTTCTTCGTCGGTTTGTTGTCCGTACCCTAACCATGTAGCAGGCCTTCACTTTCCTCTTCATCGATTTGTTGTGCCTGCTGAATGTTTTGGGTGCAGACGGGTTTGATTGGGAACTGTGTTGTGCAAGCCGCTGTAGCACAGATCTACCAGTCGGGTACTGGCCGTCCCAGCTAAGCTGAGTATGGGCCGCCCGTCCTGGATTCGTTCCTATAAGCACGCCCCCTGGGTAGAGCAATAAGCGTGTATAAGCCTATGAGAGAGATTTCGTTGTCAACACGACTAAGTTCATTAAAACGCTAAGAGCACATTCTGTCGTGATGTACTGGTTTTGGTTTTCAATGGCGGACACAAAAATGTTTTCTCTTCAAATTTGGATTATAAAAATAAGAATTAATAAACAGATTCGGGATTAAATATTATAAAAATCGAAAAGGCGGCAAATATACACAACTCTATGCATGAAAATCATAAATAGGCAGAGATTTCTCCAAAGGTCAAACATGTATTGTATTTCCGTGGTAACAATAGTTGTATTTCCGGGTTTAGCCATGACAACACTTGTCAACAAATGGCATTAGCGATCAAACCAATTACCATTATCATCAGCAATAAAGTGCCCTCAATGCATTAATAATAATTACAGATTAGATTAATTTATTTAAGTGTAGGGCAGCATAACGCGGCTGACATTTAAATAATTTACATATCTCTAGCCTGGTGTAGGCGGCACATTGCAGTTGGCACTAGGGACATAATTATTTTCTAAATAGTATTCAAAGGAATAAATGCCAAGTTACATAATCGTTGCTACTGACTCCAGATGCAGGGGACTCAAGCATTTCTTACGTAATAAAGAGAATTATTAAGAAAAGACGACATAGTTTATGAGCATGCTGTCGGAGGTGCAAAAGTTGAGGAACTCTTTCACAGCAGCGAGGCACAAAACAAGAGAAGTATCGTATAGGTATCCCTCATACAGAATTATCGTTTGCCTGTTAGGAGGAATCAGTAACCTCACGGGGAAAAAATAGACAAAGAAATCATGAACAGGTTTATTATAATAGGAGCCCTGACAGAATTGCTAAACTAAAGAGAGTATATAAAGACATTGCTGATTATACAAAAGCGAGAGGTTATTCATTGGTGATTGGCACCATTATACCCTCACAGTTAACGGCAGCACAGGATTGGGTGATATCGAAAGCGAAACTAAATGCAAGCCTATTCAGCGAAGAAGAACTTCAATGTCAGCAATTTACACTTGAAGCAGATATCAAGGAAGTAAACAACTCGATTGACACCATATGCAAAGCAGGTAATGCCACCGTGATACATATCCACAAGATCATACAGAAGACGGCAAAGAAAGGCGTGGGGAAAAGTAGGAAAAAGAAAAAATGGGTGACTAAGTTTGTATATGACCAATTTGTTGATGGTGTTCACTATGACAATGAACTTCAGAAACGTGTAAATGAGAAGATACTTGGTGCACTTAAATTTGTAATAGGTCTGGCTGTAAAGCAACCTGACACATCAGCATCTGAAAGCACACAGAGTGAGCAACAAGAATCCTGGAACTTCAAGAGAAGAACATTCTAAGGAAATAAAATTAATATACAGAGGAAGGTAAGTTCTGATTTGTGTGTATATATTGATATATAGTACCAACGACATGCCAAGGTAGGCAGCCTATTGCGGCTGGCTTTGGTATAGCTATTCCTATTTGCGTATTGATTAAACTGTTTGTAAATATTAATAATTGAGGGATCTGACTGTTCTGTTCAGCATATAGAGTACAGCTCAAGTGCTTAGGTAGGCAGCACATTGCTGCTGGCCTTTGAACAGGTTGTTTATTATCTACTTATTTTTGTTATAGGCAGCACACTGCAGCTGGCAACAGGAATAGTAGTTGGTAGTAGTCGTATTGTATATGCATTGTTACAGATCCAGAAGTCTGTATCATGATAAGCTGTATAGGTAAGTCAGCGTACTTAGTATTCCAGACATAGAAATGGCAAGTTTAAAGTAAGACAAGACAGCAGAAAAACAGCACTGCAGAAGTCGAACAAAAAAGTGACGCAACAAGAAGAAAGAAAAAGGGGAACAGGAAAAAAGGCTGATAGAATGGAGACAAAGGATGAAGGATGGAAATGCAACATCTGCACGCAATTGTTTAATGATGACCAAGACAAGCTACTTGAGTGTGAGTACTGTGGCGAACATTTCTGCATTCAATGCCTTAGCATCGACCCTTCAGATTATGATGTCATGGCAAGAGTAGAAAGTATGTGGTTTTGCGGCCCATGTAAATTCAAAATGGAGCACACCATCAAGGCGGAGCAGGATATTGAAGAGAGGTGCCAGGCATATTTAACATCATTCACACAAAGAATTGAAAAGCTTGAGGAAACGATGGCGACAAATGCAACTCTGATGATGTAAGAGAGATCATAAAAGTAGAAATGAATGCACAAAAAGGAGACCACCAACCAGGCAGTAGCACCAGTAGAAAATGCAGTCAAAGAGGTCAATGACAGAAAGGCCAGAGAAAACAATAAGATAATATACAATGTGCCTGAATCTGACTCCCAGGAGGTGACAGACAGAGTTAAGCATGATAGGGGTCACCTACAATATTTATGTAAAGATGTATGCCAGACAGACATAATTCAAGAAGACATCAGCAGGGTCACAAGGTTATGAAAAAAGATAGATACTGGAAATAGGCCACTCCTAGTAGCATTCAAAAAGGTAGAAGACAAGGTAACATTGCTGAAAAAGACAAGCTGTTTAAAGAATGCACAAGGGCCTTATAAGAAATTCAGCATAACTAGGGACATGACTATATCTGAGAGGAAAGAAAACAGAAAGATGATGGAAGAGGCTAAAATGAAAGAAGAAGGAGCTGGCGGACGCTGGGTGTATAGGGTTCGGGGCCTTCCATGGGCCAAGAAAATTGTCAAAATGAAGCCACGAGAAAACCAGCCCTAGATGTAACAGGGGAGAGGCAAGGATATTAAAGCCATCAAGGCATCAAAGAATGTAAATATACATACAGTTGCAAATAAAGTCCCTGTACAAAATTCCCTCAAATGTGTATACACCAATGCAGACTGCCTTATGAATAAATGAGATGAACTGAAACTATTAGTTGTGAGAACAAATCACAAATAATAGTGATAACAGAAGTTAAACCAAAAAACTCACGCTATAATGTAAATACACATGAGATTGCTATAGACGGTTTCAAGATGTTTCACTGTAACTAGGGAACAAGGCTGGAAGGGGCATTGCTTTATACATACACAAATCACTGATGGCTGTTCCATACCAACCTAAGACATGCTTTACAGAGTGTGTTTTTGTGGAAATTAAGTTAGCGAAGGGGGACAAATTGTTGATAGGTTGTATATATCGTAGTGGAAGTGGAACTGATGATAACAATGTGAACTTACTAGATCTTATCAAGGAAATTAATACAAGAGAACACAGCCATGTATTGCTGATGGGTGATTTCAACTACCCAGGAATTAAATGGGAAAGTTGGAATGCCAAAACAGGCGAAGAATCAAGATTTGTTGAAGGAGTGAGAGATGCTTTTCTGTTACAGCATGTAAAAGAGGCACCCAGAGGTCGAGTTAATTCAGAGCCAAGTATACTTGACCTAGTGTTAACAAATGAAGAACAAATGGTTGATGAGATACAGTATTTAAGTCCAATTGAAAAAAGTGACCATGCCACCTTGTCTTTTAATCTGACATGTTATACTGATGTCAAAGAAGGAATTAAAGAGAGAATTTGCTATGACAAAGCAGACTTCACTAGTATGAAAGAAGAACTATTGACCATAGATTGGAATGAGAAATTCAAAAACTGCCAGGACAAAGTAGATGCCAAACTTTCTATTTTCACACACACACTACATGAGCTTGAGATGAAGTACATACCAAGAAAAAAGATTCGAACAAATGTAACAGGTCAAGGCAACCAACCTATAGACAAAGCTACACTAAAAGTTATAAGGAAAAAACACACAATGTGGAAGAGATATATGGAGACAAAGGATGGAGAGAAATATAGAGAATACTGTAAACTCAGAAACAAATTGCGAACAATTACAAGAAAGATGCGCAAAGCATTTGAGGAAAACTTAGCGACACATGCCAAGAGTAATCCAAAAGCCATCTGGAAATGTATCAAATCAAAGTGTAACACAAAAGACAGAGTGTCAGGCTTGTATCTAGATCCATCAGATAAGAAATCACCATTAACTACTAATGACAGAGAGAAAGCAGAGGTGCTCGCAAATTTCTTTTCGAGTGTGTTCACTGTGGAACCGCCAGGAGAAACTCCAACACCTGAAGACTGTAAACCAACAATAGAGATGACAGAGGAAATCGTACAAAAAGCTCTGAAAAACATCAGTAAATCTCCGGGACCAGACTGCATTCATCCAAGAGTCCTCAAAGATCTAGCAGAACCACTTGCTATCCCACTAGCTAGCATATACTCAACTTCTTTGCAATCAAAGTCAGTTCTGGAAGCCTGAAAAAACGCCAAGATCTCAGCCATATTTAAGAAAAGCGATAAGAAACAGCCGGGGAACTATCGACCAGTAGGCCTAACCAGCATCCTATGCAAGGTATTGGAGGGCATAGTTAGGGACCACATTATGAAGTACATGACTGAAAATAAGTTCTTCAGTAAGAAACAGTTCGGATTTATCAGTGGCAGGTCGACGACATTACAGCCCCTCAACGTCCTTGACAAATGGACAAAAGCGATTGATCTAGGCCATTCAGTTGACGTCATCTACCCAGATTTCAAGAAAGTCTTTGATACAGTCCCATACAGACGGCTTATGGACAAAATGAAGGCTTTCAAGATAACAGATCCAATTCATGGATGGGTTAAGTCTTTCCTGAGTGACCGTGTGCAGCAAGTAGCCATAAATGGTGAGGAGTCGAGCTGGATGGATGTTACAAGTGGAATAACGCAAGGGGATGTATTAGGTCCATTACCTTTTATCATTTATATAAATGACTTGCATGGACAAGTAATCTCAGATGCATATTTATTTGCAGATGACACTAAGATCTTCTGGACTATTCTAAAGCCAGATGACAAAGCCACACTCCAGACAGACCTAAATGAGCTAGCAGAGTGGTCAAACACTTGGCTTCTCTGCTTCCACCCAGACAAATGTGTCCAAATGAGCTTCGGGTGACCAAATGTAGAAGCAAGTGACTACCATATTATAGCCGACAGGAAAAACCACGAAATTTTAAAATCGAAAGAAGAAAAGAACATTGGACTGATTATAGATGAATCACTAAACTTCGAGAGACACATTACAGAGAAGGTGAATAAAGCAAACAGTATGGTTGGAATTATTCGTAGACCCTATATCAATATAAACGAGAAAAACTTTGTACCGTTATACAAGGCAATGGTAAGGAGCCATCTGGACTATGCCGCAGCTGTATGGTGCCCATATAAAAATCAGTTATCACACTCATAGAAAAAGTACAGAGAAGAGCAACCAAACAGATACCTGGTCTACGGGAACTCAGCTATGAGGAAAGACTAAAAAGACTGAAACTGCCAACCTTGGTATTCCGCAGAGTCCGCGGTGATGGTGTAGTTCGGATCGACCGGTCAGATACCGGCCATACCAGCTGAGCTGGGTACGCGCCGCCCGTCCTGGATTCGTTTCCTGAACACGCCCCTCTGGGTAGAGCCATAGACGTATATAGGCCTATGGGAGAGATAGCGTGTCGAAAAATGACTAAGTTAGTTAAAACGCATGATGCGCATGCGCACACTAGGATGCTGTTTATATGGAGCGCAAAATTATGACCTAGATAGGATGGCGGTTTTAGTGTACCGAGATGGTACCCTGTAATCCTTATTGATTGCCTGTTCCCATGAAATCTGGCAATAATCAAGACCAGAATTCAACGGGCCTTTCAAATGAGAAATGGCTGAGTTATCCAGGGAAAACTCTTCATGATTATCTTCAAAATATTGCCGTGACATCATAACCACGTGGATGCAGGGCTTCTAGAATGTTCTAGAACGTTCGACTGCGTTGTTATTAGCTGCACGCTGATTGGCTCTTGCTCGAACGATGATTGGATGAAGCCTGCGACTGTGACGACGCGAGGAGTATAAAAGGAGAAGCGATCCAGTGATCGAGAGCATCTTCGGCCAGGGGCCGAACAGGTTGGATCTGTACCAGCTACTACAAGCGCAACAGACAATACGTGTCTTCCTTCGCTATGGGTCGGATTTTTATCCCATAGTGTGCAGTTCTCCAACCCACTGCACTAAAACAATTTTGTAACTCCCCATTTACGGGAGTAATTTGGAACTTCTGATAATTGTTCACGAATACCATCAGCTACATTCGGAACACAAATTTGTGGTGAGGCCTTTACGGCCAGAATATGTGAGTCTACAGATGTAGAGACGGGATGTTCTTTGATGGATGACTCGCCGGATCTGCCGGCCATGCCTAAAAGTGGTATTTCAATCGCCGCCGCACTAATAATGTGTGGGTTCTTTCGACTTTCGACCACAGCAAGTAAACTCTGACCGGTGCGTCTTCAGAGCTGGCTGACGTACCCAGCACTGTGAAGCTTTGTTTTGTATCCTCGTTTGCCTCTGACAACCCCAGCTAGTGACGGGATGTTTACACCTTCCATCCGTGCCATCGGTGTACGGGAACTTTCTTCACCACATAGTACTATCGTATCTTTTACTGACTGCTCGTTAGATATTCTATTAGGCCTACAGCACTAAACGATGCACTCCCGCCATGAGTGTTCTTGCGGAAGTCTTGTTTGCGGAAAACATCTTGCGGGAACCAACCTGCAGGAACTTTCCAGCTTCCGGAGAGTGCATCATTTCACGTTGACTACGGATCGACGTATCAATTTTAGTAACACGGTAGCCTAACTTAGGAATGACTACCAAGTATTCAAGTAACTATACTTCACAGTTTAATTATTTCTCTATGTAGGTTTTGTTAATTATATTGTATCCGCAATAACGGTTCCGATGATTAAAAGGAACCATAACGGTCTTACGACGGCTAGTTATTAGGGATGGGCACGTTTAAACGTTTAAACGTTTAACAATCTGGTAAACGTTTACCAAAATGATAAACGTTTAAACGAAAATAAAAAAATAAAAAATAGCATTTTCCGTGTGCGTAATTTTGAGATTCCTGATCGCTAGATCGCTAAAGTCTTTGCCAGATATAATCAATTATCGAGCGCTGTAATCCATATTCAAATAACATTTTAGAAATAATTTGACTGGAAGCTGTTGTCTAAATTTCTAAAGCAGCAACGTCATTCAGTCAAATTTTTTCCAAAACCGTCAGTTACAACTTTTATTCAAATTTGTTTCAAAGTTTTAAGAAAGCTTGGCTTGAGCGTGTGTAAGTGTAAGCAAGAATGTTTATTGTTGACTTAATAATTATTGCCAAGCGTAAACATCTGATAATCTATTGATTTAATTAGACAGGATATGGTAAAGTATAATTAACTGTTTTTCTTAGGCCTAGTCGTTTGTTCTGCATGAAGAATCGCGTCTTTTAAAAACAACATTTCAACGGATGTGTAATACCGCGTACAGCAATCGCAATTTGGACGTAAATGGACGTAAACCCATTGCAGTGGTGGAAAGAAAACGAAAAACGTTTTCCGCGTTTGGCAAAATGTGCGTTAGAAATTCTATGTGTACCTGCAACGTCTGTGCCAGCAGAACGCGTGTTCTCAATTGCAGGCCATATAGTGAATAAGAAACGCAGCTCATTGTCCCCAGAAAATGTCAATATGTTAATATTTCTAACCATGAACAAAGAGATGTATTGAAATATTCTAATTTAATTGTTATGGTAACTATACAGGTAAACTGTTGAATATTTTGAAAGTAATTTGACTGGAACCTGCTGTTGCCATAGGCAAATACGCTGAAATACGTTTAAACGTTTAATAAACGAACGTTTAAACGTTTAATGATTTCGTTTCCAATGCACAGCCCTACTAGTTATAATTTCTGTATTTGTTGATACTTATTCTCATTTTCCTCAATGTCTTGCTAACCGCACTATAATAGGATCGTTAACCTGTACTGTTATATATATCTTGATCACTTGACACTGTATTGATTGTTCTGGTTAGATTATGTATATATATGGCCAGTGGCCATCCGTTCATATGTTTTGTTTATTCATAGAAAATATAGGACTGCAGTGCACGTAGGAAACACTATACAGCAACACTTATATATGCAACACTTTCTCCCGCCACCAGAAGTTTTTCACTGAGGTCGCTATCCGTGCTATAACTCTGTTTAGCACGGCATGCTACCGACTAAACCTTTTCTATTCAGCTCAATAGGATAGGTTCAAAATGATTAGAGACACTTTCTTCATTACATACTGTGTAATATACTCTTCTCTTCTGGTAGTGCGATAATCTAGCCCCGCACTCCGGTAAGACTCATAAGTAAGATTTTGTCTCTCTTCGTGTTCCACTCAGCCTTGTGGCTTCTTAATTGTTTGGATGTCCCCATCCGCACCATGGGCTGATCTGACTCTGGGAAACTATTGGGGTTTCCGAGCGGTGATGGCCAGGGTGTGGTGTCACATACTCATTCCCGTGTATCTTCGGATACTTAGTAGTTAGCACTTTAAGCCAATGTAGGAAAGCACTGCGAAAACACATGTATTAATTATTGTCTTATTTACTGACAATCCTCCCGCACCACAGTGCAAAACTGGCAACTTGTATATAAACCTAATGACAGGTAAAACGGTTAGTTCCATAGGACCCGGTGACGGGCGAGATGCGCATTCCCACCAAATTCTGTTAAAATGTCTGGGCATGATATTTAGATCTGTCACGCCCTTGCGGGAAGGACATTTACGGTGGGTATTCATCTCTCTTACCCCCACCATAACGATAAGAAAGATGGTCTAATAATGCTTGTGTGAAATGTAACCCATGTCTTGTAATGTTTTATGTGGTTGCGGGGTAAGATGTCCGGATTCTTATCAAGTTCAGAGATCCTGCTACGTAACATGTAGGAGCGCTGTCACTAGCATTGGTGTCTTTGGGACATCTGTTCTCCGCGACAGCCATGTCTAATAGCTAGGTAGATATCACCCAGTTGCGGCCTAAACTAATTCTTGTCCTAAAAACAACTAAAAGGAATTAAGCAAAGCAGAAGGCCCGCATAAATAAAGTGGCAACTACTAGTACAGCAAACCAAGAACTACAAAAGACGGTGACAAGGGAATCCATTGGGAATCACCCGTCCCGTCTTCACGTAAAACAGTGTGCATCCCTATAGTCATAATCTCACTAGGTATGGTCTTTTCTTTCTAAAGCATTTTTGATTGAAATATTAGGGTAGGCCCATTTTTACCTACCTTTCTTCTTCCGCTTTAAGCAGTGGCGACACCTTCCCAAGACGGAGGCCCGCATGAGGCGCTTGCCTCTCGCAAGGATTCAGCGACGACGGTCCACGTCAGGATAATACTCCTCACCCAAAACTTGCACTAGGAGTAGTGCCGGCGTGAGGCACATCACTTTTCGTCTGAGATAATCTTCTTCCTTTCAGCTTAGAGGTATAAAAACTTATATTAAGTTAACTAGTTAAGTCTTGTGTACGGGAGCATCCCTTGCGGAGATACCTCTGCGGAACTACGAGTCTGTGTGGTACCTCCGGGAGCCCCATGTTTAAAAGTTCATCTACCTGTCTCTATGTCTCGTATTTTCGTATGCTCTTATTGTAGTTTTATCTAGCATATTTTAATTGCTTAGGTAAACTCATTGTATAGACTTATATTTTTAGGCCACCAAATCAAATCTTGTAAGTCCATAGATCACGAAATTGCTATGGACAGGCATACTGGTAACACAAACTCGTGGGATGAGACTGTTGTGTTTAACATTCGCAATGATGGTCGCACGACCCCACCGGAACAATTGAGTTCCACCGGCCTTAGGAGCTGGTTTTTGCTTCCCGCAGGGCAGTCTCGTACAAGGTCAATCACCCCGAGACCGGATGCTAACCAGTGTCATCACTCATCATGCACTTGCGGTGCGGCGAGTCGACATGATACACCGGAATGGCCCGACACTACCCGGCAAGCTACACTATGATCGATGTATACAAACTGCTGCATGGTGTATATGACGAAGATGTAGGATCTATATTAACACTTAGAGAAGTGGTAGTGCAGAGAGGATGTCAAGGGACATGACAAGAAAATCTTTCAGACGCGGGTAAAACTAAATGTTCGTAGAAACTGTTTTCCAGTTCGAGTCCCAAAAATCTGGAATAAGCTACCTAAATTTGTTGTTGAAGCTCTGTCTGTGAATGCATTCAAGGACCATCTAGATAGATACTGGAGAGACCAACCATTAATATATGACTATATAGCGCCTATTGAAACCGGAACAGAAAGAGCACACTATGATGATGAAGAAGATCTGACCATTGAAGCATAAGCCTGCGGTCAGAAACAACCTAAGTGAACCTAAGTAAGCAGAGCGCATATATCACGACCAAGAGCGAGTAGCGCTTTTAGTGTACTGAGCTGGTGCTTTGTAATTTTTAATAATTAACTGTTCTCGTTGAATCTGGCATTAATCCAGACCAGAATTTGATGAGCTTTCTAAATATTAAACCGTTTTAAAATCGGCGTTTTCCCCCTTCAAAATATACTCGAAATATAGAAAAAACGTCGTAAATACGTATATATACGTATCTAGATGGTAAGTGATTTGTGTACACGTGACCCCTGACCGTCAAAGTACGCATCTATATATATATATATCGCAATAATTAGATAATCGTGTACACGTCACTGGTTTCTAGCCCGCTGATTGGTTGGTTTAACTAATTTTGATTGGTTATTATGATGTCTTGATGTTTAAAGACGTTTGATACAGATTCAGGACAGATATTGAGTGTTTGTATTTTGTTGGCACGATTGATACAGTAATTTGACAGTTGTGATTGACAGCTGACCGTGTTACCAGAGTGCTATATAATTAAAGCTGAACTGTTACTTTAAATAAGAACGTTACATCTCTCTCCTTCTTAATAATGAACAAGAATCAAAATACCAAATCAAATATGCCAATTATCAAATATAGTATGTTGGTAAATTAAATGAGATTACATAATGTATGGTTACTATGTTGAAATTGACATTCAAGACTAAAAAGATAGTTACATTTTTGTGCGTGGAATGCGAGTAGGTGCATGTATCATAAGTGTGTTTCTATTTTTGTAAATATACTAATAATTATATCTGATTGTCATTATGATTGTCTCTTGATCTGTACGTAGAATAAACTGATCAACTAGAAAATGTCTTAAATAGTTATGTCAAGTAATCCTTGAACCTAATGGGTAGTTTGTGCTCAGGAGCCGATCTGCGTTGTCCCATGCACGATGGTAGTCATGGTGAAGGATTTGGTTTTGGAAGACTTGGCTGTGCTAAGTCTAAATTCACATAGTTCTTGTCTGACACTGATTGATCATTATTTGATGGCATTTGTTTGTCCTTCTCAGAATCCAATTGTTTCTCACAAATATGAACAGGTTTGGGTACTATCTGCTTGAAAACGGAAACATTTCGGGTGATTCTGTGATTGTCCTTTTGAGCTGTGATCATGTTGCCTTTGTGAGCGATGAAGCGATAGCGATGCGGACTGAATGGTGGTGTCAGTTTGTTGTGTTTGGCTTGACGTACCAGAACTGTGTCACCTTCTGTTAGCTTACTTTGTTTCGAATGATAGTGATGTTTTGATCTTAGATTTACTATTATGATCATGATGTTTCATCGTGTCATGTATCCTTGTGATGGGTGGTGTCTGATTCACCTCCGGTAGTGAGATTCTCATTTTACGACTAGTCAATGCTTCAAATGGCGATATCGAGGTGGTAGAATGCGGTGTCGCTCGATACTGGTAAAGAAAATGGTTTAAATCCTGTTTCCAGTTGCGAAATTCTGCTGATGAGGTACGCGTTGCTTTGTTGAGTGTCCTCATGAATCATTCTACTTCACTGTTGGATTCTGGGTATGCTGGTGTTATCTTTCTGTGTTTGAAACCTAAGTGATTTGCAAAGTTTGTGAAATCTTGTCCATTGAATGGTGGACCATTATCTGATTTTGCTACCCTTGGTATACCTTGTCTCGCAAATATGGCATCTAGCTTCGGAATCACTGCGTTTGCCGAAGATGTTGATATCCGGATATCGACTATAGTCATCAACTACAACAAGCAGATATTCACCAGAAGGAAATGGGCCTGAAAAGTCCATAGAAACATCTTGCCATGGGCCATCTGGTAGGTTAGACATTTGTAAAGGTTCATGTTTTTCAGAAGTGTGTGTGGATGCTTGACATGGAATACAATTCTTAACAATCTTCTGTGAGTCTATCTATTCCTGGAAACCACACTTTCTTGCGGATTAATTGATTTGTTTTCACAATTCCCTGATGTCCGGCATGAGCCAGTCTGACTGCTTTTTCACGTAATGACTTTGGAATCACAATGCGATCACCTCGAAGAATAAGTCCATCATACACTGATAGTTCATCTGAAACATTTCTGAAGTCAGAGATTTCTGCATAATTCCAGTTACCGATACAAATAGCTTCAATTACTTTCTGCAAAGTTGGATCTGATTGAGCTTCTGACTTTGTTTTGCTAAGTGTCATTGCTTTTGGAATAGCATTGTTACAAACATAGTTCACATATTCTTCTGCGATACTTGAACTGGGTGCAAGATTGGTTGGATGTCTGCTTATATAATCCGCAGGATTGTTTTCATTCTTTCCTGGTCGATACTGAATGCTACACTGGTATGGCGTAAGTCGCAGTCTCCATCTCTCTATTCGAGCTGATGTGGGTTTTTGCGATTTGAATATTCCGATCAGTGGTTTGTGATCTGTGATTGCACGAAAAGGAGAACCATACACGTATAGATGAAAATGTTCTGCTGCCCAGATCACAGCCAACATTTCACGTTCGGTTTGAGAATACCGAGACTCTGTTTCTGAAAGAGCTCGACTAGCATAACTGATTACTTTGCTATCTTGGACAAGAATTGCTCCAAGACCACATGGGCTAGCATCTACTAGTATTTTTGTTTCGACTTTTGGATCAAAATACTCCATGACATGAGTTCCCGATAATGCTTCTTTAAGTCTGTCGAGTGCATTCTGCTCTGTTACATCCCATCTCCATTCGATATCTTTGTGTGTGAGTTTTTACAAAGGAGCTGTAATTGTTGCATAGTTTTTAATGAATCGTGCGACATATTGAGACATTCCCAATACAGATCTTACATCTGATACTGAATTTTGTGGTTCTGCATTGCTGATTGATGTTATATTATTTGTATCAGGCTTGATGCCATTTTGTCCAAATGTATGTCCAAAGAAACTTTTTTCTGGCTGTGTGAATACACATTTGTCTTTGTTGAGTTATGCAGTATATGCAGACAATCGGTATCATTCGAAACAAAGTAGGCTAACAGAAGGTGACACAGTTCTGGTACGTCAAGCCAAACACAACAAACTGACACCACCATTCAATCCGCATCCCATCCTCGTCGCCAGATTATGATGTCTTGATGTTTAAAGACGTTTGATACAGATTCAGGACAGATATTGAGTGTTTGTATTTTGTTGGCACGATCGATACGGCGAATACAGTAATTTGACAGTTGTGATTGACAGCTGACCGTGTTATAAAATTAAAACTGAACTGTTACTTTAAATAAGAACATTACAGTTGAGGCCGCCAGTCCTGACATTTCAGCGAGTGTAAAAAGGGACGATTTCAGTAAATCAGGAGCATCCTCGGCCAGGGGCCGAACAGTCGGAATCTGCCTGCAGCACCACCGACGATTCAGTTATTAATCATTCACCTTTGTTTCGGTCGGTTTCTCTCCCGTGGTACGGCAGCAGTTTCTCACCCACTTCAACCTAAATTTTATATGCTCCCGGACATTCGTTCAGGCACAGTATTGGAACTTTTGAATAATATGGTTCACATCTAATTAAGAACCAACAAGGAACAATATTGTGGTGGGGCCTCAATATGTGATTCTACAAATGTAGAGGCAGCGATGTTCTTTGGTGGATGACTCACCGGATCTGCCAGCCACACTAGAAAGTGAATATTCAACCACCACACCGTATGTCGTGTGTGTTCCTTTTAACTTTTTGACCACAGCAAGTAAACTTTGCCCAGTACGTCTTAAGAGCTACCTGATGTACCCCACACCGTTAAGCTTAGTTATGTATCTGCAACAGTATTCAACAACCCCCGTGATAAAGGGTTGTTCTTAACTTTCATCCTACCGTTATTAAACGGAACTTTTCTCACCACAGTAACGTTATCATAGAACTTACTAACCGTTCGTTAGATATTCTCAATTTATCCATTAATTACAACCCTAATGATTGTATTTTATCATTGTAAACGTCCCCGATGACTAAAAGGCACCATAACGGTCTTAGGACTGTTAGTTATAATTTCTTTATCTGTTCATAGTTATTTTTATTTTACCGTAAGGTGTTTTCACTAACCGCACAATAATAGGTCTATCAACCTGTATTACTCTTATTATTATTCTGATCATTTCACATTGATATTACTTGTATTTGGTTAGTTTAGTATATCGCTAGTAGCCATCCGTTGATATGTTTTGTTTATTTGTAGAAAACTTAGGACCGCAGTGCATTTAGGAAATACTATACAGCAACATTATATATGCATCATTTTCTCCCACCACCAACACGTTTCACTAAGGTCGCTGTCCGTGCTATAACTTTGTTTAGGCCGGCATGCTACTGACTAAACCTGACTATTCAGCTCGATAGGATAGGTTTAATATGATTAGAGACAATTCCTTCATTAGGAGACATATAGTGTACGCCTCTTTTCCGGTTGTTGCGGTAATCTGAAGGAACTCTTGATGACTGCCCCGATTCTCGCCCATCCTAATCCAAACCTCGATTTCATGGCACGTTCTATCTCAGGTAATGGAGGATGGAACAGAGCAGGTATTGGGTTATGGCTCACGTACAACAAAACAGAGAAAAGATATGTGACCACAAAGTGAGAACTACTTGCGGCAGTACATTTTGTCAAGTACTATAAACACTTTCTGTATGCTCGCCTATTTACACTCCGCACAGACCATGCCTCAGTACCCTGGCTCAGAAACCTTAAAAATCTGGAGGGCCAGGTAGCGAGATGGCAGGAATCCCTGCAGGCCTAAAACTTTAACGTTGTTCACTGTCCCGGCAAATTGCCCGGCAATGCCAGCACCCTCAGCAGAGTCGGAATGGAGGCAGAACACGAACAGGCTCAAACCGTGACACAATCTACCCAGCCATCTCCGGAGTTCCCCGAATTGCAGTGCACAGGGTGTAATCCAGAGAAAATCGCACACGAGCAAGCAACAGACGTGCAAACACGAAATATATACGCGTGGATCCAAGAGGTGGTACGTCCTCCCAAGGAATCGGTAACACCATTATCTACCATGGCTTAACAACAATGTTCTCGACATCAGCAACCATCTGGTAATCCCGGAAAGTTATCGTAATATTATACTTCAACAACTACATGATAACACCGGGCATCTGGCCATTGAAAGGACCGTTACCCGCATCAAACAGAGATTCCACTGGATCGGGATTCGCGATAGTGTAAAGGCATGGGTTGCCAAATGTATCCCATACCAAAGACGCGCTGTTGGCCAGCACCATATCGCACCATCACAAATTAAGATTGTCGGTGCACCATGGGAGCGAGTGGCTATTGATGTGCTCGGACCCTTGAATACGACGGATGATGGAAACAAGTACATCCTCGTATTATAACATTTTTTCACAAAGTGGGTAGAAGCATTTGCTTTGCCGGACCAAGAGGCACCCACCGTAGCGGAGGTCTTGGCAAGTAATGTATTCTGCCTTTTCGGTATTCCCTATGAACTACACTCCGATCAAGGACGTAATTTTGAGAGCAGGCTCATATCAGAGCTCTGCAAATTGTTTCATATTGTCAAAACAAGGGCGACTCTATACCACCCCCGAAGTGACGGAATGGTGGAGAGGTTCAATCGAACTCTCGTGGAGATGCTTACTAAAGAAACACGCCTTGATTGTAGAGATTAGGATCTACGACTCCCCTATGTACTCATGGCTTACCGCACTTCAGTATATTCCAGCATGGGTTATACCCCTGCTCGGTTAATGTTAGGCCGTGAATTCGCCTTACCCCTGGACCTGGCTATGCCTAGGATACCAGGAGAGAAAAATTCACCTTCTCTTTAGGTAGAACTCTTGTGGCAATGGATAGAACAAGCCCATGAGTTAGTAAGAGACATGTTATCCACTGCACACCGGCGGCAAAAGACATGGCACGACCGGAGAGTGCATGGAAATCCTTATGAAGCGAGGACAGATGGTATGGGTACACAATTCACGACGATCTGCAAACGTACCAAGTAAACTGAGTTACCAGTGGAAAGACCCCTATGTGGTAGTAGGTAAGAGTCGGATGTGACCTACCATATCCGTGCTTCGGATGGCCTGACCTCAGTCATCCACTTCGATCGACTTAAACCATGTGTCAGTGACGACCCTGTACCAGAGCGTGGGCAGGGCGTTTTCCGTGACGCAGGTACCCAGACAAAAATTTCTATGGAAACTAGTTTCCCAATGGTTAGCGCAGAGCACCACGGTGCCAGTTCAACCCGTCTTCTACCAAGCCAGAACACCGGTGAACAAGCGGCTGACGCTGAGGACGATGACAAGATACGTACTCGCCCTCTCCCTCCTCAGCACGGGTCTACTCGCTCTGGGAAGTCGTATTTGAAGAACTTCTCGTTTGTGTTGTCCAAGGGGCCAGATGGAAAAACTGTTCCACCGACCTCTTCCCATTCCCACCCACTTCATGCTATACCCCCATCATAGAGTTACCACAAGCGGAAGCTGAGGCTGACCCAAGACATGCTTCATGTGGGGTGGAACATGTGATGAATAGCATGGAAGTGAAGAGGCTGGATGAAGCTTTGGCGTGTCTAGAACCTCAGAACCGTACAATAAGGTGTACCCGACCACGCCCCGAAATCGCAGGACCAATCTTCACCCAAGCCGCACCCCTGACCATAGCGACGCCACCCAACTGGCGTCCCTTATCTATACACCATGTTCGGACATCACCGTCCCCGACCATTTCACACTCCACTCGTCGTCTGTTGACCGTCAATCTTCAGATATGAGAGAGACTGCTGCTACAGAGGAGATGGCATCCCGTACCACACTGACCAACAATACCCCCCACTGTGGGCAGGGTAACAGCCTGTTCAGCAGACTCTTGGCTCGAATTTTCCCGGGGCCTAAAAACTATGACAAGGCACCAACCGTCGTGTAATGGGAGATGACCATATTCCCCCTGTCCAAGGGCCACCCTCTCCATAGGCCCACCAACTCAACTCCCCCCCCCCCACCACCCCCCCCCCCCTCCGTGAGCAGTCAGAACATCACACCACAGACAGAACGTCAATTACATACAAAGCGCACTTGCCTTCAGGGCTGGATACGTCCATTCAATGTTGCGCGAACATCACACATATACTCACTTATACTCAGAATAACAGAGTCATTCATCACCAGCAACAACATCGTTTAACAGCACCTAACAGTTTTAATTAAGTACTGTTAGAGACATAAAAATTCCCGCAACAAATCCATCCACACAAGATGCGGGAGAAATAATACCTCCCGCAATCCCGACCTCCCGCAATGACAACAGATTCAGAGTTCAACAGCGTGGAAAACTGGAATACGCCCACTACGCACAACATTAGCCGCATACAGCAGTCCGGATCTCCCTACAACAGTCATTATCATCAACACCAGCTAACATTTCTCCCCCACACACTCTCTTATCCAGTTACTGGAGAAATGATCACACGGATGAAAGGAATGCGCTGTCACCATCTACAGTACGCGCTAGTAGGAGAAACCCTCTCCATACCCCCCTCCTTTTCCTCGCGTCGTACGGAGACAGCTAAATATTACAAACTTCATCTACACGTAATAACAGTCAATATTATTACAACTACACATATTGATGCAAGGCATCAATGGTAAATAGCGTGCCCGGAGGTTATTATAATTCTGAGAAAAAGCTCAACTGTTTCATGAAAAAATGAAGTTATATAAAGGCATACATGCCACTTATGACAAAAATATACACGGACAATAAACACAAAAGAAGGAATATTTCTTGCAAAAAGATATGGGCAGTATTAGCTATGGGCTAGGAAAAGCAGCTTATATTTTTGGTCAGTCCAACAATTTTTCCTTCCATCCTTTTTCTCCAGGCCAAACTCCTTAACAGAGAGAAGAACAGACAAAATTAAGAGCAGCCAGTGATGAGAAAATTGCACTACTGCATCAACAGAGCGTAACAGATCAAATTTGGGTCATTAGGTATCAACAACTTGTAAAGATAAAGAAATCAACAGAACTGGCAACCCAGTCAGTAGAAAATCAGCGCAAGAAGCAGTACAGACCCTGACACCCATTCAAACATATTAAAGAAAAACTGTAAAGAATATTTTAAACCTAAATCTTGATACCTTCTTAAACAGACTTGAAGAGCTTATTACCCGGAAATATATTGGTGAAATATACACTGCAATGCTAGTGAAATGCACAAAGCAAGTATATTTTTGATGCAATGCATGGACCCCGATCTGTACCGACAGATAACCTTTTCAACAAAGTTAAGTGGCCAGGATAGAACCAATACGGTGAACCTAGTTTTCTCCAACGAAAATGATATAGTAGAAAACATTCTGACTGAAGACCCAGTGGGAAACAGCCATGACATCGTGATCTGTTTCATTTAGCTATCATATCTATGTCACTTCTTAAACGATATCTTTACTGGAAACAGTGACAAACCATTAAATCAAATATTTTTGCTCGACAAAAAGGCCAAAATTGGCCTCAACCATTGTAATGATGACGATCTTGTTGACCGTATGTGCAAATGTTAGGGTATTAGCCTGATAAGTCAGGTTCTAGCAGTACACGCGGATAATAATATGGGATATATAGAAATATTTTCGCATTACTATAATAAATATTTGGTGGTAGAATTATTACAGTATTTCGCACAGCACGAGAACATAGTGAGTTCTACATGGCCTTATGTTCGAAAACTGGCTACAAGGTATGTAGAGATATTCTGGTACCGAATATAGTACATTATTGGAATTTAACAATGGTGTGGCACTACTAAATTGCATATGACGAAATTACCGTATAGTAAACATTTTTTAAACCTTTGATACTTTATTAGCGTGTTCATATACGTATCTAACGATATGGGTGAACTTCTGGGGTCGAACCTATTGCAAACAGTGTGGTACAGAAAATCGTTGATCTGACAGAATTTGCGCCAATTTTCGGTATGGAATTGTGTACTATGAAATTACGTTCCTGTAGAATATTTTTAAATTCGGAATACAACTAGCATATAAGTATTTGTGGGTGAAATTCTGGGGGTGAACGTATTGCAATGAAAACCATGAATTATCCTAAGTTTGAGCTTATTTATGTTACGAAATTTTTAAATCTCACTACGTCGTAAGCTTATGCTTATACCTATCTGAACATATGGTTGATATTCTGGGCCGAACCCATTATGAGCGATATGTCAGGACATATCGACACCTATCTGAATGTGGTGAATGTGAACCAACCATATTACAATGGGGCCATATGGCGAATATGTAACAACATATTACCAAATTACTTGATGGTAGAATCGTGCAAAAGCACAGCTATATGTAAAAATTGATTACAAACTGATATTCTAATACTGAATATAGTAAATTGTTGGCATTTGACAACTGTCCGTGGCTACTAAATTGAATATTACGAAATTACTATGTGGTAGAAATCTCAAGATTCATTAGCGTATTCATATCCCTATCTAACCATATGGGTGAAATTATGTAGCCACACATATTGCAGACGGTAGGGTATTGTAAACCACAGATCTGCCAAACATTGGAACAAATGTATGCGATGAAATTGCATACTATGAAAATACTTCAGGTTCGAATTCTTTTAAATTCCCAATGTAACTAGCATATTCAAACTCCTATACGTCTATGTGAGCGAAGTTCTGGAACCGACCATATTACGGAAAGTAGGGCACCGAAAACCACGAACACACCATCATTTAAGATAAATTTTGCATATTAAAATTACTTCATCTAGAATTTGTTAGATTCGGAATATAACTAGCTTATTAAAGCTCAAGTCTATGTGGTGTAAGTTATGGGACTGAACATACTACAGACAATAGGGCACTGAAAACTGTGATGGTTTATTAATACAACCAACCTTTCCAGTTTAGCTATGCCCTGCTCATCTCTAGCTAAACTCCACCCATACCACTCTCGAGTTGGGATCAATGGATTTCTGAACTACTAGACGAAAAATTTCAAGAAAACTATACAGGTAAGCCGTGAAATATTTTGACACTAAATTGACTGGGTTCTGTTGCTGCAACAGCGGCCAGTCAAATTACTTTCAAAATATTCAACAGCATTTTTATTAAATATCATAAAACATGCAATTCGTACAACGTGTCAGATTATTAAGCATTTAAGATGGACTAAATCGAGCCAGTCATGACGTCATTATTACGACGTTATCCTATGCGTCACTTAATTAATTACGACGTCATATGACGTAATATGATGGATAGACAACCTGAAAAGGCCCATTAGCAAGTGGTATTAATTACCCTCGCTCCGTCAGAGGATGAGTGTATTGTATTCGGGTCTATGTGTGTTCGGGATGGCAAGGGTCTACAATCTATGATTGGCCTTGTTAAAATGTGACCTATAAATACGGGTGCTCTCTTAATACAAGTGGTCCATATTGTGTGGACCACGCATTAACAAGTGGTATTAGCCCCGTAATGCTCAATTTGCTCATGCCAATTTCAATAGAGGGATCCATTTCTATGTATGCCGCGCCTATTTCTAGCTAAGCTCCACCCCTTTTTGCGTGTTGGAATCGATGTCTATATATACGCTGAATAATGAATTCCCAGATTTCCAATTTCAAAGTAACTATACAGGTAAGCTGATGACTATTTTGAAACTAATTTGACTGGGTGCAACGAAAACCATGAATCGGCCTAAATTTGAGCCGAAATTATTTTATGGTAGATTAGTTTTAAATCTCACTACTCCGTAAGCGTATGCCTATACCTATCTAAACATATGGGTGACATTCTGGGGGCAGAACCCACTATGAGCGATATGCCAGGACATACCGACACCTATCTGAATGTGGTGAATGTGAACCAACCATATTATAATGGGGACATACGGCGAATATGTAACTACCTACGATGAGATTACTTGATGGTAGAATTGTGCAAAAGCACTAGCTCATATTGAGTTATATGCATTCATATATATAAAAAAAAATATTACAAATCGAGAACAGACATTCTGATACCGAATATAGTAAATTGTTGGCATTTGGCAACTGCCCGTGGCTACTAAATTGAATATTACGAAATTACTAAGTGGTAGAAAACTCAAGATTCAGTAGCGTGTTCATATCGCTATCTAACCATATCGGTGAAATTATGTGACCAAACCTATTGCAGACAGGTAATAGTAGGGCATTGAAAACCCGCAGATCTGCCAAAATTGAGACGAATTTACGCGAGGAAATCGTATACCACGAAATTACTTCACGGTCGAATCTTTTTTAAATTCCCAATATAACTATCGTATTCAAATCCCTCTACGTCTATGTGAGCGAAGTTCTGGAGCCGACCATATTACATACAGACAGTAGGGCACCGAAAAGCACGAAAACCCCAACATTTAAGCCAATTTTTGCCTAATAAAATTATTTCATCTAGAATTTGTTAGATTTGGAATATACCGAGTATATTAAGGCTCAAGTCTATGTAGGTGAAATTATGGGGCTAAACATACTACAGACAATAGGGCACTGAAAACTGTTAATCACCGGTGATTTAGCAAATTTTCGGTATGAAATTGTGCACTACGAAATTACTTCATGGTAAAAATTTTTTAACCTCAATCCATTAATTCACTAGCGTATTGCTATACCTATCTAACTATATGGTTGAAATTCTGTGGCCAAATTTCCTGTAGACGTTCTTAACTTAGCACATACATAGGCCTACACTTTCGGTTGATTTCTGTATTCAACAATCTGCTACAATATTATTGACAGCAGTTTTGACTGGAAATTTGGAACATTGGTCGTCTATCAATACTGCTACATAATTGCATTGGCCCTACATGTATTTATTCCCACATGGATTAAAGACAAAAGGATACTACTGATAATCACACATCCATTATTCATTCGTATCCCGCGAGTTCGCTTTCGATACGAGATAGAGAAATGTATCTCGTATGTAGGGGCCTATTGAGTAGCCATTGACGTAGCGATTTCACGATCCACAGTGTTGGTTTTACAGTCTGCTACGGAGATAGACTGGGTCCCGGTCTGTCTTGTATCCGAAGTTGAGTCTGTCTAACAGTATAGTCGTTGTGATAACGTAAGAAGATGACTGGTCATTACATTAGAGGTGTAGTTTCGAAGAAGCCAAGCCTTTATTTTTAGATGGATCCATTATTGTTAGCGAACTCTGTCTACTTTTTCGCCCTCTACAATATTATTATGCGTGTTTTTCTTTTGAAATTTACAACACACATAGTACGCCTGAAGACTGTCTGTAACAAGTCTGTAATTTTTACCCTATCTCGAATGCAACCAATGTGAATCATACTATAATACAATACGGGAAAGGTTAAACAGACATGGTACATCATCGTCGTCCTCATAATTTATTAACCCTGTATTACCTAAATTGAGTCAAGAATATATTTAAAAAAATTTAGTTATTAAGTGGCAATTTGCAGGCCAATAGACGACTGTTTTGAAGAGTTACTATTGGAATGACTGGCTCAATTATCTAGCCAGTCATTTCAGTGGTGAATTTTCAAAAACGATCTTCTCTTGACCTGCAAATTAACATCGTCAAGAGCACTGTAGAGGCCGGTTTTGGCGGCCTCCTCATGAAAGGGTTAAAATACACTAAGAGAAGATGATAGGCTTACATGGGCAGTCGTTGTCGTTGCAATACTTAATACAGGTCTATGATAGCAACACGTAGGTGGGTAGAGTAGGGTGGGCTACCAGTCAAAGTATTAAAAAGATATTCGTATAGTTGTCTTTATCTGAGATATTGAAATTTCGGTGTTAAACCTTCTAAAGGATTTTGTTATAAAAACACACAATTGTGCCCAAGTAAGTCACATCTTGGTGGCGGTTGCTTGAAATGACTTCCATAGGCCTAACGTTAGTCAATCGGTCACTGAATACGGATGGTATATTAATACATTAATACCGCGCTCGTGTTGATATCGATGGATCTCTGAGCTTCTTGACTATCAATTTCCAGAAAACTATACAGGTAAGGTGTTGACTATTTTGAAACCAATTTGACTGGGTGCTGTTGCTGCTTGTGGCGGTAACATCGCCCAGTCAAATTAGTTTCAAAATATTCACCAGCATGTTTTGTAAATAGCAAAGACATACAATTCGTACAACGTGTCGGACTATTAAGAATTTAAGACGGACTAAATTGAGTCAGTCATGAAGTCATGATTATGACGTCATCCTATACGTCACGTCGTTGATTATGACATCATATGACGTAATATGATGGATAGACAACATGAAAATTCCCATTAGCAAGTGGTATTAATTATCCCCCCTCCGTCAGAGGACGAGTACATTGTATTCAGGGCAACAATCTATGATTGGCCTTTGTGACCTATAAATATGGGTGGTCTCTTAATACAAGCGTTCCATATTGTGTGGGCCACGCATTACCAAGTGGTATTAGCCATGTAATGCTCAATTTGCTCATGACAATTTCAATAGAGAGATCCATTTCTAGGTATGCCACGCCTATTTCTAGCTAAGCTCCACCCCTTTTTGCGTGTTGGAATCGATGTATATATATATATATATATATACGCTGAATAATGAATTCCCAGACTTCCAATTTCAAGGTAACTATACAGGTAAGCTGATGACTATTTTGAAACTAATTTGACTGGGTGCTTTTAAAGGTTTGCTGCCTCTGGCCGCAACAACGCCAGGTCAAATTAGTTTCAAAATATTCAACACGATGTTGATTAAACAGTAAAGACATACAATTCGTACACTTGCCTGACTATTCAATGTTCATGACTGAGCTCGATACGCCATTCATTTACACATTTTGGATTGTGACGTGAGCCTGTATATGAAGTAATTCATTATGACGTCATATCCTTCAGTTACAGTTCGAACCCAGCCATTATCATAGAAAATGACTGTTGAATAAATAGCAAAGACATACAATTCGAACAGCGTCTAGTCAAATTAGTTTCAAAATATTCAACAGCATGTTGATTAAATAGTAAAGACGTGCAATTCGCATACTTGACTGGCTATTCAATGTTCCTGGTGGAGCTAGATACGTCATTCATTACATATTTTGATTGTGACGTCCAGTTACATCTGACCTAAATAATTATGACGTCATATACAGAAAAGTCCATTATCATAGAAAATGTCCTATGTCTAATTGCCGTCCAAGAGACCATTGTGGCTTTTCCTTTGCAATTTACTACCGGAATTATAGGATCGGTTATCCAACCAGTCATTCCAGTGGTAAACTTTCAAAACAAGTTCTCCGGTGAGTAGCTAATGCAAATGGACATTTCTCACGATCACCGCAAGAAGCCATTTGTGGTCAGCTTGATAGAGTGATAAAGTGGACATATAAGAGACGCCGCGAGTGGGCGTGTGCTTGAGTACTTTCATCTGCAGAAGGAATGATAAACATGGTTTGTACGCAGTCCTCCAGCAAAAGAAGAGTACTTATTTAGAGTAGTTATTTGGAGTTCCATTGGCTGTTTATTAAAATAATTAAGCGGTCATCGCTGCGCAAACTCTATTACAGTCAGACCAGAACAAATAAGAGAACTCGCCATGAATCACGTGCATGAAGATAATAATTATGAGATATCCAGCAATCTAAAAATAGAGTCATGTCTTCGCTCCGAGAATTATTAGATCTCGTATCGATAGAGATCTCGCGAGACACAGCCCCACAATCCCCTGCACGAAATGGCCGCGCCTATAAGCAATTCTAGCCAGCAAAGAGAGAAAGATGCCCGCAGTCTGTCATCAGTCTCCAGTAGGATTTTGCTACCGAACATGAATTCGATAATGGATTGATCCCAGTTATGACAGCCACCTTTTTCGTCATCTGCGCTCTAAAGTAACTCTGTTCTGCCCACGGGCTCGGCCATTACAGAGCGAAATACATCATGTCCGATAAAGTTGACACCGCAACACTGCAACACTCCCCCCCCCCCCTCCCCGCAAGGGGAGGGTTATAAAACTGCCACATTACATCACAGCGCAAGACTCATCCACAGAAAACCAGCCATGTGTATCAATCAATTTACACCAACAAGACAGGAACATAGGCACTCAGGTTGACTGTATTCACAATCTCCAAATTACGGCATTGTAAATCGTAAAACTGTGTGCACTCATTTCCAAGCTGTATTGTAATTTAACTATTATTATTATTATTATTATTATTATTATTATTATTATTATTAATGTGTCTGGTCTAGGCAGGGACGGAGCTAGTCCTACCCATAGAGGAGGATGCTTGGCAGCCCTCCCGCTCTGAAAACACAACTATCTCGGCGGGGTCTTCTTCTTCTTTTCGACCGCTGGTATCACACTTGGATAGCCGTTCTCAAGATGAAATCTGTGGTTTTCTGCAGTTCTTCCACAGGCCCATACAGCTTTTCAACAAAAGAGGTTGACAAAGGCCAGATCTCTTCTTTCAGCAGCTAATACGTACTGCAACATTGAAGTATGTGCTCTGTGGTCGGTTCTGCTTCTCCACAAGGACAAACGGGCGGTGTCGTAAGGTGGAACCGCCTGTACATGTGTTGGTTTAGTCTGTTGTGTCCAGTTCTGTGACGAAAAATGGTCACTTGCTCTGGCCTTGAGAGATGATGGTAGGCATCTTCTGATTGAGGTGTTCTATAGAAAGACTTGATGATAGTCTTCATCTCTGTATGGGTAACCATGTTTTCTGTCTGATTCTCTTCTGCACCCATCTTTGCCATCTTGTCTGCTTCCTCATTTCCTTGGACTCCACAGTGTGAGGGGATCCACTGCAATGCTATCCGAAAGCATTTGATGGTTTGTAGTGCTTCTTCGAGTTGTGGCAGCTTACCTTTGGTGATAGCCTCAAGGACGGAGCGGGCATCAGATAAAAAGAAAATCTGTGCAATAGGGTCTGCTGTTCTGCTGATGGTATTAGTTGCATGAACCAGTGCTTCGACTTCAGCTCTGTAGTTTGTGCAGTGTTTGCCTGTCGGTATTGCAGCTGACTCATGTTGTCCGTTTGGATACTGTATGTGCAGTCCGGCACCTCCGCTCCTAATTGCATCTTTGGCTGATCCATCTGTGTAGATCCTTATCCATGTCTCCTGAGGGTACATTTCTTCCGGCATGGCTAGGGTCAGGGCCTTCTTGCTCACATCACTGTGTTCATCTTTGGTTGTGAGATGAGGTACTGTGGTGCGAATAGCTATGCTCTCTAGTTTGTTTTCCCAGGGTGGAGGATCAAGGGTGTGGTTTGGGTCTTCTATTTGTGCTGGCAACAGTTCTTGGTGTTTCCTTTGAAGTGCTTTTGTCTCTTTCGCAAAGCTTGATCTTTTAAGTCTTCCGGATGACAGCTGTGCTTGCCTGATCTACATCGGGTGATTGTTGAACGATTTGAACTTTGCAGCTTGGATCAGTGCTTTACAATCCCTTCCTTTGCTAAGTGGGGTGATGCCTGCTGTCTGCTCCATTTTTCTATTGGTGTTGATCTCATTCCACCAGTGATGATGCGCACTGCCTGGTTTTGTACTTTGTCGAGGTTCTGTTGATGAGATTTAGCTGCTGTCATCCATGAGCTGGATCCATACTCAAGGTGTGGTCGCACGGCACCTAGGTAGATGGTCTTGAGGATCCTTTCATTGATACCACACTTTGCCCCTGCCAGCTTCCTCATGATGTTTAGCTTTCTTCTGGCCTTTGCCTCTGCGTTCTGGATGTGCTCCTTCCATGTTAATCTTCTGTCATAGGTGACTCCCGGGTATGTCTGCTGGTCCTCGTACCGCCCAGTGTCAGATTGCCAACCTTGGTTTTGGTGGACAGTGAGAAAAGCATGGCTGATGATTTTCCTTTGTTGATGGTAATACACCAGCGATTGGACTAAGCTGTAATTCTGTCCAAGGCGAGCTGCATTCTGTACGTGGCAGTCGTTGTGTACTCCTCGGTGCACCAGAGTACGAGGTCATCTGCATAGAGGGCTGCTTGGATCCCATTGGGCACGTCTGCTACAATGCCATTAATGAAGAGTATGAACAGAGTTGGTGATAATACTCCGCCTTGTGGCACCCTTTGTCTCAGCAATACATTCTATCTAGATTGTCCATCCACCAGCACCCTAGCTCTGCGATTGTGTAGGTATGACTTGGTCCATCGGAACATGTTGCCACCGATGCCTGTGCGCAGAGCTTCACGAGGAGGGCATCCTTCCACACCTTGTCAAATGCCTTCTGCAGATCGATAAAAGCAGCTAGCATCACCTTCTTGGCTTGAAAAGTGTCCTCTATGACCTGTGCAAGATGTGTTATTTGATCCTCTGTGCTCCTGTATCTTCTGAAGCTGGCCTGCTCTGAAACTATAATGTTCTCCGTCTCCAGGTACCACTACAACCGCTGGTTGATGATGCGCTCCATGGTCTTGAATATGCAGCTTGTAAGACTGATAGGACAGTAGCTCAGCACTTTCGTCTTGTTCTTCCATTTTTCAGAATAGGAGTCATTCTGGCTTCCTTCCAGCACTGAGGAACCTCTCCATTGGTCCAACTGAGATTAAAGATGTCTAGCAACTTGCGAAGAGATGCATTACCAAGGTGTTGGATCATTTCATTCGTAATGCCATCTGGCCCGGGAGATTTCTTCTTCTTCAATTGGCAGATAGCCTTCTTCAGTTCTGCTAAACTAATGTCAACTTTCATTGCATCGTGAATGTTTGTGTCTGTTCTTTCCTTTTGCTCTTTTCTAGCATCTTTTTGACGCATTCGTGGTATAGAAATGTTACTTTCTTTTGCATGTCCCTTCGCAAAGGCATCTGTAGCCATCTTTCCTGTCAGTATTTGTCCATCTTCTTCAAGAGTAATCTTCTCTCCCCCGACACCCTCATCATTCAGTGCTTTAGTCAGTCCCCGTGGCTTTGTGCTGTCTGTCTCTAAATTAAACCCTGCCATCTTTTCCCTCCAGCTTCTTCTTTTGGCCTCCAGCTTGGTCTTTAGATACCTGGCTTTAGTTTGTTGTAGCGTGAAGTGGTTTTCATAACAGGGATTACCCTCTGCATCTTCTCTGGCCTTGTCTAGTTTATCATGTGCTGCTTGCAGTTCTGTTGTCCAGTAGGGGAGGTAGTTTTTCCTGAACCCTCGAGGAATCGCTTCGCTGGCAGCCTTAAGGATACTTGAAATAAATTCCTTGACCACGTTTTGTTGATGTTTCTCCCTTCTACTGCTATCTTTTGGGTAGGTCATTGGAACGATTGCTGAACAGACTCCAATTTGCCTTTTTGTAGTTCCACCTTGGATGTTGAGGTGAACTTGTCGAAATACTTCCACTAAGAGAGAAAAGGACTGGGCGGTTGTCGCTTCCTCCTAACTGCGATTGGCGGATTGTTGATGCTGATGAATATTCGTTGTTGATGTGAAAGATGGAAATAAATGTTTTTACTTCTGTTCCCTAGAACAGCGTCCCTATACGTGCGTGATCTTATACATGCATCTGTGTCTTGTTTGTAAGAATGTACTCCAGCCCGTGTCGATCTTGTGCGGGAATATGTAGGTAAGAGAATATTTGAAATTCTCCTTGATATTATACTGTCGAAGTTTTGATGCCACTTCATCGGCCCACGCGCTAATGATCTGTATACATGGTAGAACGATGGTGTTCTTGATCAAAATTAGGACAGTATAGCTGTCTATGACTATTGCAGATCCATTACTTGCGGAAATTAAGTACACTAACACCACCTAGCTGGACTGTGTTTTCCGGGTGGGTGGACTGCCAAGCACACTCCTATGTGGGTAGGACAAGTCCCATCCCCACCTAGACCAAACTTAATTTATTATAAATTATCTCAGAAAATGCGTGCCACAGTTTACAATAACAATGCCGTCGTATGGAGATTGTGAATGCAGTCATTCTGACTGTCTATGTTTCTGTGGTGTTGGTGATTTCATTGATACGCGTGGCTGGTTATCTGCATATGATTTTACGCTGTTGTGAAGGATGACGTTTTTATTACTTCGGGGAGGGGGACGGAAGTAAGTGAAGTGTGGTGTCAACTTTATTGGACATGATGTATTTCACTCTGTACTGTCCGAGCCCATGGGCGGGACAGAGCTACTTTAGAGCATGGTTGACGAAGAAGGGTGCTGTCGTAACTTGAATCAATCCATTATCGAATTCAACTTTTCGGTAGTAAATTCCTACTCGTGAAGGATGACAGACTGCGGGCATCTTGCTCTCTTAATAGTATTGACTGTTATTACGTGTGAATGAAGTATTGTTTTAGCTATTTCCGTATGATGGTTCCTGGGGTAGGGGTGGAGGGTGGTGAGGGAAGGGGGAGGTTCCCCCATAGTGCGTACTGTAGATGGCTGCAGTGTGTTCCTTTCCATATGATCAGTTTTCCGTAAACCGGATAAGAAGGTGATTGTAAAGTGCTGTAGGGAAGTCTGGGCTGCTGTGTGACACTGGTGTATTGTGGATTGGGCATATCCATGTTTCCACGCTGGTGAATGCCGAGTCTGTGTTGCAGTTGCGGAAAAGTCGGGATCACGGCAAGTGATATACTTCCCGCATCATGAGAGAGGAATGTTGCGGAAAATCGTGTCTCTAACTTTTTCGATTTAAAACGTTAGGTGCTTGCTAGATCTTGTTGTTGCTGGTGTTGGTTGTCTCCGTTATACCCTCTCTATAACCGGATATGTATGTAGTATTCGTGCAAGGTGTATTGACGTATCCAGCCCTGCCGGCAAGTGTGTTCTGTGTGCTCTTGGATTTCTGTGTCCGGTGTGATGTTCTGACTGCCCACAGTGGGGCTTGGCAGAGGATATGTGGACAGGGTTCCTAGTTGGAATGGGGGAAATGGTCATCTCCCATTACACGACGGTTGGTACTCTGTCATAGTTTCTAAGTACCTAGAAAATTCGAACCGAGAGTCTGCTGAACAGGCTGTTTCTCTTCCCACAGCCTGCGGGGTGGGGGTGGGGATGGGGAGGGGGGTAGAGGGTGGTGGTGGGGGTCTACAGACGACAAGTGGAGTGTGAAGTGGATAGGACTTGGTGCATAGATGAGAGATGCGTTGGAGATGGGGCGGTGGTCGTGCATATGGAGAGGGAGCATGTTGGGGGCATGGTTGCGCAATTTTGGGGCGTGGTTGGGTACACCAAGTTGTGCGGTGCCACTGTTTTTCAAAACGAGCGAAGGCCACATCCGGCCTCTGCACTTCCATGCTATTCACTACATGTTCCACCCACAAGAAGCATGGCCCAGGGCGGCCTCCGCTTCCGCTTGTGGTAACTCTATAATGGAGGGTATAGCATGAAGTGGGTGGGAATGGGAAGAGGTCTGCGGAACAACTTTTCCGTCCTTTTTCTTGGCCAACACAAATTAGAAAGACTTCAGATATGACTTCCCAGATCGAGTATGCCCGCACCGAGGAGGCAGAGGGCGAGTACGTATATCGGCATCGTCCCCAGTGTTAGTCGCTTGTTCACCGGACTCCTGGCTTGGTAGGAGAAGGGTCGAACTGGCACCACGGTGCTCTAGACTAACATCAGGAGTATTCGTCTCTGTAGAGACATCTGTCTGGGTACCGGTGCCATATGAAATGCCCAGTTTGAGCTCTGGTACGGGGTTGTCACTGACACATGGTTTAAGCCGATCAAAGTGGATGACTGAGGTCAGGCCATCCGAAGCGCGCATATGGTAGGTCACGTCTGATGTCTTACCTACTACCACATTGGACCCGTTCCACTGGTAACTGGTTTCCTTCGTCAACATCTCCGCCAGTGTACGGTTGAATCTTTTGACCATACCGTCACTGTGGGTATGATATGATGTAGTTCTCGTTTTGACGATATGGAACGATTTTCAGAGCTCGGAGATCAGCTGGCTCTCAAAATTACTTCCTTGATCGGAGTGCAGCTCATAGGGCATTCCAAACTGGCAGAACACATTTGCTTGCCAAGACCTCCACTATTGTGGATGCCTCTTCGTCTAGCAGAGTGAATGCTTCCACCCACTTCGTAAAATAATCTTGTAATACGAGGATGTTTTTGTTTCCATCATCCCTCATATTCAAGGGTCCGAGCACATCAATAGCCACTCGCTCCCATGGTGCACCAACAATTTTTACTTGTAATGGTGCGGAATGGTGCTAACCAACAGTGCATCTTTGACATGGGACACATCTGGTGACCCATGCCATTACACCATCGGGAATTCCGATCCAGTGGAATCTCTGTTTTATTCTAGTTAATGTCCGCTCAACAGCTAGATGGCCGGCGTTATCATGCAACTGTTGTAATATTGTTTCACGATAACATTCCGGAATTATCAGGCAGTTGTTAATGTAGCGAATTCCTTGTTGTATGTGGCATTCCTCGAACCACTGGTAGTAGTACTTGGCTGTTGTGGATAACAGTGTAACAGATTCCCGGGGAGGACGTACCCCCTCATGGATCCACGTGTATATATTTCATGTCTGCGCGTCTGTTGCTTGTTCATGAGCAACTTTATCCAATGTTCCCCTCTGTGCACCGCAATTTGGAGAACACCAGAGATGGCTGTGTTGTATGTGTCATGGTGGTGGCTACTTCGGGTTCATTCTCGAGCCCGATTCTGCTGAAGGCGTCGGCATTTCCATGCAGTTTGCCGGATCTATGAACCACATTGAAGTTAAAAGCCTGCAGGGGACTCAGATTTTTAAGGTTGTGGAGCCCGCATATGGAAGTGTGATCCGTATGTTAAGTAAATGGGTGGCCATACAGAAAGTGGTTATAATACTTGACAAAATAGACTGCAGCCAGTAATTCCTGCTTAGTGGTTGCATAACGTTACTCTGTTTTATTTAGTGTATGCGAACCATAACCCAATACCTGCTCCGTTCCGTCCTCTGTGACCTGAGATAGAACTGCCCCAATGGCGTAGGCTGATGCATCAGTGTTCTGGATGAAATCGAGGTTAGGGTTAAGATGAGCGAGAATAGGAGTGGTCGTCAAGAGTTCCTTCAATGCCCTGAAGGAATCTTCACACTCACTCATCCACTCGAAGGGTCGATCCTTTTCGGTGATCTTGAAGAGAGGTGATGCAATCTCACTGAAATGATGGATATATCGACGATAGTATTGACAGAGACCAAGGAAGTTCCTAGTTTCCGTGACAGACTCAGGGGTCTGCCACTCCACCATGGCTTTTGTTTTTGACGGTTGGGTGGCCACTCCATCACTGGATGTGATGTGTCCTAGGAACTTGACGCTCTGTCTGAAGAGATGACATTTCTTGGGTTTGAGCTTCAAGTTAGCCATGTGGAATCTTGAAGGCACGGTGTCTAAATTGGAAAGAGTTTGCTCAACCGTTGAACCAAAGAGGATTACGTCGGCATTGTAACCCAGACAGATTTCCCATTGCAGGCTAATTAATACCTGCTCAATGAGATGCTTGAAAGTTCCAGGAGCATTGCTCAAGCCATAGGGCATCTTACAGAATTGAAAAAGACCGTGTTGGCATACATATGCGGTCTTCTCCATGTCAGCCTCATCCATGGCTACCTGCCAGTACTCACTAGCTAAATCAAGAGTACAAAACCACTTGGCTCCGGACAAGGAATCTAAGGTCTAATCTATCAGGGGTAATGGATAAGCATCTTTGACGCTAAGATCATTAAGGCATTTTTGCCTACTAGTACAATGGGACTGGCCCAAGGGGATGCTGATGGCTCAATTATTCTGGTCCGCAACATGTCCTCTACTTGTTGGTGTGCCTCCGCTTCCTTAAGAATCGGGCGACATCTAACGGGTTGACGTACAGGTCGGTTGTTTCCGGTGTTGATGGAGTATCGTACTAGATGAGTTTCTCTGAGGTCCATGCCTCCTGATCGAAAACTATCATGACATTTATGCAGTAATTTCCTTATTTGTAATTTTTGGGATTGAATCAATCCAATTGTGGCATGCAAATATAGGTCATGTAGATGTTCAGGCAATTATCAGACGTTGTTGTTGTTGTGTTTGCGGTTGGGACTGTTTCCAGTGATATCACATCCACCAAATGGCCACAACGGACTCCTGATTCAAGTGTTATTGGGTCCGCTGGGCCATTGAATATGCAGAATGGAATGTGTTCCTTATTGGTGGTGTCCACGATAAAGCAGGGACTGGCGCATTGTGAGGCGAGCATGTATTTAGGGTCGGGTTCCAGCATGACTGTGTGAGTGTTGTTTCCTAATTGTGGTGAGTGGCCCACGTGATCCTTTCCTGTCCCAGCTCAACTGTGGCAGTGGTCGCTAATATCACCGCACACGTATCGTATAATGACGACTCTGATCCAAGGGGTATCTGTCGGCCATGTATGTCTAGTTCCTGCTGCTTACAATGTATAATGGCTTCGCTGGCACTGAGGAAATCATAATCAAGAAGGGCATCATTTTGGCTGGAGGCAATAACAACTCGCTGTATGAATTGCATCTCCTCTATCTGTATTACGACGTTTACTACTCCAGCCATGGGTACATCTGCTCCCGTAGCTGTGTGTAAAAAGATGTTTGTAGGCTTAGGGGTTGGCTTCTCATGAGGCGGGATGCTCTCATACAAGCGCTTGTTAAAGACAGGGATGGAAGCTCGGGTGTCCACAGTGGCTAAACAGATAGGCACCTTTATATATTACTTACGGTGAGCCTGCGGAAGAGTCTCCAATAATACCATTTGAGGCAGTGATCGTGGTGCAATATCATTCTGTATATAGGCGGCTTGTTTCCGGATAGCTTCCATGAGTGCAGTTGGTGGCTGAGTATGGAAAGGGCTGACTCATCATCGCTGCTGCTGTGATTGCATGGGCGACGACGGGGTCGGGGTTAGCAGTGGTGGTGGTGTTGTTGCTGATTTTGTGTAAGCTGTGTTGGTGTATACTGCAGTGTGGATAGGATTCTCACGTTTACTGAGGAGGGCTACCTGTGTGAGCCCCTTTTTACACCATGACATGGGATGCTTAGTTGAAGCGCAGAAGAAGCAACATCGTTGTGGGATGTTCCTTTTCTTTGTACGATGTTTCTTCTTCTGGATACATGATGTTGAATGGGTACTTTCCTCGGAATCACTGCTGATGGTGTATGTCGGTGATGTGGCTGTAAGAGGCGGTGAGTTGCAAACCACCAAAGGACACTGCGTGTTAAGTGCCTTGGAAGTCGGACGTGGTGCTTGCAAAAACGATGTTTCAGCAGAGGTGCTACAACCTACCACTGCCGTTTTACATAAGAAAGAAGGATGTGTAAATGCGGAAAATGTTGGGTCACTTTTTCCACAGGGGGAAGATGGCACCGTCATGGAAGAAGCCTGGTGCCGGTGAATGTATGAAGTTGTAGGAATATGTTGATGAGCAGGTGTAGCCACCCGACGTAGTTGTTCAGAGGCCGTAGTTGAGACAGGTTGTAGGAATGGGCACCGAAGTGACTCTGTAATCGGTGCCCATGCCAGTTTGACGGATTCTCTGGCTGCGGGGTTCATCGGTCAGCAGTTGAGGTTGTAGATGAAGGACGGTTTGGGCATTGTTCCCGTCAATGGCCCGTCTGACCACATCCAAAGCATGTGTTTGATGGCGGTGCTGATACTGTGGTTGATTGCGGTCTAGTGGGGGATTGTGTTGCTACGGTAGTGCTGAGTGTCGTCACAAGGTTGGTGAGTGCTGAGATCTGGTTAGTTATCTCTTCTAACCGTTCATGCTTGTTTTGTCTAATGTTATTGTTGTGCTGGTTCCCACGTCCTTGGGCATTGTTGTGGCGTCCACGATGGGATTGGCCACGCCCTCCCCCTCTAGATGCGTGATTTTAACCCGGGTTTTCTGATTGTGTGTGTTGTTCATTGTCGGTGGCACTTGCGGATGTAGTAGTTGATTCGGTTGTAGTTGCGACATTAACATCATTCATTTCATTAATTGGATGTAGTTGGCAGTGATTATTTCTTTCCCGCTCCAAGAAGTTCGATCCGAACTGTGGTAGCCGTTAGTTGTTGAAGGCTCCCGTACTCCATGAGAAACAGTTTTTCTTTGAGGGTGGGCTCTCCGCTTAATGAGTCTATGAAAGTATTGGGATGTAGATGTCTTATGCCTTCGATATTTGTGCTAGACATGGGTAACAAGACGACGGATGCGACTCACTAATTCCGGCAATGTTTCCTCTGAGAGTCGACATAGAGTCTTCAGTTGAAGCCGACTTGTTTCTCCAAGGGCGGTGTCACCGAATCTTTCCAACAACACGTTCTCTAGTTCATTGCAAGATGGTGTGTAGTCTGTGTCTAAGTCTGCCAGAACTTGTAAAGCTTTTCCAGACAATTTTGTGGCTAAATACTCTCCCATCTGTTGATTACTCCACTGGTTTGACTTCGAATTGAACTTTGTAATTAGCCCAATCAGTCTCCCCACTAAATTCGGGGGTGGGGGTGGGGGGGGGGGGTGAGAAGGATCTAGCCATGTCCTCATGGAGAAGTAATTGGCGCAAAACCTGGTGCTGGTGCTGGTGAAACTGATGAGAATGCAGATGTGGGTCAGCATGTAATTGGTGGTGTTGCTCGTCGATGTCCCTGATGGTACTGACACATTCGTGAAGGCAATTCTCTGTGATGATGTGCTGCATGGTACATTGGTTCTGCTGAATACCGCCCTGATGCGGGTCCATAGACAGGTGTAGGTCTATAGACTGGTGGAAGCATGTTGTGTAGATGACGTGGGTATTCCTGATGCAGTGAGACATATTCCTCGTACGAAGGCCATTCAGGTGACTGATGTGAATGATGTGCATAGTGTGTATGTTGTCTGATGTATTGCTGGAATGGTGTAGCCATATCCTCCGGTTCATAGTGCTTGTACCCTTTGGCCTTCCCGGTGTGGTTCCCTGTCCCTGCCACACCGGACGCAGCCGAAGCTGGGTACCTCTCTGCATGTGCCTGAGATAAAGACCTGTCCAAGCTATGAGGCCATAATCCGGGACAGAGTCAAGGCACACACTGATGGCTCCCGACCCGAGTGGACACAGTACTGGACGCCAACTAAGCGTCATCTTGGCAAGGGGCCATAGCCCTGCATAGACCGCACCATGGATGCAATGCCCGCTAGATGTCATTGGCTAAGGGCCCCGCATAGATCGTACTTAGACGTCATTTTGGCAAGAGGCCCCGCACAGACCATACTAGCAAGGTCATCCACCCCACAGGAACCTGGCATCTCCGACTGCTCCACCCGTCCGGCAAGAGACAGGTTACACCGTCTCACGCACATACCAGCCTGCTTCCCAAAGAATCACTTTTCATGACCTCTGATCACAGGAGGCATGACTCACAATACGAATGCTTGCCATGGCTTGATTGTACATTGAGCCATCTTGACCACTCATAACCAGAAATGGGTTGATGAACTGACATAATCAAGACGACTGCCCAGCGATCCAGTCTATAGCGATCACCATCTGAGCTCATTCTCAGGAGCAACCGACGGTCTGATCCATACTTATCTGCCAACAGAATACGAACTTTGACCGTTTCCCCCGGCCTTGCCTGCAGGTCATCTCTAGCAAACACAGCAAACTTCTAATCTGCCAGAGATGTCCTGGGTTTGGACTATCATCCACTCACCCGCATGTCCACTTACTGAGATCGGATGAACGAAAAATCCCAGTAGCCCAAACAGTGCACCACAGTAGGATGTTGATTCATCCTTCGTTAGACATGGAGGGCTTCAGTATCTCCTCTGCACTATACCAGGAATTGTACATGTCCCCGGACCCTCGTGGGCCCACTGCCGCCTGCTACCACGAACCCCTCGAGGAGCCTATCCATCTTAGTTCACGGTCCTGATGAATAAAAAGGAGCTGATGTGCGAAAAGGAGGTCATACGATGGGATATGGTAAATGAGTATTCGGCCACTGATCACCCATTGATGACGTAGGTGAAAATAATGGTCATGAGGGCGGTAGTTGCCCCCATAGGGGTCTTTGACGTGGTCGTCCGTGATCTGATTGGTGAGAACTCGTGTTGTGGAGGTGCTGGTTGTTCCGCTCCGATTAAATTTGTTACATTGTCGGTGAGCACGCGAGCAATACGTCCATCATATGATGCTACCTCTAAATCGAGGGAATACTGACTGTCAGATGAAGGAGATTGAAACTCACAGTTGGTGAGTGTAGGCATGGGTTCACTTCTCGTTCGAGCCCCACATCGGGCGCCACTTGTAGCTTGCGGGGGTATGTGCTGGTCCACCGTTAAATATTTGCCGATCGCACCACAAGTGCGCGATGACCAGGATGGCTGGTTATCTGCGGATCTCGGGGTTGTGGATCCCATATGATGTCTCTCTGCGGTGTACAGAAATCGACACACTGATGTTCCAGTGGGCCCGTGCAACAATTGCCGCTGAGATTGAACCACACAGTGTCATCCCAGCTGTTTGTGTCACCGGTGTGTCTATCCATACGAATTTAGAGAATGGAATAATTATAATAATATACTAGAAATATCAATAGGTACTATACAAACAAGGTGAATCATTTGACAGTAAAATGAGCACAATACTACACAATATAGAGCTAGCTGGTGTCCTTTCCGGAGGTACCACACAGATCCTTGAATCCGCACACGTATCCCCGCAAGAGAAGCATCCGCATATGAGATCACTGAGTAACTTAATATAAGTTAATATACCCCTGACATAGACAGAGAGAACATTATTGCTGCGAGAGGAAAGTGCCTCGTGCGGGCCTCCGTCACCGACTATTTCATGATGGTGTGAGAGGAATGTGCCTCACGTGGGCCTCCGTCACAGGAATTCTCGCTGTTGTGAGAGGCAAGTGCTTCACGCGGGCCTCCATCACAGATAAATGCCTTAAACGTCGAAGCAGAGGAAAAGAGTTGGCAAAATGGGCCACTCTTTTGTTCATCAGAAAATGCTAAGTGCTGAAAAATCCTAGTGAAGCCATAATTAACGTGATGCGTACTGGTTTACGTGAAGGCGGAACTAGGGATTTCCGAAAAATTCCCACGTCGCCGTCTTATGTAGTTCCAAGATGCTGTATTGGTAGATGCCGCTTTATTTATGTGGGCCTTCTGCTACAGTCTAGCCTACCAATTAAGTGTTAGAAACGAAAACTAGCTTTGGCCGCAAGTGGCAGAAATTCCTCCCTATCGTTAGATACAACTGTCCAATGGGCGCAGATGCCTAGCTTCCCGTAGGTCGCTTTGAAAGAGCATCTACCTCCATGGACGATATGCGTACATGTTACATCGCAACGCATCCGAATTTGATGAAAATCCACCTACCTTGCTCTGCAACCACATAAAAGATCACCTGGACGATGGCTACATTTCACATAAGAAGGTTTTATCACTGACATATCGTTAAGGCGGGGATAGAGAGGTGAATATCCATTATGAGTGTCCATCCCATGAGGGTGTGGCGGATTCCAAGATCCTTCCCAGACACTCCGACGAGTCGGATGGAGATGCATGTCTCGTTCATCACCGTTTCCTACGGATCTAACTTTTGACCTGTCGTTAGGAGTAGGTTCCAACGTGCCCAGATATGCACTGCAGGCCGGTAAATAAACCTATCAAACTCACATTAATAACTATATGTTTTCGCAGTGCTTTCATTCGTTGGCGGGGTTATCTAGCTAACAAGTATCCGAGGATACGGGGGAGGGGGGGGGGTAGATGTATGTAAATCAGCACTTTAACCATCACCGCTCGAAAACCTCCAATAGTTACCCAGGCTCGGATCAGATCAACGTGCTGATGGGACATCCAAACAATTAAGAGCCATACGGCTAGTGGATCGTGGAAAGAGACAATAACTTGATATATACGAGGCCTTATAGGTATTTGGCCAATTTTACACAACCTTGCCGGAGTGCGGGGCTACATTATCACAACAACCGGAAAAGAGGCGTACACTATATGTCTCCTAATGAAGAGATTGTCCCTAACCACTTTAACCCATCCTATTGTGCTGAATAGTAAGTTTTAGTTGGTAACATGCCGGGCTCAAACCTTTAGAGCACGGTCAGCGACCTCAGTGTAAAATTAATGATGGTAGGAATAAGTGATGCGGATAGAAATGTTGCTTGTTAGTATTTCCTGGCGTACTGCGGACTAAGTTTTCTATAATTAAACAAAACATATCAACGAAATGGCTACCTGCCATATACAACTAACCGATGAAATGAACAATGACAATTTATATATAAGAATTATTGAGGTAGTAAGTATCAGGTTGATGGACCTAATCGGTGCGGTTAGTTAAAGCACCAACAGTAAATAAGGATAATACGAACAGTAATAAGGAAATTATAAATTGCGGTCCTAAGACCTGGAAGGCACCTATTAGTCATTAGTGCCATATACGGAAATAATAATTAGATGTACAATAGCATAGTAACTTGAGTACCTAATATTCGTCGGTACGGAAGAGGCTACTATGTTACTGAAATTGAGGCGGTAACATATTCATAGCATGAGCTGACACATTCTCTGGAGCTGGAGGGATTTCTGCAGGCTGGTCTCCGCAGGTTGGCTCCGCAAGCTGACTCTTCCAGGCAGGGTAGATACGGTGTATACTCATAACAGTGAAACAGAACAGTGAAGTAGCATCTATTAGATAGTCTCTATAAGTAAATCATAATTTATACGGAAGTTAGAAAGTTCTCCGTCCGGCGACGGAAGTAGTAAAGTTAAAGGCTGCCCATTAACAGAGAGGGTGGTATAATAAAGTTAAGCAGATACATAACTTGGCACATGGTGCGAGATGCATCGCATAGCTCTTGCGGCACACCTAGCAAAGTCCACCAGACTGTGGTCCAAAAGTTAATTAAAACACACACGACATGCAGTGCGGAATTTAGTGTTCACTTTTCAGCGTGGTTGGCAGATCCGTCGAGTCGTCCACCAAGAATCACCATAGCTCTACATCGCGTAGGATTACATTCCGGGCCCACACGGCCCCTCCCGCAGAAATTACGTTAGGAAAGTCTGGATGAGGAAGGTTTAGCTTTAAATTTAGTTTATTACTCCCTGATGGCCGTTCGGGAGTATTCAAAATTCCGTGGAAGCCGAGGACGTCCTACACCATGGATGTGCTGGGTTCCATAAGACACCAGTTGAAGTGAAGATCAGCAGGTTACATCCGTCATCCAGGTAGTCCAGTCGACCTGAGCGGGTCTGGCTTCCACGCCAGTGATGCTCCTGATCCTCGATTTTTCACACCTTTTATACTCGCTGTGATGTCAGGGCTGGGCGCCTCAACCAATCAGCGGCCGAGCGCCAGCCAATCAACGTGCTGGTATGCTAGTGACGTATCGGCCACGTGTACACAGATCTCTGTTTTAGTTTAATATATACACACGACTACGACGTTATAGCAATATTCTAAGTATAATTTAGCGGGGAGCTTCGACAATAACTCAGCCATTTCTGTGCTGATTTTGAAACGGTTTGCAGATTTGGAAAGCTCGTTTAATTCTGGTCCTAATCGGGACCAAGAACAACGAGAACGGATAAATTATAAACATTTACGAGTACCTACTCGGTACACTATAGGCATGCACTCGCTTCCAATTCCGAGACGTGTTGTCAGGGAAGCCCTGACGCGCGCTCATGCACACCACGCGCTCTATCGGACTTAGCCGATTCTCTCATAGGGCCTGTGTACACGTACAATCTTACCCAGGATAACAGGGGGGGGGGGGGGGGGGGCGAGCTTGGAGCGAATCCGGAGTGGCCGTTCCGTACCCAGCATTGCTGGGACGGTCAGTATCCGTCCGGTCGGTCCATGCTACACGTCACTAGTAGAGCTGTAGACCGGGCACGCTGTCCGAAGAGAAGACGAGGTAGTGTGTCCAACTTTCCCCAGACTGTGCGCCAAGCTATTAGCTCACCGGCAGCACCACGCTACTCCGACGCCACGATAACGTTACACATGGTCTACGGGATCTGCGCGTAGTCCCGCCCGGCTCCCGCCCGTGCACCGCGACGATGTAGCTTGTACGACTTTGCACGGGGGTATGATTATAGCATACGCTATTACCGTGATATAACTCAAACTGACACCAGTAGCTTTTAAATTGTGATCTTAGCTACTCATTTAGACTTATCTAAACACGACGTGAATTAATTAGCTTTGTTGTGATAACTCCGGCGCTCAAAAATACAGCGCCAATAAACATGGTTATATTGTATCCGAATTGCGCCAATTTAAAAATCACTCGGAACTCGCACTGTGACCTACCTGTTTAGATTAGCAGAAAGTTAAATATAGGTAATCATGTGATTTTAATAGAATTGTGATAATTCTTCATGCAGCACAAGGCGCCGATCATACGTACACGAATTAAGTAGAAAATCATTTTATACCCAATTAGATTATGTTAACACTGAATACGAAAGACCAATAGAAAGTCAATCATTTACAATTTTATAAATATTATCATGTATGGTAAATATTTCGAAACTAATTAGTCTGGGATTTGGTGCTACAAACATCAGTAGCATCTTGCCGTCAAAATAGTTTCAAAATATTGGAAATATTACAGACAGGGTGCAATTCATCATAGGCAATTTAGTAGGAATATAAATTAACGGAAATGTTGACTGTTCAGATGGGTCTGCGCTTTAACCCTTTACTGGACAAATTTGGTCAATATAATTATAATTGTTTATGGAATTTGCAGAAAAGGAAGATTAAAAAAAAAATTTACCCATAGAGTGTCTGGTTTCATTATCGAGCCAGTAATTCCAGTGGAAAATTGTCAAAAATATACTTCTTTAGCTATGCAAATTGACAGCTCTCAAAACCTCTTCAGAGGCCGACTTAGCAGCAAAATTTGTAATTTTAAAAACTGATTAATCAGTATTGAATAAATCAAAAACTCGGTTTTTCGGTTTGAGCATGATTACGACGCTTTGCAAACCGTCACCAGATTGAACCCGTTTACGGTGTGAGATCGGTATATCTCGCAGCTCTACCTCCAGTACCATCTAATTATTCCATGACGAAGAATAGAACCAGAAAGATGGTACATAGACTGAGTAGTGAGCCAGAACCTCTTAAGAAATATTCAGATTTCATTGAAGAACAGAAGACCAGAGGTTTCATTGAGATAGTCGATTCGATACAGTCACCCCGCAGAGAACACTATATACCTCACCATCCTGTTTTTAGGGATTCAGCAACGGCGCCAGTCAGAATCGTATATAATTGTAGCCGTCGCCAATCCGCAGCCAACCTAGTCTTAGCGATTGCTTATTATCGGGACCACAGGTTCTCAATGATTTAACATCTATGTTAGTTCGTTTTCGTACTCATCTATATGGTCTCACAACTGATATTGAGAAAGCGTTTATGCACATTGGTTTGGATGAAGAAGATCGTGATGTAACTCGCTTCTTCTGGCTACACAATCCAGATGACCCGGAAAGTGACTTTGACGTATACAGATTTAAGTCAGTTTTATTTGGTGCAACATGTTCACCATTTATTTTGAGTGTCACATTGATAAAGCATCTCAGATAGTCTTACAACCCAGTAGGTAAGACATTAAAGCAGGATATTTATGTTGATAATGCATTATGTGGAGTAGGTAGTGAAGATGCAGCGGTCAAGTATTTCAACGACGAAAGATCCGTAATGTTAGGTGGCAAATTCAATCAAAATTTAAATTGACGTGTGAAGCAGATCCAAAGGTAGAAATAATTTGTATATACATGACCGAAGTGCAATGTCGATGAGTGTATTTGAGGAATGTGCCTAAGATTTGTTGTCCCCCCACACCCCCTCCCCAACACCCCCACCCCCGCCCATATATAGAATGGCAGGAGGGTGTGGCAGGGGGCTCCATCGAAAGAATGTAAAAATTAGATGCGCTTAGACGCCATCTCCTGTATCTCCTACATCTCTGAGTAATAAATATCATCCTCTTGGATTTTTAATACTGCGCTATTTATATGAACATGAGCTCCACCCCACCCACCCCTACCAACTCGTACGGTCGTGATACACGTGTCTAGCCATGTCAAACCCTTGGAGTTTTAACCATAAAAGATGATGCCATTGTTGGGCTTAGTATCATTGGACTTGGGTCGTTATCGCCATTGGCAGGCTCTCTTCCATGATTTCCTAGAGCAAACAAGCACATAGCTTTGGGAGTGAAAATGAACAGAACAATACGATTATGAGAGGAAGTCAGAGAAACTATCAGGACTGTTCGGCTGTTAACCAGTCTCTGTGGTTTCTCGGGGAAGAAACCGCGTGTATCATTCTCCAATGTGTGGGACTGGTGAAAATGGATCTACAACACCCCTCCCCCTGATCTAATGAAAAGGTGGAGAGAGAGAGAGAGAGCGAGAGAGAGAGAGAGAGAGAAAGAGAGAGAGAGAGAGAGCGAGAGAGAGAGAGAGAGAGGGAGGGAGAGGGAGAGAGAGGCGGACGGGGCAGGGAGGGAGGGAGGGAAAGAGAGAGCTGACTTTACCGTAATTCCGAGGATATTTTTCGACCTGCATTGTGGGGACATACTGTAATTCCGGGGACAAAATCCTGGTCCCCACAGTTACGGCGGCTTAAGCGATCGGGCTAAGCGTTCACGAAACGTCTAAATATGTATTGGTTTTTTTCGTCCCCCAAAAATATGCGTAGGTGATTTACCTCTCGATATTTTTTTTTCAACCTCTCTTTCACATTTCAATGTCCCCATAAAATGTACAAATTCTCACTTTTTAATGAGTAGTGCATACGAACAAGTGCTATGCTAAGCATGTGTGTTGTATAGGCTAGGGATGCGGAAATCCCTTGTCCGTCTCTCTTCTATATACTGTTTAAATCTCCCTGAAGTCGGGACTCTCTCATATGTCCCCGCCCAGTGTGAGGGCTCTCTCATATCGCACTTCCACTTGTGAGGACAGTACCAACAAGATTTTTCGAACGTTTTTTGCTAATGTAAATAATCAAAACCACTTTTTAACGAGCAAAGAGTCGTTTTCCAAAATCAGCTTGCCTTGAACGATATTTCTCTTGCTTATCTTGCGGTCAACCAGCTTCTATACGGGACTTACACTGCCAACTTGGAAATGAATAAACTGATCTGTAATACGGTATGTCAATACATAATTAACACCAACCGCTTTCAGTAGCTTCCCGTTCGCGAACTTATGGTTTAAGGGGTAAATGGACAGCAGCCCAACACGTACAGGTCGGGGCGAAGGCAGCACCTAGAGCTCACCTCTGCTATTCTTCCATTTGATCTTATTCCTCGCTCTCTCTATCTCTCACCCTCTCCCCCCCCCCCCCCCCCCCTTCCTCCTCTCTCTCTATCTCAGTCTTTCTTCCTACTCTCCCCCACCTCACACTCAACATCCACACACTTATGCACACCAATAGACTACAATTAATTAAACTATTATGATTTGCCGCCATTTTGTTGTAAAAAAGTTTTGAATAAATCTGTATGTGTATGGGAGACACGGGCATAAGACTCTAAGTCTTATCGGGCTTCCATCTGAACAAAGTAAATCACGTTTAAACCAAGACCACTCTTTAGATATAAGTGTAAAACGCATAGGACACCCATAAAACGCTCTAAGCGACAAACTGCTGGTCACCGCATATCGTGTCATTCTTGCCAAAGATGGATCGCGTATTCATGTATTTACTCGCAGACATGCATTAATCTAGCTTTTCTGTTGCAAATGTCTGGATAAACGTGAGTGTAACCCTTTGACGACGAAGCCGGCCCAAACCGGCTTCTGTAGTGGTCTTGAGGTATGTTGATTTGCAGGCCAAGAGAAGACTATTTTTTAAAATTGACCACTGGAATGACTGGCTCGGTAACCGAGCCAGCCATTTAGGTGGTCAATTAAAAAAAATAGTCTTCTCTTGGCCTGCAAATGAACATTCAATGAGTAAATACTTTAATTTGTTGAACAAATTTGGTCATTAATGGGTAAAGATTCTAGCGAACGATACGGTACACATCGGAAATAATATAAAATGTTTCCAAAACAAATACAGAAACATTTAGTTAGTACAACTTTGAACACAATCTAGGAAATCTTCTGTTGACAATTTTAAACATAATTAAATTGGAAGAGAAATGGCTTCCACTCCGATTATGTTCAAAATATTCAACTGTATGTTATTTCGGAGCTGTAAGCTTAATGCAAGTCATGATGCTGTTTTTAGTTCCCTCCAATAATTAGAATCACCGCGACGCGATACGTTGCTCAAAATCTGATAACGCGCTCTGCTACCCAGGCTCACCCCACCCCATGGATCACCACTGTATAGGCCTACATGCATTGTTGACTATTTACTTACTTGGTATGTCATATAGAATTAGATATAATTATTAGCATTGCCAATATGGTTCGTCGATAAAATTTAAACAACGCATACCGCGGTGCTCTTGCATAGGGTGCTTATTCCTAAAAGAATGAGAAAATGTCGTCATCATCGACGTGCCTGTGTGTCTAATATGTTGATAAATTCTTTTGGTTAACTAATTGCGGAAATTCAGAAATGTTACTCGTCTCGGGCAGCTTCTAAGTAAACATCTTAAATGGCCATATAAACGCTGACCTCATCCCATGCATCTGTACATATGTATATAGATATAGATACATTTATATTTTATTTTCGGTGTTCCGACTTAATCTTGACCCTTCCACCAAGGGTTCCTGTCTGGTCCGGTAATTTGCACCACATCATAGGTGCATATCCAATACATACAGTTATTATTGTATATTGCATGTGTATATGTGGTGGGATATGGATTGCTGCTTCCAGGCAGGTTGGTTGAAAAGATCTAGGTAATTATTTCCACATCATTAAGACATGGTAAAACCTGGTATATGATCTTATAGGGTTTACGAATTGTTTAAGATTAAGTTTTATTGTTCTTTTCATAACTGTAGGGTCCTAAACTGTACTGTGCCGATTAGCCGTAATGGCATAAAAAGCAATAAAGTATGTATTCAGATAATATATTTTTCTGTTGTGTGTGAATATATTTGCAAATAATTAACAGATTATATTCATGGTTGTTGCCGTGTGAGTTTTATATGCAGGCATAGCATGTCGCGGCACCCATTGTTTTGCCTGTTGATGGCGGTGTTGGTGTTTAAATTGGTGTTGGTTTTGGTGTTGGTGGTGAACAGTTAGTGATGGTGGTGGTGGTGGTGACACAATTCCCATCCTTGTCGCGTATGCTGAGAGCTCCGCTCCCGCACCGAGTAGATATATGTAAATAATTTTTGTCCGTACAGCGGGGCTATGCGAGTGGGCGTATGTTAGCCCGATGCGTGGGTTATGTTGTCAGATTCGGAGACGCGGTTAGGGCTGAATGGTGATGGGTTGACGCATTGGGAGGGAGCACAGAAGCAGCCACCACGGTATTCCATTAAAATATGAACTATTCAAGAAAGGTAACTCTTAATAGTTAAAGTTTGACCCCATTCAAGGGAGATAACTAATGTAATTGATATTGTGAATTTACCAAGACAACGATTTATAAAGATCTATATCACCCATCTGGTGGAATATTTTTAATGGACGTGTGATGTTAGACGGTGAGATCGTCGCAAGCTTACAACCATGGAAAATATCAACAACACTTGCACTCACAACAACAACAACAACAACAACAATGCGCTTCTCCTTGTGTAAAAACAGCCATAAGTATAATATACTAATAGTGAACCTGGAAACAAAATCCGTGTGCAGCAACATGGTCGTGGTGGGATTGTAAAAGTAAACCCACGTAAATAGTTCCGACCTGGCTTTAACTATCACCAGAACACTCGCATCGTGAGCAACAATGCTAACAACGTACTGTCAAATGCGTATAGAAGAGCAGGGTCCCGGCAAATTGACCATCCTCGGGTTGAGCACAAGACTACTACTAGGGCGCAGAGTGTTAGTATCCATATCAAGACCTCTAACTGCAAAACCTTAACTGATGCGCCTAATGGGAACGAACTAACTGCTGCACATCCTCGACCAGGGCAAGTTACTCAATCGACTGCCCACAAAGCTAGCAGTCTCTGCGATGAGGTACACCCTGCTTACCAATCTGTCCAAAACACACAGAACAATGGGTATGCTGACAGTCATAATCAATGCAGTGGCATTAAGCAAAACACGACATCACCCGCTCTAGTACCGCCTTTTTAGGCAAAAACGGGCCTCCTCAACAGGCCGCCGGAGAAAAGCCACTTCTCTCTAGCGCTGAACAACGCCTTCAGACTATAGACTTGAAGGCAGTTCCACCGATAGTGCTAGATCCCTGCAATACACCACTGGATCTCTCAGTACCGGAAGTGACATCTCGAAGTCCTTAGCCATTACCAGCTTTAATGTTGAAGGCATTCGAGGTAATGCTCCTTGCTTACAGTGAATCTCCCAGTACACAGATATTATCTGTGGCCAGGAGCACTGGCTCTGGTACTTTGAGAAAGCTGAAATACCACAATACTTACCCGATTTTAGCTATTCAAGTCGGTCGGTCGACGCTGGTTCACCTAGCTGTAATTTTCAAAGGACTCGCGGTCATGGAGGGATTTTTATTGCCTGGAAAAAGGAACTCAATAATATAATTACTCCTTTAGATGAGGGGAGCAATCGTGTAATTGCGATAGAGCTGAACCAGTCACCAAAACCTGTCCTTCTGGTTAACAGCAATATGCCAACTTCCGGCTATTCAAATACCGCTGAAGAATACCAAAACTGTCTTGATGTACTGACCACTATGGTTGCTAAATTAAAATCAACCCATACTGTTATTTGGGCGGGAGACATGAACGCAACCATACAGGAACAGAGGAACAACAGATCCGACAAACTTCTGAAACGCTTCCTCTCTAGTGAAGGTCTATCTACTGTAATATACATTCCAAGTCAGGCAACTTACAGTCATGCTGGAAATTGCTCCCAAATTGATTATTTCTTCACACACGATCCGTCACTTCTTTTGAATTTACAGATTAAACCAAAGGAGGACGGTAACATGTCTACTCATGTGCGCGTTGTTTGCAAAATCCTTAGGTCCGCGGAGCGCCTTCCCTGTACAAAACAGTGGCCTACCTGTACATCCAGACTACTATGGGCACAAGCTGATTTATCAGAGTACGCAAGGTCTATACAACAGAACCATAACACTGCTAATGTTACTCAATCACTAAATGTGGAATCACTTGCTGCTGCAGCTCCAACTGCAGCTCCAACTGTTAAGAATCTCCTTAGCAAAGGCAAACAATTTTACGTTCAATGGCTGGAGCTAGACAAACCCGGTCCAGACCATCCCATCTGCCACTTACGGACTGATGTGAAAAAGGGACGCTGTTCCCATCTTCGCAAGGAAGTAGCATGTGAGAGGGCTTCCTTTTACAATAAGATCATGCAAGATAGCAATAATAGCAATTTCCACAAACTTATTAATCGCACAAAACAGCATGGTAAAAGCACTTGCCATCTATCATTAGGGGGCAAGATTATATATGACCCCATTGAAAAATGTCAATCTCTAGCCAACTTCTATGAAGATCTTGCTGCTCCGTCAAATTACCCACATTGTGACCCTCATCATATGGACAAGTTGGACTCCCACCGTCAATTAATACAGGAATTATATCATTCCAATGAACAGCTATGTCCAACAATTACTGAACATGACATTAGCTCATCAATACGTAATTTGCGTACAGGCAAGTCCGCTGGCGAATGTGGTCTAAGTGCTGAACATTTGATCTATGCTATGGATAGCATTAACCCCTGTCTGGTGTATCTATTCAATCTCATTATGACCTCTAAACAAATTCCAGAGCTGTTCAAGACAAGCGTGTTTACCCCAGTTTGAGCACACGATTCTAAATCTTATTAGAAGTCAGCTGCCCCAGAGTCAGTCTCGACTCCAATATGGGTTCACCAAAGGCTTATCCCCACTAATGTCAAGCCTTACCCTCTCAGAGACTACTCACGATTCGTTGGAAAGAAATGTTCCTACATACATGGCTTTCCTCGACACACAAAAAGCTTTCGATGTTGTGGACCATGTACCCCTGAAATGCCACCTAATCGAACAGGGTATCAACTTGCATATCCTACAAATTGTCGATCTCCTGTACTCTGGACTTACTTCCAAAGTCAAGTGGAAAACTGCCTAAGTCCACCATTCCCAATCTTACAAGGAGTTCATCAAGGTGGTATCTTGTCTCCTAGCCTCTATAAAACCCACATTAACAACTTACTTGTGCAGCTATAAAAGGGACAAATTGGTTCATTCATTAGCACTAACTACACCGGATGTTCTACCGTTGCTGATGATGTGACGCTGGTCAGCAACTCGGTAAGTAAATTACAGTGTATGTTGAACTGCACATTTACCTACTCAGCTAGGGAACGGTTTCTCATACATCCTGATAAAATCTGTGTGTTGTATGTGCCTTCGCCAAAATATCATAACGAAGTGATTTCTGACTGGCATCTTGGTGACACTGAAGTTTCACTATCTTCGCAGGCTACCCATATCGGCCTAATCCGTCGCTCTAAAGATAAAATAGCTCTAAATATTGAGAACAGAATATCCCTGGCTAGAAGAACATTCTATAGCCTCTCTGGGACTGGACTACATGGCTCCAATGGCCTTGCACCAAGAGTAAGCCTAAAATATTTAACATGTACGTATTACCACGCCTTCTCTACGGACTAGAGATATTTCTACTCCAGCAAAAACACCTTAAGTGCATAGAGGGTTTTCATCTGCAGATGCTGCCCATAATTCAGTCTCTGCCCACACGTACAGTGAAATGTGCAGTTTTCCTTCTGCCAAGAGCTTATCACTGCCGAGCTACATCGCCGACAACTAACATTTTTTGGTAATATTATAAGATGCCAAAACGCTTCCCTATCTGAAATAATGTTACGCCAGTTAGCTATAGGACCCAATGCATCCAGAAGCTGGTTCAGGTATACTGACAAACTTCTATCTCAATATTACCTTCCACCTATAACTCAACTACTTGACCACATGCCTGGGAAGGAGGCTTGGAAATCTATGGTAACATCTGCGATTGATGGCTACTGGAATGCTTCAGGACGAATGCAGTAAAAAAATCACTCTGGGGTATCTTAACTTTGCCAGACTGGCTATCGGCAATGTTCATATATCAATTGAGACAGTCTTAAACAGCACCAAAGATGCAAAGAGATGCCTTGTTAAATCTCGTCTCTTAACTGGCACACACTTAGTCAAAATGACTCTCCATAGATTTAGTAATTTCAATGTTGACCCAATCTGTCAACTTTGTCAGAGTGCCCATGAGGACTACACGCATATGCTTACCTCATGTTCCGCTCTGCTTAGATATAGGACGGACAGTCTGAAACAAATCAAACAGCTCATTATTTCCCCATTAGATATATCAACCTGGAATCTAATAGCCTCTGATTTAATCTGTCTAACTCAACTTATCATAGACTGCACTAGGCTAGCAGACTCCGGTCTCCTTCCTAATGACGACGCCTTGCACTGCAATATTGAAAATCATAGCAGAAGATTGTGCTACAGTATACACGGTGGCAGAACTTACATTTCCAACCTGCAGCCATAGTAATCCATATTCTCTATCTCTGGTTCATGTAGTATGCTTGTTTGATGGTAATATATCTGTATATGTGTGTATAATCATCTTAATCATATGTTTGCATGTTTTAATTGTCCGATTATTTAATTCTGTATGTTATTGTAATTTATTTTAGTCTATCTCCTCTATTAGTCCTCTCCCCCACTAGTAGATTTACTAGTTTTAACAAATTTTTACCACTGCTGTGGGTGCTCCCATCTATTGGAGGATTATCCTCACTCAACAACAACAACAACAACAACAGCTAAGCTCCACCCACTCATCTCTCGCGTTGGAATCGATCGATCCATGAACTCCATGACTATCAATTTCCAGAAAACTATACAGGTAAGGTATTGAATATTTTAAAACTAAATTGACCGGGCGCTGGTGCTGCCTATGGAAGCACCAGCGCCCAGTCAAATTAGTTTCAAAATATTCAACATCATGTTTATGAAATGGTAAAGACATACAATTCGTACAACGTGTTGGACTATAAAGCGTACAACAACGCTTAACCAGTCACCAATTATGAATTTATCCACATCATTCATGACGTCATTAATTATGACATCATCATACACGTCACGTAGTTGATTATGACGTCACTTGATGGCTGTATACACTAGGAAGGTCCATTATTAATAGACCACTCTGTTTGAATAAAATGCAAGATTGAAGAAAGAAATACTCAAGAAAGGTAACTCTTAATAGTTAATGTGTGTCCCATCAAGGGAGAGAACTAATGAATATGATATCGGGAAGTTGATCCTAAACGAGCGGAGAAAATAAGACGATGGTTTCGGCGGTGGTGGCAGCGGCAGCGATGGCTCCGCAGCGATGATGACCATGGCATCAACAAACACGACCCCACCTGTTCACAAACCTACAACAGTCACCAATATCAACAGCATCATTGCGCTCGTGGCAGCAGCAGCAGCAGCAGCAGCAGCAGCAACAACAACAACAACAGCAACAACAGCAACAACAACCAACAACCAACAACCAACAACCAACAACAACAACAACAACAACAACAACAACAACCAACAACAACAACAACAACAACAACAACAACAATGAAGGCAGTGGCGGGGGAAGTGGCCGTAGCGGTGGTGGCGGCGACGACAACGTTGTCAACAAGTACGACCACCACTGTCAGTACTATCGTCGTCAGCATCATTTAGTGGGATTGTACCACACCCTCCTCCTCCTCCTCCTCGTCCTTCTCCTCCTCTTCCTCCTCATCCCCTCCTCCTCCTCCTCCTCCTCCTCATCATCATCATTAATCACCATCATCATCATCATCATCATCACCACCACCACCACTACCAGCACCACCACCAGCATCATCATTCACCCAATCACCATCACAGGACACGCTGCCTGGCGGTCACCTGTCATGGGGAAAACATCGACTACAGTTATTTCAGCAAAATTACAAGAATATACTCTTAAACCATACATAGAATCATGTCGCCCTCCTTTCAAATGGATGCGCAATAACATTCAGCGTGGCGCGCATCAAAATACCCCATAATTCACGACGGATTCGTCCTTTCCCTCAGGGCACTATGCCTGTCTACAAAGGTTTTCCATTTCACCTGTCTCCTGGTTATCGGTGCAAGTTGAATCGATGTGAATTCAATAATGATACACCGATGTAACCATACACACCTTTGCCGCTGCGCCGAATACCTTCACTGTTTATGCTGGGTTTAAATAGAGAAGACTGGTGGTCAATTTGAAAACGAAGTTAACGAATGCTGTTGCTGTCTATGACTGCAACAGCTTTCGCCAACTCCGATTTCAAATTGAACACCAGCTTGTCTACACAAGGACATTGAATACTGACCACTGGTCACTTCAGTAGCACAGTTGTAAAGAATTAAGAAACAAAATTAAATCATCATTTATCAATTTCACATCACATCCCGAAGGTTCGTATTCGGGGCGGACACCTATTCAAACACACGTTCCTATGGTCGGTGCGACGTACAATGGCTGAATACAAACCGTCATTAAATCGCCATTATACCGCCCGACAGGGCATCGACTCTGTCATTTACTAAGGGATGAGCCCTAATTAATATGTCATCAATATGGAATTGGGATTAAGGTAAAAATCTGTTAATACTATAATCGTGTGTTTAACAGGTTTTGAATTGTGTCTGGGTGAATATGAAGTGCTTATAAGCTGTCTTGAAGGGCACCGAAACGGGGTTATCATTACAAACAGCGCCTGATTGAGTCCCTAAAGAGATTAGAATTGTCAGTATAGTTGTATCATTTTGTAATTCGGCTAAAGTTGGGAAGAATCTCCAGCTCGGGGGCAAGAATCTTTCTCACATTACAAATTGAAACGTCTTATATGTTCTTGTAGAACAGCTATCATTACAAATGACACGTTCACAAGTTCAAACAGATTGAAATCCATCTAAATCAGGGTTCTAATTCTTATCCCTGTCTTTAGGCTATTCTGTCTAACAATCATAGGTATTCATTTCTCTAATTCCAAATCTGCCTTTATCGCCTTTCTGTGTCATACATACACCCCCACCCCCCACATCACGCTTCACATCGTCTAACCAGCGTCATGCACCCGCCGAACAGGCCGCCCGCTTTTCCGTCCCATCCCGCACCCCAACCCCGCCCGGCAAACCATTTCATGCGTAAAATTTTACCGAAATCGGACCAGCAGTTTCCAAGATAATCACAGATCCAGAATTTGATACAATCCGGATCCCGGTTAGTTTAGCCAAATCACGGCCAAAATATGGAAACTTTCTTGCACGGAACGTTCCTTAGTGTGTTAAAATTTAAGACACATCGAAGCAGTAGATTTTTAGATACAGCCCGGAATATCCATGTGTGATTTATACGGAATGAAAATCATCGTATGCTCTAAAGAATTATTTCGTTTCCTTACATCGACGTCCACCATATAAGCCTCTAAATGTATTTTCAAGCTTTCTGGTGTGAACGTGTGTCTTTAACTAGGCACATATGTTGCCGTAATATGTTGCAGTTTATATCTCTAACAGCAACATCTTACAACAAGCTAGACCTCGTCTTCTCAATGTAGATTCGCGCGATCGCGCGGGTTTTTCATTTGTGCTATATGATAACAACATTAAACGGGTTACTCTATACACGATAATATTTACATAACATTCGAAAATCTTCAATTTTACATTTCTTATCTCCCAGAAATGTTGGTACTCTTCCTATTTGTATCCGATTTTCGCATCAGACTGAGGTCGTGTTCTCACTAGTGACTTAATCAGGAATAACACCATACTGACGTCTGGCGTTATTCCTTATTAACTCTCTAGTGAGAACACGGCCTAAGACATCAGAATCCATATACCTGTTCCACACAATGTTTCTAAGTTAGCGATAGGGAAAAGCACCAATGCATAGTCTATGCAATTCAATGAATTTCTAAATCAAATAACACAGGTTTGTGTATTTAACTAATCATTTCTAATCCTATTTTAGCTACAGATAAAACGTTTATTTACGTTTGATTACGAACAGGACTGGAAAGACGTCCACAGCAAACATGTTGTGTGTGTTTTGTGTCATTTCTCTTGTTGTATTCAACGTTTTTGAATTCTAGATTTGTTTGATTGTCCAATTCTGTCCAGAAACAGCAGCAGCATGTCAAAGATAAACGTCATTTTGTTACACGATCGTCAAAATAATGTGAAAACATTGACAGTGGATATGTGACATCACTAACAGAAGTGTTACGCCATGTTACGCAGTCAGACCCTCGTATATGGACAGGTCTATGAATATAGGGGCCTGCGGACTATATTTTGTATTTTTATGATTTTTGGACTTTAATTTTTGATATCTTCCCAGATAATACAGGTGACTGGGCGTGTACTGGTCCAATACCGGGCCATATTGGCCCGGCATTGGCCCAGTACAGGCGCAATAGTCTGCATTATCACGGTTCTTGCTCATTAACTATAGACATTTTGTGTTGTTGTTATTTCTTCCAGCTCGCAACTGAAATGGACCATTCCGGTTTTAGCTATGCCCCGCCCATCTCTAGCTAAGCTCCACCAACGCATCGCTCGTATTGGGATCGATCGATCTATGAACACCTGACTATCAATTTCCAAAGCAACTACACAGGTAAGCCGTTGAATATTTTGAAACTAATTTGACTGAGCGCCCAGTCAAATTTGTTTCAAAATATTCAACAGCATGTTTATTAAATAGCAAAGAATTACAAAGACATACAATTCATACAACGTGTCGGACTATTTGAGATTTTATGACGGTCTATATGGAACCCTTTGTGACGTAATCATTGTGATGTCATCATACACGCGTTGAGCTGATTATGACGTCATACTAGGTCAGATGATTGATGGATACTCTGGAAAGGAAAAATTATGGGTTGTCTCTCGGCCTGTCAAATTTTTGACATTTCTGTCAAAGCTGCACATGTTGCAACTATAGAGTGTCACAGTTGTACTTTATACATGTACGCCTGTGTGCAATTTATCAATAAAAGGAGCCAATGTCCACCGCCATGCCATCTGTACGAGAGTCTGCTCATGCGTGGTTACATAAGAAAGGTACACTGGGTTTTTTTTAAAGATTTTGGTGGAGATGCATAGAGATCGAGTTGCCCACCGGTAGAATAGTGGTGTAACGCGCCAATATCGAATCTTTTTCATTGAATTGCATAAACTATGCATTGGCGCGCCCTTTGGTCAACAGTGCAGGGGCCAATATCAAATTAGATATTGGCGCGCCCGTTGGTCAACGGCACAGGGGACATCTTGTAAGTTGCACATCTTCCTATGCCGTTGCCGTCTACCAAACAGAGGGGCTTACTTCGGCTTAGATATGGTTGATGCATACTATATATAATTGCTTAAATTACTTTTATGAGATTCCGATACATTAAGCCCGGTTAAACAGATATTCAAATTAAACAGAAACGGAGCGTGTAAACCACCTCATTGTTTACATACACGCCACCTTTAGGACGCCGTTTTGATGCTTTTCAAAACGTTTCTAAGACGTCGGTGTCTTTGTTGGTAATAAACCACCTGAGAATTCGTGCTTAAATATTCATTATACCGTATTCACGTATAAATTGACGAGCGATTCTTGTTAAATTTACGATTATTGTTGCTCGTTGAGGATCCGCTAGAGACAGGTGGAAACGGCGAGTCCATTAGAATGATGTCAACACCTGGACATTACAGTACATCACCACCTAGCGTTTGCAAGCTAATACATACCGGTATGCAATTGTCTGCCTATGACAAGCGTCATTACAACATTTCATGATTTGAAATGTTGCTTTACTAAGTCCATTGATCTATTCCCCATAACGTGTTACTCGGCAGGTGTTCATTTTGGAAACAATGTTGTCTACGACAGCAACGGCTTTCAGCAACATTGTTTTCAAAATTACCACCGGTTTTCTTCGAAACTGATTAAAGTCTTGAGTTTTGAATACAGCAGTGTAACGGTTATCGTGGGTACTACTCGGTTATTTATGCTTTTTGAGACATTCACTGCCTGGCTAGGACTCGAAGGAAGCGTTCTTCAAAGAAAAAGTTCCCATTATGACATTAAACGGATGGCCATTTTCTTGGTGTTATAGACATTATTTTTTTCAAAATGTTATACAGAAATTTTTCTGGTTTTGTATTGGGTATTTATATATACATCGGCATATTACATGCGAAAGAAGTGTTAACAACCATTTTTGCATGTCTTTGTAATTTGTAAATGTACATCTTTTTATATACTGAACCAAAACAGTTTAGCAACACTGAGAATATTACTGTATAAATGTTATTTAACAAAAACAATAAATTGATTCAAATATATTATTTAATTGATAGGTCATTTTCCAATTTGAACAACAGTCTCTTCTTACTGTAATGCTAGCATCGCGCCTTTAACACTGCATCGTTCAACGGAAGGGTCCAATTTAAATAATGACACTGAGCTGTCAATACCGGTTGTGACCTCCGCGCGCATTAACCACCGCCGTACATCGCTTTCTCATGCTTCGAATTAAGCACCTGAATCGCATCCCATTCCTGGAGCAGTGCGGCTTCCAGCTCCCGCACGTTGTGAAGATGTGGATGGTTCTCACGCACCATACGGCCAAGAATGTCCCACACGTGTTCGATAGGAGACAGGTCAGGTGATCGCGCTGGCCAGTCCAACACTGGAACGTTGTTAGCCTCAAGGAAATCACTGGTGACCCTAGCTGAATGAGGACGGGCGTTGTCTTGCTGGAACATAAAGTCTGCGTGAGGCTGCATAAAAGGGATGACAACAGGAGCGACAACTTCTTCACAGTAACGTTGAGCCGTTAAATTTCCGCGAATCACAATAAGATCTGTTTTGCCATCGTCATGGATTCCAGCCCACACCATGACACTGCCGCCACCGAATCTGTCGTGCTGAATGATGTTGGCTGCATCATACTGTTCTCCTAAACGTCGCCAAACCCGTTGCCTACCATCCGCCACATCCACACAAAATCTCAACTCATCACTGAGCAAAACGTGGCTCCATTGTTGAGCACGCCATCGCTGATGAGTTCTTGCCCATGCAAACCGATTCTCGATGTGACTCTCTGTAAGCGGAACAGCAACAAGTGGGCGACGGGCATGCAGTCCAGCATCATGGAGTCTGTTTCGTGTGTGTTGTAATATTTAAGGCGTTTATATGCTAGTTCCCAATGCTAGGGTCTAGACTCACGCCTGGGATAGTCTGTTTCGCACAGTTTGTGCATGCACTGTAGTGCCGGTAGCGGTGTGCAAATTACGGGACAGCCGCGGCGCAGTCTCAAACCTGTGATGTCGTGATGACGTCACTAAGTAGCGGTCTTCTCGTGGTGTTGTTGCTCTCGGTCTGCCAGATCGTGGTCGGTCATTAACATGTCCAGTTTCCTGCTCAAGTTGGCGGAGACGGGAAATGGTTGAGGCGTGAAAATTAAAATGTCGAGCAACAGCGCGAACGCTCTGCCCAGCAGCGAGTCTTCCCATTGTTTCATGTCACTGATTTTCGGGTAGCCCTGGACGGCGGCCCATGTTCGGTAGGGTAAACTTTCAAGCGTTTTCTGTTAACGTTCGTTTTCCGCTTTTGCAATATGGTGAATTTTTGCCTTCGCTACCCGCCAATGTGGGCCAGTGCATGAAAAATGCATTTTCACATGCAGTAAGCGTGCGGCCGAGAAATGCAGGACATGATTTGCATTTCTTCATGATCAGCGAGACATTACATTGACGAAACATGTCTGCAAATTTGGTTATAAATTGACGCATAGTTTTAATACAACAAACCAAACTTCACTGTTGCTAAACCTTTTTGGCTCAGTATATTAGCGTTTGATGGAGGCGTACCGATGCATTTTTAGTTAACATGGCCGAAAGATATATAAAGACCATTTAAAGCTAATTTTATTGGTTTCTTGGTGCACACTTATGATTCGACAAGACGCGGGCCAGCATAGCTCTAGGCTATATGATTGTTTTTCATACACCATAAATCATATTTGTATTAATTCTGATAAATATAATGTTGTGATTTAGGAAGATTTACTTAAATTTGTCTCCTTAGTTGTAAACTATAAACATATAAATTTAAATCTTGTTAAATTAACGATTATTTTTGCTCGTTGCAGAACCTTTATAGTGCAGGTGAAGGCGGCGAGCGCATTTGAATGCTGTCAACATCGGGCCATTACACTACATCACCCAGCTTGTGCGAGCTAACAGTGCATGAGTGCAGCGGCATCCACGGCACTACAAGCGTCCGTAAACCCTTTAACTGTTATAGACAAAAAACGACAAATTCTTTTTGATGCATAAACTGTTCTGTTGAATAGTTTGAAACTAATTTGACTGGAAGTTGCTTAGGTGTCACGACGCTTAAATGCCATGGGTTAGGGATAAGTTGCCTGTAAAACGCTTTTAATGTTAAGTTTTTCTCTGTCCCTTATCATCCTGATTACGCTTATGAAGCCTCAGTATCACCAGTGTAAGAGCTATGGGGTTACTATATTTATGTACGCCCCACACCAATGAATCAATAGCTGACGAATGGCGCGTCCTTCCGTAAAGTTATGCTGGTTATGACTCTGGGTGGGCTTTGTGCATGGTTAGCATCTTACGACACAGACAGATGATGCTCAAAATGACAAGAATTGTTTTGGATTGTAGTTGGTTGAAGAATACAGTCACCTCTTTGTACGAATGCATGGAATGCTTTCACACATCCCCCTCAAATCCATGAAGTCCAAGGAATTCAATTTCAAGATAATTATACAGGGACTCTGTTGAGTACTTTGAAGATAATTTGACATGGAGATGTTGTTGGCGCTTAAAATTAGCTTCGGCACATATCAAACATTGTATATGAATTTCCGTATTTGGCCAGTCACCTTCAAATGGTTAACAATACAATTTTTTGTTTAATAGAGTATGCAAATCACTCGTTACAACATTTTGTCTGTCGACGGGGTGCGCGCGTTATTGCTGTGGAAGGACGCGTTAAGATATGATGATGTTTTCAATAAAACGTTAAAAATTCTTTTGAGTGTGTATGCAGAATGACTGACTTCCCCGCGTGACATATATGACGAATACAGATTTTAACAGTTTTAGCAACATTTAATAATATTTAATATAAAATGATTCACGATTAATGTCTATAAACTAGCTAGTTTGAGCCGCATTTTTATATTTGTGCAAAACTGTTATTTCTAATGAACAGCTTGACAGCACACATTCTTGTAACCTCAAAAGCAAATGCCATCTATAAAAATCTTTTGATTGTATTGTTTTGTAAACGAACATGCGTGTACATAGCTGCCACAGAACGGTCAATGTTAGGTTCAGGATGTCAGCTGACGCATCCATTTAGAACGATATATGATCATTGGTTTACCACGAACTTGCAATTTCGCGCCGGGTGAGGTCTCGCCACAGATCAGCCTAATGGACATTAAATCAACAGCTAGCTTGTTGTTGGTCAGTACAAACGATCAGTAAATAGTGAAATTTATTGTCATGGTCTTTTTGAAGGACATAAATTGCACCGAAATGCAAACTATAATGCAGATTTCTCTTTTTGTTACAGAAATGTTTTGTGGTTGAATTCTTTATTTTGGGCGCATGAAGCTAAATGTACAAAAAGAGGCTTGGTTTCTGTGATTTATGATGGTAGTAAGCTTGCAATGGTCAGTGACTGCCACATGACACGTCATACTGCCAAAACACCAACTAGGCCGTTTGCAAAATGAATTATAAACAAGTGGAATCAAACTGGTGATATATAATTCCCGTGCTGGGAATATGTTCACTGTCTTTCCCTCTCCCTCCCTCTCTCCCTCTCTCACTCAATCTCTCTCTCTCTCTCTCTCTCTCTCTGGCTCTCTCTCTCTCCCCCTCTCTCTTTCTCTCTCTCTCTCTCCCTATCTCTCTCTCTCTCTCTCTCTCTCTCTCTCTCTCCTTCTTTCCCACTCTCCCGCTCTCATCTCTCTCACACTCTCCCCCCATCCTCTCGCTCGCTCGGTCTCCCACTCGCTCTCCCCCTCCCTCCCTCCTCTCCGCTCCCCATCCTCTCCCTCCCTCCCCTCCCCCTCTCACACACACACACACACTCTCTCTATCTCTCTCTCTCTCTCTCTCTCTCTCTCTCTCTCTCTCTCTCTCTCTCTCTCTCTCCTCTCTCTCTTCATTTGACACACTTTCTCTCAGTCACCCGCTCTCTGTCCCTGCATGTTGTATGATGGGAGTAACCCATGCCCATGATAACACTGCATTGTCATCTAGTTCGCTTTTGAGCAATATTTTTAATTTCCTGTGCAAGTTTTATCTTGTGGTGGGGGTGGGGTGGGTGGGGTTGTTTGGGTGGGGTGTGTGGGGAGGGGTGGTGGGGGTGCGGGCGTGGCGGGTGTTCAAAGGATTCATCTCCGCGCAAATCTCTAATGGACAATTCCATTTTATCTACCCATCATATGACGCCATAATCAACTATGTGATGTGTAGGATGACATCATAATAATGACATCATGAATGACTCGATTTAGTCCGTTTTAAATGATTAATAGTCTGACACGTTGTACCAAATGTATGTCTTTGCTATTCAATAAACATGCTGTTGAATATTTTGAACCTAATTACTATTTAATAAGTAGCAACAACACCCAGTTAAATTAGTTTTAAAATATTCAACAACTTACCTGTATAGTTTTCTGGAAATGAAATTGATAGTCAGGGAGTTTAGAGATCGATCGATCGATCCCAATACCAGCGAGGTGTGGGTGCGCGTCACGTAGTTGATTATGACGTCATATGATGGATAGATACGGTGGAAGGGTCCATTTTGCTCCATTTCATCCAAATATTTTCACACACATTTTGAGTAAACAGGTTGAGAGCATGTCGTTGATTCGTGGGTCATACAATCAACTTGTCTGAAACAACTTATTCATTCATCTTTCCTATGTGACCAATCACATAGTCAAAAGTTATCCTTACAACATGTGATTTGTACGAATGTACCACCTTTTTGACAAATTAGACAGATTTTAGCTCTTGAGAATATTTCTAATTGCACACAAACACGAGTATTTGTTGAAAATGGGGCCACATTTCTCCACCAAGAAAACGTGAATCTATCTTACAAAACTGAAAATTCGTTAGTATTTTGTGTACTTGACTGGTGCCCTAGAATCCACGTTGTGTGAGTGTCTAGCTGACTCGTCTGAGTTCTGTCAGAGAGGGTGGGTTGGGTTGGGTTGAGGTGGAGGGGGCCGGGCTGGTGTGTGTGGGGTGGGTGGGGGTATTCTGCGGGGACCTATCAGAGTTTGAAGTACTGACGTTGCATTATGTGTATAATTACATGACTGTATATTCACGCTTCTTTTTGATTTTGAAGTATTTCTGATTCGTTCCGTTGATTTTATTGCCCGCTCACACCTAGGTGTCATGCTTCCAGGACAGTCCCTATCTCTGCATTATTATTTATTCCCATCTCTATGCATATACCTATTTATCTTGATCTCTAGGCCTTACATTTTATGTAAGATAGGCCTACTTGGGAACATAAGAATGATCAAACTATGTTGAAGATAAGATACTCTGAGAATCCGGTTCGAGCATTCTGGATTGATAAATAACATCACTATGTTATATCCACTATTTGGTTAGAATCTAACCAGCAGCGAATCGAAATAGAAAACAATGTTGACCAATTTTCCAGTCGAATTTCATTAAAGGTACTCAACAAATCTCTCAATTCTCAAACCTTCCATAACAACTATGGACTCCTCCAAAACATTTAAACCTGTACAACCAAGTTTGTCACTGTGCCGCATCCAAACCAGTCATATACGAAATAATGAAATATGTTATGAGGTACGAGATATAATAACAAATAATCTATCTCATGCAGCGATTGCTTTCAGTCAAATCTTTTTCATATCCAACTGATTATCTTTTATTTCATAAAAAAATTATTTACCGTACAATCTGACTGGTTGGGAGGGCTGCAAATGATTAATATCAGATGACAAGTAGGCCTACTCTTCTTCTAAGGCACTCACCACCCACATGAGGTACAACTAAATGCGTATTATATATCTGAGTCCGTACAGGTTATTAGGAATTGGGCCCCTAAAGACCCCGGGCTAAAGACTGGCGGTCACTTTATCCATATAGGTTTGGGGACCAATTGGCGACCGTCCACTTTGACCCAAATGCATATATCCGCTATTAACAGGTTTGTTAATATGTGTAAACAGTAAGATCATCAAACAAAGATGGACTTAGAGTGGGGTCCTGCAATTTTCTGAATTGATTACTTTTCTGTAAAGATATTATTCAGAAAGTTATATTTTTCGTTAAAACGTGAATATATAAAAGCAATATAATCTGAGTCGAGATATTACATTTTTATTATTATGCGTTAACATCGTTGACACATAGCGAGACGCATACAATTTGCAAATATTCTACGGAGAGTGCTATTATTATACCCACACATTATTACCTGAACAATTATCGTATATGACCTATGAACTGGAAAATTACCGTATCAGTCTAGAAAACGTCCATCGATTCTACGCGCGCATTGGAAACGGTCCTAGCGAAACGGACACACTCGATAAACTCACGGAGATAGATGATGCCATTGTATTCGGTAACTGGCCGATTTAATTAACTCTATAGGCTTATAGCTCAAGTCCGCCAAAAACGGCTTCTGCAGTGGTCTTGAGAAATTCCCATTTGCAGACCAAGGAAGATTATTTTTGAAAATGTACCACTGGAATAGCTGGCTCGATAACCGAGCCAGTCATTCCAATGGTAAATTTTCAAAAATTCTATTCATATGGTCTAATGATTGGCATTTTCTTTGAGAAAACTGAAATTTTCCTGATCAAATTTGAGCATTAACATTTTAGGGTTAGTCGTCATTTTACTTTATCAGACATAGCTATGTATTTATTAATATTCCCACTCACGTTTATTACCTGTTTATGGATATTTTCCTTTGATTAAAGGCACACGGGTAATCTTTCTTATAAATTATATAGAAATTAAAATTAAATCTCTCTGTACCGTCCATTAACGTTTGCATGGTTAACTGAGGGCATTGGCTAGAACAAGTCACCAGAAATAAACGATCGAGACGATTTTATTTTCTTACAAAAGAAGCCTTATCGGTGATTGCGAGGATTGTCAGTGGAGCTGGTGCGAGGTGGGGTGACTAGGATAGACAGCAAGTTGGTGGCGAGTGGAAGTGAGGGTGGGACTATACGGATATTTTAACTCCCTGACACGAATGCCACTTACTACCCCGTATTTGTTGACAACAACAGTTATTGCGGAATAATCAGCATTTACAGACGCTCGCCACTTCCTCTTGTGTGCCCTCTTGATGACACAGATGACAATGACGTCTAAATTTGAAACCTTGTTGTTTAGTGATATATAACATGGGCGTATGAACAGGGGTTGGGGAAGGGGCAAGGGGCAATATCCCCAACCCAGGGTTTACTTCAAAATAGTGCCGGTATCCCCATAGTGTCCCCAGGTTTTGGCCTCACCCAAAGCTTAGCCACGCCCAGGTCAAAGTATCTTCATACACCTATGGGTGATCAAAGGACGGCATATAGGACACCCATTTCGATCTATATGAGGGCTGGATATAAGGTCTATCATATTATTCCAGTACTGTGTGTACACTGGATTAACAGACACGGCATTGCAATGTGCAATAGGGTTTGATATGGAATTTCTCAAACAATACTGGGCTAATGAAAAGAGATCTGTCTGTTGTTGAGAACAAATACGGTACATGTGGGTCCGGTACGCGTCCCGTAAGCCATACTATCAAGTGATAACGTACAGTACAGCTAAGAAATAACTTAAAACGTTTCCAAAGCAAAGTAAAACGTACAGTTGAATATTTTGAACATAATTGGATTGGAAGACATTGCTGCCGTAGGCAGCAATGTCTTCCAATACAATTATGGTCAACATATTCAACAGAATAGTTTTAACATCGTGTTAAAAAATGTACTAACGAATATAATGTTTCAGTTTTTATTTTAGAAACATGGTAACTTATTTAGGAGCTGTACTCTATGGTTGATGTTCGATTTCGTCGTAGGAAAGCTAAGAAACGTTATCCATTATACTTTAATATGGGGTTTTAACAGAGAAAATGAAATCCCGCTTTTCATTATAGTTATGCCAGCCCTGATCGCCAAGTATAGCCGCCGAATTGTCACGATAACGATACTGTCAAAGTGTTTGAAGAATTTGAAACAAATTTAACAATAACTAGCCGTTGTTGCTGACTATACATCCCCAGTAAAATTAGTTTCAAAATATTGTACGGCATATTTTGCATGGTAAATGAATTTTTGAAAGAGTTGAAAGAGTTGAAAGAGTTAAAGTGGAAATTTGAGAAGACAGGCGATAAGCTGTCAGAAATTGTGTATTTTGACATTATAAAATCTTATAATCTAAGGTAAGTTATTCAGGCCCGTTAATATATTGATAATAACGCTTATTATGCTTACCCGACCATGTACCTGTAATTTCGCACATGTTCGCGCCTGTACGCCTATTATTATGAAACTAGAAACTTTAATAAGTCAGTCGCACGCAACATGGTATTAGTGTGACAGTTTTATGACAGCGATGTTTAAAAACAGCCCTGATCTTTTAATAAGCATGACTTTCATATTTATGAATGTCTTGATTTTATTAAATTCAGATTGAGAGACAGTCTTAGTGTTAGGCCGTGTTCACGATAAACAGTTAATCCGGAATAACGCCATGCATTAGTATGGTGTTATTTCGGATTAACTCTCTTATGTGAACACGTCCTTAGAACGCTTACTAATACTAATATATACTGGCATCACAGTAGTTTTATTGCCCTCCTTTTGGACATTTGTCGTACCATATCCTACTTTTTCAACTTTTTGTTGCGACTCCGATCTAGCATAAGTCGCGTCTATTAAATTTGTTGACATTTCTGATAACGCTGCCTGTCTCGCAACTACAGTACAGATAATATATATAAAACACAAAAACACAAACATGGTAGTTAGTACAATTTTGAAGACGATGTAAGAAATGTTCTGTTGAGGCAGCAATACTTTCCAATCTAATAGTCCAGTCAACCTGTAGTTGAATCTGGAACAAATTGCAACATAATCTTTTCAATTGACCCCCAAGTATAACATATCAAAAGTCCGCAAAGTTCGATAAGGGAAAGGGGTCAAATTTGCGTAATTATGCTAATTAGCTTCCGGCCTTATCTGGAAATTCACCTTTCCAGAGTACCCACCCATCATATGACGTCATAATGAACTGCGCGATGTGTAGAATGACATCATAATGAATGACGTCATGAATGACGTCGTTAGGTACGTCACGAACGCATATTTGAAGACGGTCTACGCGTTGTTGTACAAATTGTTTTGCTTTTACTATTTAATAAATATTCTGTTGAATATTTTGAAACTAATTTGACTGGGCGCTGTTGCTGCCATATGCAGCAACAGCACCCAGTCAAATTATAGTTACAAAATATTCAACAGCTTCCCTGTATAGTTTTCAGGAAATTGATAGCTAGGGCATTTGGGGATCGATCAATCCCAACACGGCGAGGTGTAGGTGGAGCTTAGCTAGTGATGGGCGGGGCATGGCTAAAAATGGAAAGGCCCATTGAGACTTGCTATGCTTTTTAAGGTCAGTTTGTGAACATGATAGACATGTCTCTATATCCAGGCTTTTAGGGAATACAATGAGAATAATGTTAATCATGTGCGTGCATTACATAACACTAATTATGCATATTACCTTTAAACGCGATATCAGCCATGGAGAAGACTGAGCCAACAGCTGACAATGACTTCATCCGAGATGGATCAGTGTTGCTACAATCAAGGAGATAACCATTGTCTGACATGATGCAAAGTGTCCACAAAAGTGGTTATCCATGGAAATCCGCTGCCCATTTCCTAGCCGTGATAGACACTATGTATGTCCTGTATCCTCTTAAATTTGAGCTGCGTTTGTGATTAAGCAACGCGGTACCATACCACGCCAGTGATCACGTTTGATCTGCATGCTGATTACAGAAACGGAGCCATGAAGCTGTCACTTGATGGCAGGAACTGGTCTTGCACATATCATTAAGATAGTTTATGCAGAGAATGCAGTGAAACACGTTCTTAGTGGAAAAGTAATCTTTCGAGCAGATTGTGGAGACCCCGTGTTTTATGCAACCATTCCTACACTCCTGGCTGCAAATACAACCAGCTACAACTACACCTACCATTTCAGACACAGAACTCAACAGAGTAGAAGAGCATTGTGATATTTCGCCAGATGGATCATTTTGATGAAGGCGTCAATGGAGTTGAAGACGAGGGCGTGCTTCACATAGCCTTGTCAGAGCAGGAGAACTGTATGGCGACAGGGAAGGAGCCGCATGTAACTGCGAGAATGTCTACCGACGATGTAATAAGTATCGTCAGCCTAGTGACAAATTAGATATCGAAAAGGGTTCCATGAAAGACGATAGGACAGCTAACCTTTGGCTTCATTAATACGAAGATGGCAGAAGCTATACATATTTCATTAAGACAGAGAAGACTAGAGATTGGAACCTCAAGGCCGTTCGCAAGATGCTTTACATATCTTGCAGCGGTTGGTCATAATCGATCTATCAAACCTGCATATATCTATTTATAGAGGATGTAAGAACTGCCTACATCATACATGCTTTCTCAATGGCTATCACGTGTTTCGTCGAAGCGATATGTATTTGGCAGGACTATCTACTGATCTTGTCATCGCGTAAACCCTCGAAAAGCATAAAAAGTGGTGGTCTAAAAGTGGTCGTGGAATGACAGAAATCTGGCATATCATTTGGTTGTTGTACATGCCATGGCTGCGCCGATGTCAGCCATACCACGCAAGAGCTCGGATGTCAAATAAGACGTGATACTTATACAGGATATGTACACGATTCTCAAAACACGTAATGATCTGAATGAATTCGGTTGTGTGTGCGTGCGTGTGTGCGTGCGTGCGTGTGTGGGAGAGAAAGAGAAAAAGAGGAGAGGAGAGAGAGAGAGAGAGGAGAGAGAGAGAGAGAGAGAGAGAGGGAGGGCGGGAGGGAGGGAGGGAGGGAGGGAGGGAGGGAGAGAGAGAGAGAGAGAGAGAGAGCTGGTTGGTCAATGATTAATGCACACGGTTATGCTGGTGTGTTAATTGTTCAACCTGCTATCTTGTCGTCAATTTCGGCTGACACTGTTATTGTTGGAGTCGATACAGATTTATTGGGTTTGCTCTTATATCATGCTGGTATGGAGGGCCATGAGCTGTACTTCAGACCTGAGCTAAAGCAAAATGCAAGAAAGATGTAACTGTAGAATATTAAACTGTCTAAGGAAAAGCTCTGGTCCTGATTTGCTCAATCTTGCTGTTCGTCCATGCTATTCTTGGATGTCATTCAATCTCTAGGCTTTATGGTATTGGGAAGTCTGTATCTGTTAATAAATACGGTGAAGTGGTGAACGTTTAGAAATTGCCGATGTTTTTACCCAGAGCAATGCAAATGCACATGATAAACTCAAAGCCGGGAAAAGGGCACTTGCCTTCTTTATGATAGTGCTTCTAAGGACAGTCTAGTTGCTGTACTGATTTACTTAAAACGATTCATGGAAAACAGTGATACAGATTTCAATACTACCAAATTCAGGTTTAGAGAGAATATGCTGGGCATCTGGATCAAGTGGAATGTGGGTGGAAATTATCAACAAAAATATGCTACATGTAAAAACTAACATGCCACTAGCACCAAAGCGCATACGGTATTCATTCCGATGCAACTGTAAGACTGGCTGTGACACAGAGATGCACCTGCAGGAAACATTGAGTTTATTGCACATTTGCCTGTGATGATTGTCAAGGTGACTAACTCTATAAACTCACGTGATGAAGATCAGTTGGGCAACTGATGACGTCACTGTGATGACGTCCCCTTAAATCAGAGGCAGATGTGTTTTTTCTTCATGCCACCACATTTAGAAGAAATATTATACTGCGAGAATCATTTTTCGGTAATGGTGGTGGTAGGGTGGGTGTGTGTGCGTGTGTGTGTGCTAATGTGTATAATGGACCTTTCCATTTTTAGCTATGCCCCGCCCATCACTAGCTAAGCTCCACCCACGCATCGCCATGTTGGGATTGATCGATCCCCAAATGCCCTAGCTATCAATTTCCTGAAAACTATACAGGGAAGCTGTTGAATATTTTGTAACTAATTTGACTGGGTGCTGTTGCTGCCTATGGCAGCAACAGCGCCCAGTCAAATTAGTTTCAAAATATTCAACAGAATATTTATTAAATAGTAAAAGCAAACAATGTGTACAACAACGCATAGACCGTCTTCAAATATGCGTTCGTGACGTACTTATCGACGTCATTTATGACGTCATTCATTATGATGTCATTGTACACATCACGCAGTTCATTATGACGTCATATGATGAGTGGGTACTCTGGAAAGGTGAATTGGTGTTATGTGATGCATTTTAAAGATTAACAATATACACATTGTATTCCCTGACCATTGAAGCATAAGTAGATGCCATTTCTACAATTTTTGCATGCTGTATTAAAAATCATAACACAATTTTAGCATATTTGTAGAAGCTAATTAGCATAATTATGCAAATTTGGCCCATATACCCTAATTAAATTTCAGCTGATATTTGATATGTTATAACTGAGTCCATTGAACTGCAGAAAAGTGAACACATTTGCTCCAGGCTGAGCTCTTATTTGAGGTAGATTGACTAGACTATAATTATGTCTAAAATATTCAACAGTATGTTTTATTCTTTTCCGGAAATACGCTAAATTATTTCTGAGCTGTACTGTATATTGACATGCCCTACCTGTTAGGGATTTGTTTTATGTTTCAGATTAAAAAAAGATAAAATTTTGATACAAGGAGAGAAAAGTATAATTAAATCTCATCACAGAAATGTTGCTGTCAATATTAATTATTACTTCACAATAGACTGGGCTTGTATATCTAAGTTTTCTACCTTTATCTAAAAAACCCAACATTTTGTCCTACATCAATAAACGAATGCAAACATACCTTGCAAATCAATTACTATTGCCTGTGTTAGGCTGTTAGCCTTAGTTATTTTACTAACGCGCATTGACTTCAAGGGATTGAGTGCGTACTGTTGTTCCAGCATGGAGTTAGAGTCTACTGTTTATATTATTCCGAAAGTGATGGCATACTAATACGAGTAATCTGTGTCTGATGTTTGCATACCATCACTTGATCTCACAACTCCAACATGAGTTTTATGCGCCAGAATGCGCGGACGCACATAATTCTGGTGGAGTCTAAATATCTTTACCATAATTGGATTAGAAGACATTGCTGGCAGCAATGTCTTCTAATCCAATTATGGTAAAAATATTCAACATAACAGTTTTTGCTTAGTGTTCAAAATAGTTCTCTTTTGGAAACATGTTGACATATTTATGAGTTGTTTCTACAGGTGTGGCGTCTATGCGTGTCAATTGAAGTTATGCAAGGCCGCAAAAATTAAGACAAAACTAATTTTTTGTGTCATGCAAATGTACGCGTTGCACTGCCTTAAGTTCGACCCTGTTACCATCACGTATACTCATAACTCGCAGATTGCAGCACAATACTGTGTGGAACGGATTTTGATGTGTATGCCTATAATTTGGTTACTTTCAGAAAACGTACACAATTGGAGAGAAATAATTTTGCTAAGTATGCATGGTGCATGCAGGCATATACATATACTAAGATTAATTCAACATATTTATATACAAATGAGAAAATATCACGTTGCTAGGTTTATTCATTAAATAAAAACAGACGGTGCTTGTCACAACCAAATTAGAACCATCATTTATGGTGGATTCCTGTTTGTATATAACCTTCCGTCGATGCCTGCTCATCATCTTCAAGCCAGCGACATGCTGAGGGTGTATTGGTGATGGACGACACACTTGACACCTCGACGTACTGAATGATCTTTCAATTTCACAGGCGCTGGCCGGAAGTGAGAATGGGATAAGCAGGAGTTCAGGAACAACAGGGCGGGGAACGGTACAAATTTAAATAGTTCATGCTTATATTTTCATATATACACCTGTGCAAAAGTTAAGCACCACCCTATTTTTACGCACATGCGAGGGTATATTCATGTGCTATGAAGAAAGCAATAGCATACACATTTATGTACCCATCCATCTTAGTGCAAGAGGTAATAATGCAACTAGAGGAATGCTGATTATGATGGTGGGGAAACACTGTATGTTTTTGTTTGAACTTGAAAACGAGGCCTGAATATGGTTACGTTGACACAACTGACAACTATTGCCCTACAGTTGACACACGTGGCTAGATTGTCATTAATGGTGTCTGAAAACGAAGTTTAACATGTGTGCACGAGTTTGAGACTGTCATTATTAATACCGGGTATATCCACCTTGTGCCTGGATGACGGCCTGGACACGACGTCTCATGCTGGTCACCAACCGACTGATACGCCATTGTGGTATTCGTTGCCATTCAAGATGGAGTGCGTCTGTTAATTCCTGTAGGTTCTGCACAGGAGGATCCCTCCTCACCATGTTTCCCAGAATGTCCCAGATATGCTCAATAGGGTTCATGTCAGGGCTCCTTGCTGGCCATGGTAGGGTTTCGATGGCATTCTGGCGGAGGTATTCATGCACAGCTCTAGCACGATGTGGTCGGTCGTTGTCATCCATGAATATAGGGTGGGTTCCAGGTGCATGATTTACAAAATGAGGGACCACAACTCTATCCAGTATGGAATCTTGATATCTTTGTCCATTTAGTGTTCCAGGTACAGTCAACAGATCCAGCTTACAATCAAATGAGATGCACCCCATATCATAACGGAACCTCCACCCAATGGAACTTCTTCCATGATGTTACGTTGGTCGTACGCCGTGCGTCTGGACCTCCATACACGAGTTCGACCATCTGTGGCATGAAACAGGAACCGACTTTCATCGGACCAGTGTACCCGTCTCCAGGATCTCATGTTCCAGTGTCTTCTTTCGTTGCACCACCTCAGACGCTCCTCTTTGTGGTGTGCAGTGAGGAGAGGACGTCCGACAGGTCTCCTAGCTTTCATGCCAGCAGCATACAGTCTCCTTTTGACGGTAGACATTGACACTCTATTGCGCATTTCCCATTGCTGGCTGAGCACTCTGCTGTTGGTGAATGGAGATCTCCTAACAAGGCGTACTAGGGCTCGATCATCACGGGCAGTAGTCTTCTTCGGTCTTCCAGATCTAGGCCTGTCGTTCACCTCGTTAGTTTGCCCATGTTTTGCAATCAAACGACTGATTACAGTATGGTTAATGTTCAGCTGTCTGCCAATCTCTCTGCATGACATACCAGTGGTATGCATGCCTATGATTTGCCATTTCACACGATCACTTAACCTTCGTCTTGCCATAGCGGTTCACAATCAAGAGCTAATTCTCTCTGTACAAATAAACCACGGTCATGAACACAAAATTCCTAATCTTGTCGCCTAAATCTGTATGTAATGTTCTACACCTCAAACTGGACTTTTACATAACTGAACACGTGTGCTGTTTCCCGCCACGCACGGACATCAAGCGGCGTGAAGTCATGCATGTATGTGCATTTCGTACTTGGAATTATGTCAGCTAACGCGGGGACAAAAAGTATGGCAGCCTAGTTGTACCATCATGTTTCTACGTTCTATTGTTTTTGCTGGTGCTTAACTTTTGCACAGGTGTATAGATCTTATCTTTTGTGTTCAAAGTGTATACATGGGCATTCAGGTTGCCATATAATTGTGTATTTAGATCAAGTGTGGGACAAGGGTCATATCTTGCCCCCTCCAACTTGGGGACGCCTATTGTTGAAGATCAACGAGATTTGATATCGATGCTTGCTTATTATCGTCATAGATGACGTCATTGGTGACAGCACGCGATGCCAAACCCCTGATAACGTCAGTTACTGGGCCAATATCGGGCCAATACGTCCAGTACCAATCCAATAACCTGCATTATCGGGGACTGCTTACCTCGCTATATTATGTTGATGGATAGACACAAATCACCACTGTCTAAATAACTGTAATGCACAATATAACTACATCAGGCATTTTGTATCGGGTACCGATATATCATATCGTCTTATATTTCCCTCACGGGATTCGTCCTTTGTGAAATGAAGAACATCACGTGCGGAAATACATGATCACACGCACGTTATATAAACCAATGAAATACGAATATTAGGACAAGTGATATAGGAGGGCGGTAATGAACCTTTCCACTTTATCCATCCATCATATGAAGTGATATGACGTCATAATCTACTACGTGACGTGACATCATAATAGATTACAGCATGAATGACTCGATTTAGTCCGTCTTAAACGCGTAATAGTCCGACACGTTGTACTAATTGGATGTCTTTGATAATTAATAAATGCTGTTGAATATTTCGAAACTAATTTTCATGATGTTTAACAGCTTACCAGTATAGTTTTCTGGAAATTGAGAGTCAGGGAGTTCAGGGATCAATCGATCCCAACACGAGCGAGGTGTGGGTGGAGCTTAGCTAGAGATGGGCTGGGCATAGCTAAAACTAGAAGGTCCATTGTGTATCAATAAATAAGAAATAAATGCCAGTGATAAAGGTTTAAAAAAAATCATATTATTTTGGCCTATACTAGATATTTCTCAATATCACCGCAGAAGCTGCTATTTGACTGGCTTTGACAGTGCACGCGGTATTAAGGTACCACCGTGTATCCTTATAATATTGCTTGTTGCTATCAATCGTTTTGTTCTTTTATTGCTGTTTGATACCTGATCACATTAAAACGAAGTCTCGATCACTTATTAATCTGTTTGTCAATCACACATTGTAGGTGATGAGTTCGATCTGTATCTCGATAGAACTGTCAATTGATTTACTGCCGCCACGCCAAGAGCGTCGCGTTGAAATCATTGGATCAAAACAGAGATTAAAAAACCGCGTAAACGAACGATACATAGTGTGTATATTTAGGCTTCACCGTTTTGCTGCCAGAATGTAGCCTCCAATAACAGCAAAAAATGAATATACATGCAGTATATTCAGACGTGTGGGGGTAGGGATGGGGGAAGTGTAGACCAGAATGTAACCTGTGAAATGTGAGCCCAATCGTATTCTAATAATACTAATAATAACAACAATAACAACAACCGCATCACCAAATAACAATATAAATTTATCCCATCACTTTCACGACGTGTAGGACAATATCTACACAGATTGGGCAAATAAAGCACGGATTTTGTTTACTTCGACTTCGCGGCATGTTCTTAGAAAATATTTACCCATATTGAATGCGAACAGAAAAACAAAGACGTTCATTCAGACAATAAGAATGACAAAATGTGTAAGGAGAGAGGGGGTCTGCTTCGTCTGACTAATTACCACGATTCAGTCTGCGTTTTCAACAGCCCGCTTTAAAGGAAACTGACCATGACATTTCAAAATTGCTGAATATTTTGAAACAAAATTAACTGAATTCATTGCCATATTGTTGTGTCAGCAACGTGTACAGTCAGTTTCGTTTCTAAATATTCAGCAAAAATTAATAAATATTTGTGTATGTATATATATATTGAATTAAATGTGATACAATGCGTAAAATGTTTGCAGTTATCGCTCATGCACATGTATGCAAAGCACTGCTGACCCTCGTACAAACCTGCTCACCAGATTAAACAATATCTATAATTAGAAAAAATGGTGATCTCTGGTCAAATCATGGCTCGTTTAAAACATTAAGTAAAAGCGCATTTCTTATTTATAGACGCAATACGTGAATTTTGTACGGTGATATGGATTGATGCATGGCCACGCTAATTATAGCCAGTTAAAGAAGCAGATATGATTTACAAGGCTTATCCTTTTGCTCGAAACTATTCAGCATTATTCACTGATTGTTTATCAAGATGTGGTGATGATGAACTGTAACGCTTCCTCGTAAAAAAAACCTATGAAATAAAATTATATGCTGCTTTGTTGAATAATGAGACAGGAGAAGACAAATCGTAGCATGAATTTAGACATCATATGATTTGCAGGTAAGAAATGTTTTATTATGTTCGTTGCCTCTCTGTATGTTTGTCGCTCGCCTCCTCGCCCCCACCCCCTCTTTCTCTCTCCCCTCTCTCACGCGCTCTCTTTATATCCTTCTCTCCATCTTTCTCCATGCGCTATCTATTCCCACACATTCACACTCACTCCCTTCCTACATTCAATACTCCCCGTATTTTGTTCTCCCACCCCTCCCACACTGTTCAAGTCCTCCACCTCTCCTTTCATCCACCCTCTCTCTATCTCATTATCCTGCTCCATCTATATCTCATTCACGCCTCGCCCTTCCACCGCCCCCCACCCCCTTTCCCTCTATCACATACCAATTCTCTCACCCTCTCTCTCTCTCTCTCTCTCTCTCTCTCTCTCTCTCTCTCTCTCTCTTTTCCCATCACGTTATCATTCCCTCATTTATCAGACGTGTCAATTAGGATGAGAAAGTATCTGCATTGTTAAAGATATTGTATGTGAACAACTGGCAACTAGTCTCTTTGTATGTTTGTTTGCCGTTAGACTATATTCTATTCCAACAATACTTCGCACACCCTTAGTCATGATATGGCGAATTGTATGTTCAACGCTAGAGATCTATTCGATTATTTACTAGTTTTTGGCATATTAATAATCGTCGCCCTTTGAATAATTTATCCTAACACCATTGTTCAGGGGTACAACCCATTGCGTGTCTAACTGCCGTGAATTAATCACTCATACCATCTGTGCTGAGCTATCAGCTAATTTGAGGCAGCAGTAGCTGCATGCCAGTAAACAATGTCGGTAATTATGACCTGAAGCAATAATATATAGCCTACGAATACTTTTTGACTGACCTATCACGAAGCTGAATTCACCTTTCCAGAGTATCCATCCATCATCTGACCTCGTATGACGTTATAATCAGCTCAACGCGTGTATGATGACGTCACAATCATTGCGTCACAAAGGATTCCATATAGACCGTCATCAAATCTCAAATTGTTGTCTGAATTGTATGTCTCTGTAATTCTTTGCTATTTAATAAACATGCTGTTGAATATTTTGAAACTAATTTAACTGCGCGCTGTTGCTGCCTTAGTCAAATTAGTTTCAAAATATTCAACAGCTTACCTGTGTAGTTTTTTGGAAATTGATCGTGAGGGAGTTCAGAGATCGATTGATCCTAACACGGACGAGGTGTGGGTGGAGCTTAGCTAGAGATGGGCGGGGCATAGCTAAAACCGGAAAGGTCCATTGACTCACGATGGATGCATATGTTGATGCAGCATCACGGGAATTAAACAGTAACCACCCAACCGGAATATGACAAAAGAGTGTCACATATCAAGTTAATACGCATTATCTCATGATTCTGAATCTGCTTGATGCTCTGTAGAGAACCGATTACAAATGAAGATAATTAACCGTTCCATTGCTACAGTATTACAAAACAAATTAGATGCAAAATACTACGTTGCGTATTCATCCGCCACGTACTTTTTATTAGGTTCCATTATTAGTCCTGATCTTGCAATGGACCTTTGCAGTTTTAGCTATGCTCCATCCATCTCTAGCTAAGCTCTACCCACGCTCGATCGATCCCTGAACTCCCTGACTATCAATTTCCAGAAAACTATGCACGGAAGCTGTTGAATATTTTGAAACTAATTTGCTTCTATTTGAGCATATCGTGTTTCAGCACCAGTCCTTGCTCTTGCTGCGTATGCCACTGGCGACCATTATCATATCTCTGTAGAAGAACGGCACCTAGGCCTGATTTCGAAACATCCGCCGACAATTTTGTTTCTTGGTCAGGATAATAGAACTTCAAAACTGGTTCATTTGACAGCATTGTTTTCAGCCTTGTAATCGAATCTTCCTGAACTTGACTCCATATAAACGTATTCTTCTCTTCGAGCTTCGGGACAGAATAATCTGCGGTATTCTTGACGATAATTTAAAAGAGCGCCTTCTTCGTGTTCAAGATTTTCCTCTTGAAAATGCGACATCAACTTGCCGTGCTGCAGAAACAAGCACTCCTTCGATATAAAGTTCGAACCTTTGTTTAAATTTCTTGCAATTTTCAGCAGCATTTCCCGTCAGGGATAATCCTGTTGGCGGATCTAACTTATCCATATTTTAGCGCTGGCTCGATCACGCGCTTCTGACACTATGTTTTAGGTTATTAGACTGTATTTAATTAATAAAACATAACAGCTAAAATTACGGGACTGTTTTTGTTATTTTCGAATACTGGTATCAATACAACTGCAATATCTGTTTCCCGAAGATATTCGTTATAATGCTCAGCATAGGTTCCACATCACTAACTATTCTAAGTATTACAGTTGTATTTTCAAATGGAATGACGTTTTCAAGTCACACATTTTTCCTTGCATGTATTGCTAAACGCATAAGAAAACATAAGTGTTCTATGTGCATTTTACATTACCCTAACACTCATATTCATAGCAGGCATTGTTCAAACGCCTGGTCTTGACATGATAGCGTAAAAACACTTTGATAGAGATATACGTACACATCTTCAGTGTGTACTAATCTGTCACTTACAAATATATTAGGCAAAGAAGCGCCTTTATCAAGCGTATGTGCGAGAATGGCATATATAGCTGTTGTTCGAAGGATCGTGTATAGCAACGTTTATCAGCTCAGCAGACAGTTCAGATGCATTGAAGAGATTGATATAAGTCACATTGAATACATCGTTCATCTACATATTACATCGCTTGATTTCAGTCTTGCTCGTGGTGTCGTGCACGCAGCACATATCCTGATCATGGGCACTGATGCAACACACGTTACCATGAAAGATAATCTAATATTGTGATGTGTCAAAGGGTGTGCTAAAATATCATAGCATGATATGAATTAAATGTGTTTGCCCTAGAAGCTTAAAATCAGTTATCGAGGCAGGAGCTTGAGCTACAGAAACTGAAGCTGGAGTCAAAGATTAGAGGCACGGCTGTCTTAGTAATGCACACTGAGCACTACCTGAAGGACCTAGTCACCTAAGATACCAGAATAAATAAAAATGATGATAATTGTCCGGCAGAACATGGGTTGTACCTGGGCTGGCGTCTATAGTTTTTTTTAATTGGCTGATTTTGTTTGTTCAAGGTATACCCCTTTCAAATATGAATGATGACCGCGTGCCACCCTTGAGCATTTTGAACAATTCATGATGGCGGCCAAGATGGCTACCGCACACTGACTACGACCTAATGCAATCCACATCGCTCATATCTTTAACTAAATACACACCAAATTGTACCTATATTCTTGGTATATCAGTATTGATAATAAGACGTGCAGCCCTTATTGCAAAATAATCATTTCCAGAAGCTCTGGTGTAGGTGTTATAACACACATGGTTATGGCAGGCACAGAATATTGTGCATTGCAAATTTACACTATTGGAATGACAATTGCGAAAGTCACAAGGCAGCGTACTCTGACATCCACACTTTATAATTCGCAGGATAGATTCAAGGGCAAGTGCTCTATTCTTAGGAACGGTTATGGGCTGAAGCGTCTTACAACTTCTTTTTTCCATCCATATTTGAGCGGATTCAGAGGCAGGTGTTTGTTGTGTTCCAAAGATCGGCAGACAGTTGCTTGGTAGTTGATAGCTGACCATACCTTTAGCTGTTTTGTACTTTGTCTGCCCATAACAGGCCATCATGAACAAGGACATCTTCTTGCCATGGTGGATCTGTTTCACCAACAGGTGACAGTGTATTATTGATTGATATTGATGACTGTAACACTTTGATAGCTGTGCATCTTCGTAGCTGTGTGAGCAAGTACCTTTAAAGTGAGCACTGGCTTACGTGAAGTTGTCCTGAACATTTGTTGTTTCTTTGGTCCATTGTTGCTTTGCACATTTACCTCATACTCAACAATCTCATTCATGCCATCTTTACTGATTAGCTTTATGGTTTTATGGCATTTCACCAGGAGTCTTATAGCTCTCTGGTTTTATAACCAGCATAGCCAAAGAATGTGATGTTAGTTTGCCATTCTGCGATGATATCTCAGCATCAACCGGTTACACGAAACGTGTGTATCTCATTGATGAGTTGTTTTGATTGCTGCATTAAAATACCGATAGCAAACTGTAGTCTTGTTGAGTGGCTATTTAGAACCTCCGTGATGATAGGTCCTACAGGAAGAGCTGGCAAAGCCCTCTCTAATTTGGGTGATAGTTTTGCAAGAATGTCCACGTGAGTGTCACGAAGACCGTCTAGGATAATATCTCTGTTTATTTCAGTGTCATACTGATCTTTCCCGATTGGAATTGCTTTAGCATTAATTGTAACTTTCTTACGAACTTTGGTTGTGTACAAGTCCAAATCATCATCTTGTTCATCAATGACTCGTAAATGCTTTGCGGCTTTGCAACGAAATGCAACACTTTTTACAATACACGGTAACTGCAAACTAATGCGATCATCACCAAAATAGTTACTCAGTTTTTTAATAAGATTCTTTTGTGACAATGCGATTACTCCATAGCTCAACTGAGTTCCATATTGTGGATAAATCCTCTTCAATTCGGGTGATCAAAGAGTTCAGGGGAGGATTTCCCACATCTGTTTGGTTGGCTTTTGTTGAAAGAAATATCGCCTTTCAGTCTACGTGGTATCTGGATGCTGCAGCATGGAGATCACTCAAAGCTCCCTCCACTCGACATAACAATGTTTTGCCCAGTCACCGTTCCTTCTTTTATATGCATCTAGGACAGACTGTTTTAGGGTTGATTTCTTGCTTCCAGTTTCAATCGTACGGCACAAGTATGCTGGCCTCCACCAGGAAGGAATTTTATTGTCCTTCTTAATCCTGCAAACATCCCCACAAAATATATAATGAATTTGGAAGCTAAAATAGTTACAAGAAAGTCGTGTTTTCTTTGATGAAGGACCTGGCACTGAAGTGTCTTTATTATAGCGCTTTAGACACCGTTGAGTCTGTTTCAGAGATTTTTATGTTGAGACACAGTTTCTGTGGCACTGAATAATAATAAATCCTAAGGTTTTTGTCCAGGTGTTCCTCAAGAAATTCATATACACTCAGCATATGGTCTACTACATCTAATAATGTTTGTAATTCTAGGAGATCTAGCCGCAGTTAATGGTTCAGGCTTGTTCTCGCTGTTGAATTTCCCCTGAAAATAGCATAAGGTATTTGTCATGGATACACTGGCTACTGGCTCTTGACACATTTCGCTAACAGAAACACTATGTTGTAGTTGAAGCAATGCCTTTTGAGTTGGCTTAATCCAAATAATAAGCATATAGCAGCATTGTCTTAACAATATCTGAATATAGTAATGTAGTGATTCAATGAAAGGCCTATAAAGCATGCAGTTATAAAAAAAATCTATAGAACATGCAGTTATATAAAACAGCTTTTAGTTTTATTTGTTTGATACTTGTTTTTAATTACCCAGGAACATTTGTATCAAAGAATTTTACCGAGATGAAAATTTTCCCAAATAGGATGTGATATGTCACTTTAATACTCATTTCTGGTACTTTCCTGACTGAACCGACATTAGTTGCTTCTACTTCCAGTTAAGGATTGTGTGTAATCTTGGTGGAATTTGTGACCTTTTGGCCTATATTGACCTAGTTATTGGTTTAATTTCCTCATTATAAGCATTCCGTGGAGGGCATTAAAACACACATTTTGAGTGGTACAATATTCCTATATGATGATTGGTTCAAAGGTTATGCCCGATTCTTATTGCCCTGCCCGTAACAATTATCCCAGAATCAGTATGTGCATCATTATGCTCGAAGGGTGATAATTACAAAAAGACTACCCATTAAAAATCACATCAATGTAGTAAGCATAGACGTTGATTTATAGGAAATAGCATGAAACATGGTAGTAGCAATTCTTGATAATTTGGCGCATGGGCAAAGGACTCTACAACAGGCATGCCGTGGCCATCTTGGTCCCCATCTTGCATTTCTCAAAACGCTCAAGAATGGCACGCGGTCATCATTCATATGTGTGAAAGGTACATCCTGGACTATCAAAATCAACCAAGAAAAAAACTATAGACGCCAAGTCCAGGTTAGACAAAAATGTCATATACTGCCGGACTATAACATAGACATAGACTTACGTTCATTTGAGAGGTTTACAGACATGTATGGGTGGTAGAAGACCACCTTGGATGTTAGCCTAGCAGCACTCTTAGCCGTGAAGGGTTTGGAGGGCTTCAACTGCGTTGCTGCAGAAAATTGAGCAGTCTATGACTAAATTCAAGAAGCGATTCTAAAACGATAGAAACTTACTACGGGGGTGGGGTTACTGGATTAAAATGCGGTCTGTCCAGAAGGGAAAGGTCGAGCCGTTTAGAGAGTGAAGAAATAGAACCAGAGTGGTAGAGGCAGAGAGTCTTGGAAAGAAGTGTTCCCAGCTGAATGAGCTTCTAATAACAGAGTAGTTATTGGTCAATATTCCCAGTGGCCTACAGATGTGGCCTCGCAAAAGGAAGCCAAGGACTGTAAAGGATTTGCTGGAATTGGAATTGTGAATGATTACTGATTCGGATGGACGGTTGATGGTAGAAACGTATCATTATGAGAGATACATGATGCATACAGTCTCTAGCTAATGCCATATACTATACCGGACCAGTAGCATATTTGCCAGCGAGAAGGCAAATCGAAATGGATGATGGAGGAAACTGAGATATTCGTAGTCAAACTACAGTGACCATTAATAAGTGCGACTGTGGAAGTTGGGGTTCTGGAGAAACTACCCGAAAGAAGGTCTTCAATTCTAAAATCATATTGGAAAACATATGAACCAGCTGATGGATGGAAAGGCAATGTGTATGCAGTGACTAGAAAACCTTATGCGGAAGAATATCAGTAAGAAGTTTCACCACCAGCAGTGAACGGCGTGGCAGGAGTTCATGCAAACAGTCTTGAAGCTGACGAATTAGTGCTAGTACAGAATGAGGAATTGTGAAAGATTAGGCCGTTGACATAGTCCTGCCAATTCAGGCCGCATATGAGGGAGAAATTGAACCACAAGTGGGACAACTACAGAGACTGCAGATAGATGTAGAGCTGTTGAGTCTGCTCAGTCTAGTGATATTCTGGACTTGTGAATAAGTGGGCTAAATAAACTACAGCGATCCCTATCTAATTTGAGGCAGCTAGTTTATACAAAGGAGGATATTTGTCAGTATCCCTTTCGCATGGCATTTGGTGATAAAGAGGAAGTAGAGAGAACACTTGTGAAGAACAACAGCTGGAATGGTTTTTTCAGCGATGTAGCAATCATTCGGTGTAATTCTGAAAAATGTCAGCGTTCCTGACGCCGAGAAAAGGAAATGAATCCCCTGCTCAGTCTACACGTTTTTGTGGACCTGGTGACTATAGAGAACATTGGGATGGATTGCCCAGCCATGTAGGAATACAAGTTTGATGTCAGTCACAAAGCGACAGCTCGAATGTGAATGATGACAACTAATCCAAAGCATGTTCTGAGAAATGGATTCATACAACGCCATATTGATAGCTTTCCTGGTACCATATTGTAGTACTCTGAACCTATCTATTACAAATTATCTTCATTATACTGTTCGGATTATTTGTAATCCTTACATAGTAGCCTATGATCACTAGCAAGATTCGATTTCCCTCAGAAATGGGTAGACGAGTACTTGAGTGTTAAGGGCCGACAAGTATCCAATGCTTATTGATGAGAAGCATGGCAAAGAAGTTCCTGACGAGGTGGGTATGTCAGTGTAAATCAACAGTATATTGCTGAATATAGCTGTGCACTTTATGTCAGTAGGACTTGCCATGATATTCAATAGCAGAAGCATCTTCATTTGTAATAATTTCCTTAAATATCATCAACTAGTTTCAGAATCACGGTATCCTAAGCCTTAAATTGCTATATGACACTACCCGAAAAAGGCAAAGTACATATATATATATATGGTACCATAATAGTGCCAACCGCCTTGGCACAATCAGATTTGCATACCTGTAGTCCCAGTTATGAATTCGCATATGAAACATGGATATAGTACTGCTGGCCTGATTGAAATAAGGCACTTCGCGGAGCTTTCCGCTGGTCTATCTAGATAGCAAGGGTCGATATTGAATAATAGTAGAGTGCTGAGGCGTGCTTCCGCTAGTGCAAATCTCGAACTAAGTCAGGGACACGGTTATCATTACAGTCAATAAATAATAACCAATCTAGAAACCAATAAATCAACCAATCATCAATCAATCAATCAATCAATCAGACATCACCAAGTCGTATGTGTGTTCAGTGGAAGGACTGCCAAATGTCGTGCAGGAAACATACCTGCGCAGAAACCAAACAAGCCACTCAACGCCAGTTTACCGTTTTAATTACAAATGCAATGGTGGTGTCTCTTCAAAGTGAAATAAAAGTGGACCTCATGACAATTTTGAAAAGAATTCGATTGGACGCTACCTTAGATATCGTCGACTCTCGCTCAAATTGCTTTCAGAAATATATAGCAATTTTAATAGTTTACCTCCTTTGAAAGGCACGGTTATGGTATTAAGTAATCTAATAAGTTATTGACAGCTATCCACTTATTGCTCCGACAAGCCATCAAATATCAAACAACCCACTGTATTATGTCTACAAGACGACCAGATTACTATACTATACCGACTGTAGCCAAAACGCGTAGCCGGCTCTTTTGTATCGCGGAACGTGTATCGTGTTGAATCAACAAATACAGCTGTGAAAGGAATCATAGGCCATAGCGACGCTGGATAAAGTGGGGACTCTGTCTCTTTAATCTGCGTGAAGTGGTCCTCATATTTCTATCATGCGTCTATTCCATTTGATACTGACCATAATGGTATGTTTGGATTTCGAGAATAGAAAGCATGGTTTTAAATGGCGGGAATAATTGATCGACAAGTGTGTATTAAGCGTGTTTCTCCACTTTATGTGATATTATTTAGACACGTTTAGTAGAATGTAATATGAATGCACCAACCGTCAATAGCCCTTGTATTCGAGTCTAATATGTTTTATCAACTTAAAATGATACTCCAGCTGCGTGTGAGAATAGGGAAGATGAAGGGAGAAATGAAGATGGAATGGTTTAGAAAGGGATGGGTTTTGGGTGGGGGTGGTGGTGGTTTGAGAATGATGTCGGGGAGGGGATTGTGTTTTGGGTAAAGAAGAGGGCCCGTGCTTGAAGTTATTGAATAATAATGATAGCAATGTTCCTAGGAATGGACCTTTCCAGTTTTAGCTATGCCCCGCCCATCTCTAGCTAAGCTCCACCCACACCTCGCTCGTGTTGGGATCGATAGATCTCTGAACTTCCTGAATATCAATTTCCAAGTAAACTGTTGAATATTTTGAAACTAATTTGACTTGGTGCTGTTGCTGCGTATCAGCATGTTTATTAAATAATATAGACACAATTCTTACAACATGTGTGTCAGACTATTAAGAGTTAAAGGGGCCGTATAGAATCATTTGTGACGTAATGATTATGACGTCATCCTAGACGCCACTTAGCTGATTATGACGTCATATGACGTCATTACTCTGGAAAGGCCCATTGTGAATCAGAGACTCAAACATATCCTTGTCAAAGTTAGGCCTAAACATTTAGTAGCTCATAAGCTTATGTTTAGACAAAACGCTGAAATTGTTGAGCTGTATGGTCTCCCGTATCCTATCATCTCATCTCATCTTTAAACCCGTGTAGTGTTGATTTCTTCTGCGATTCGCATAGTTTTATTTAAATGTGTATTCAATGTTATCTGATGCTCGTTTTGATCCTGGTAATGGTTAACATTTTGAACTGAGGCCGTTACTGTCTCTGACAACAACAGCTTCTGACAGCCAGATTTTAAGCCTCAGTTTCAGAATATTCGCACTACAGCAATCTCCCCTCTAACAACACTGGTAAACTATGGCCTTCGGACGAAGCACCCTAGGGCGGGGTTAATGTGTGTTCAAATCTGGTTATATTTGAAGTTAACATGTCTAACCATCGTGACAGTCGCGTCATTTCCAATATGGGCCGCTATCTACCACAATACTATGTTCTAATGTTTAGAATGATCGGTTTCACGCCCGGGGCATCACGCACGTGCGTTGACCATTAGGCACGACTGCTATAGTGTTCTACTGTCCGTACTGAAAGCGGTGGCACATTATGTGACCTCTCTCTTCCCGCTGGCACATTCGCCTTTGGAGACCCTGTTCCATTCCAATGGAACCTTTGTTCAGCTACCTCTGAACAGACACGGCCAGTATAGTGTATAGCGCTGGACCGAGGCTGACACCAGTTGAGTCTGATAGAAATAAAATAAAATGGCTTCTACGCAAAAATTAATTTGAACAGCCAGTCGAACAGCCACCCCGTGGATACGATGCAATTATTACTTAGAAGTCCACGCTAGCTATGCCCCGCCCAATTCTAGCTAAGCTCTGCCGACATTTGACACATGTTATAATTGATTTATATGCTTTGAACACCGACCTTTCAGAATTCCATTTAAAATGTAACTATATGCCTACAGGTTAGCTGTTGAATATTCTAAACTAATTTGACTGGGTGCAGTTGCCGCTTATTACAATGACCAGTCAAATTAGTTTCAAAATATGCAATATAATGTTTATTAAATGGTAAATTCATCAAAGACAAATAATTCGTACACATGACGGACTTTTCGAGCTTCATGATGGAGTTATAATATGTCTGATTGTGACATCAGCCTGCATGTGACATAATTTATTATGACGTCATATGCTTGGTTGATAGATCGGATCCCTCCGTTAGCATTACCATCGTAGAATGACTTAAATTACGTTGACATATTGGTGGGTGGTGGAATGTATATAACTTGTAGGGCCTGCAAGTATTTTGGTTTGCAAATTTGTTAGGAAACATGAGCTTCTATATAAGAAACTTGAGACGCCTCAGATCCCTTCAATTTTAGCTCGAGCACGTCGTCCAAATGCATTCAAAACAAAATACAACAATGAAAGTGTTTGGAAGTGTTTTAGAACGTGTAAATAAAAGTAAACCGTTGAAAAAAGATGTCCGGAGAAAAACATTGTCTCTCTAAAGTCACTTAATTTAAAGGATCGTTTATCATCTTGGCACTATTCATACGAATTTCATTTGATATGCGCGGAGATAACTGCGTATCACACCTACAATTGTGGTATCCAGTCTAACCACCTATACTACTCAAGTTAAAATGAATTTTATACGCATCTGTGGAATAGAGAATACGTTTTCTTTGCTTTAAGAATGATGTTGCTAAAAGCTGTTGCTTTCGTAAGCAGCATCATGCCTCAGTAACACAGCTCTCAAACAGTTAATGCGTCAAAGAGATTGGCGATTAATTCAGTAACAAGACAGTTAATGATGAGCAGATAAAGTTGCTATAAACTGTCTAAATATATCACCTGCTTCTAGAGCCACAGGTGACCGCTAAAAGTCTACAAGTGACCACATTTTGATTCTCCACGAGATCGTCGTTATAGACAGGCTTGGCTATACACAGACTGTAATTCTTCGCTTTAGTTAACACCTTTTTGGATTTACCATAGTCGGCGGAACTAATAGTTTTGAATTTTCGGGTTTATGAGCTTATTCTAAGCTAGTTTTATTCATTTTTTAAAAACACGTGTATTTGATCACGAATAATACCTGTACAGATAATAAATATGGAGCGAAGAAATTTTCCTGAGATTTTCAGTAAATTCACGACTTTTTCGCAACTTTTTTCGTTATTTGACACGGTATATTTTAAATATTGATTGATTCGAAATTAAAAATAAGCTACGTTAAAAATTTAAATATATATTTGAAATATTTACAGAAAATCTCTGGTCGTATTCAGGATTAGACCATTATCTCACACAAGTCAGTGTTAACCCATGTGTATCTATTTGCCAATTTCCATTTATGACGTTAGCATTTGGTAATTTAAAGGCCACTGTTGCTGTGAACTGTTGCTGTCCATGAAAGTTACTTTCATGGACAGCAACAGTTCTCAGCAACAGTGGCTTTTAAATTACCAATTGCTAACGTCATAAAGTTTTACCACCTTCATGATAGCTGAATATAACCAGAACACGGATTACACCTTGAAGGAGAATTTAACGATATTTAAATACACCTGTTCTGGTCAGAATTTGATACATTATAGTCGCTATAAAGCGATTAATCTTCATTGAAAGATGATTCACCATGACTACACCAGTCGCTTCATTACATTCTGATATCAATCAGGACTGCGTGTTTTCTAAGTCTCTATATACAATTCCAGATGTTTTTCAGAATTGTTTAGATTTTCCCCTTCTATACGGAATAATTTTATTGATGATGACTTCCATAATGCAATTTCGCGGATGGACTAGTAGTAGTAATAGTAGTGTTGTTGTTGGTGGTGGTGGTGGTTGTGATGGTGGTAGTAGTAGTAGTAGTAGTAGTAGTAGTAGTAGTAGTAGTAGCAGTAGTAGTAGTAGTAGCAGTAGTAGTAGTAGTAGTAGTAGTAGTAGTAGGAGGGGATTTTTTTCTATTATTGCCAAGTTCTACTTCTTTGAATCCTGTCATTGATGAAGCACTGGCACTAGGATATAGCTCATTCATCATCTGGAATGTAGTCTTTAACTTCTTTCCATTTTCGACCTGAGTGGAGTTCTAACACAGACAGTTCTGAGGCACCTTCCACCTACCGCTTGGGATGTGCGGGTGCTCTACCGATGATCCACTATCCAGAGAACACAATCATCTTTCACAAGACCAACTTTCAACAGCTGAGTTGGAATTGATTTTAAGATGTTCTTTGACTCTGGTGCTGAGAGGCCTTTTGGCAGAAGCTGTGGCAGAATATACATACTCCACTGGCCACGTCATCCCCGCCAGCAGTGCCTCGGTCATCAACATTGAGACCAACTTATTCAAACGGAAGGTTAAAGAGGCCATAGAAATCTACAAGCATCAACCAACCATGAACAGAGACGAGGGCTACCGTATACCAGCAGTCTACCAGTCCATGCTGTCACGTGACTCCACAAGAACTGACCAGAGTGACGTTGCCAGCGTGTAAGGCGTGAGTCTAGACCCTAGCATTGGGAACTAGCATATAAACGCCTTAAATATTACAACATACCCCTTGCCAGCGACCGTCAGTTAGTGCTGAAGAAGTGACCGAGTGGTCACGAAAGCTACACTCAAACAATTTCTACATCCCGGAGAGGTAACTAATTTTTCCTTATTATGAATCATCCTGGGATCGGGACCAACTTTTTCGGAAATAGATTTATAATTGATTTAAACTCGTGAACAATTTAGTTGTTTACTTGCTGAATTGTTTAGATTCTCAGTGAGATGATCTCACTATAAGTCATGTTGAATATTCGGAACACAGTTTGACTGAAGTTCGTGGCTCTCACGGGGAGCAACGGATTTTATTCAAGTTACTTTAAAAATAATCAGCTGGCGTATGGTGATTATATTATATTGACTGCGACCACGATCTAATAAAGAACTATATCAGTTAAGGGCATTTCAATACTAACATAATAATTATAACTTCTTGACACCAATTTTACAAAGTGGTCGTGGACAATACCGTAACCAGACTATTTACATATAAAACAGCTGTAGATTATAGGCCTATATAATTTATATTTGTTTGTCTTTTTCTCATTTCTCTGGTAATTGGAGAAATTCTCACAGAAAGAGATTGAACCATTTGCTTTTCGTAATGTTATTTGCGTGTCAAACATTCGAGATTTGCTGACACGCTATACTAAATGGTTCAAGTCTTGCAGTGCACTCATTTTTTGTTGTAAATCCACCAATAAACTGGCCAAGTTACAATGTGTGCTGACTATTTGCAAGACGAGTTGGCCGCTCTGTTCAATAACTACATTTGTATCAAATTTGCAAACTAAATACTGCAGTATAATAGTGTGTGGCATTGTGTAATTCCGCGAACGTTCATATAGAAATGGGAGCTGTAGCATATAGACAAATAAAAAAATTATATTTTGAAAAAGGTTTGTTGTAAAATTTACCATCACCTTTTAATTATGATATTAGTGATTTATGAGTTATGACCCTCTGTATCTCTTAGTACAAGTGTTAAGAGTTCCTATGTTTAAATGCCGTCTCAGTCTCCTAATAGTCGACTAGGCCTCCATCGAGACCAAGACGACAATCATATACCTTAAAATATCAATAACTCCAATCATATACTTTAAAATATCAATATTCGGTGGCTAAATCATGGAGACAAGAATAGCGGCTATGACTACATCTGATACATTACTGGATACATTTGTATAATATTTTGCACGTTAAAAAATTACCACAACACAATAATACATCGTCTTGCACATTCAAATAATATATTCTCTTTCCCATTTCACCACGTGATTTGGCAGCACATGTGTTATTAAACACGTACTCGTCTCTTCTACACATGCAGAGGCATGTTCCATGTATGAACGTTTTCCATCACGGCAGATGCTGGCAACACATTCACATTTGACATAGATTTGGCCATTCTCTGCTGGCAATACATTTGACACAAGAAGGAAACAATTTCTACCCTCCTTGAAGTGTATTCTGTAACCATCTGAGAATTACCAACACAGCTGAGTTAGGTTTCATGTCTTGCACTTATGCATCAGCCTGAGGTGAGTACGGAGCATGTACTCAATTATGACTTCTTGAGTCCGAGGTAGTTTCTCTAATCCTTCATTGCATTTTAGCTGTTGGAGCATGTGCCATCTATAACTGAATTTGCTTTTGAGAAATGTGCACTAAATAGTTTGCGCAAGACCTTTTCACAACCGGAAGGGACTGGTTGCGACGCCATTATTTCAACAATATGGTAGGTTTAAGACGTACACTTATTAAACAATCACTATAGTTTTAACAAATACTTTGAAACAACTCACGTTGCCGCTCCTATTGTATGTGGTTATGTGTACTACAGGAACTGAATGAATGGAAGCCTGTCAATGCTGCATTATGTGGTAGTACGCTGTATTATGGATTTGAGACACACGATGAGAACAATTTAAGGCATAAACCTTGATACTCGGCGTAGAGTCAAGACAAGTACGGGCGCGCCCAGGATTTAGGCTGGATGTGAATATATGTGTACGTCTTAACACAAATGACTCATGGCAATAGCGTACAGTCCTCTTGGGAACTCGCATCAGAAGTTGACCCTGTTGACCTTGAACCAGAGAACATCCTTACGACTCTTTCTGTGACTGAATTCTGTGAGAATCTACTGCCTATTGGGAAAAAAAGATTTTTCGTTTGAGTGGCAATCATTCCTTCATGTGGGATGTGTCTTCTACTTTGTGCCTCCTGTTAGCAGACCTGATGTCCGATCTGTAAGACAGTTTCTATGTTGTATATTAAAAGGAGCTGTAGCACAAATCCCAAGCCTAAAAGTAACATGCGCTGATTGATTTAACTTATCGTTTTGTGTTGTATATCGCCAGAAACTCTCCAATACGTTGCGGAGATTATGCTTGATGAGAACCACCAGGTTTCCCGAGTGTAGTATCCATTGTTGAAAGTTCAGGTTCCAACTCACATCATCCATGTTTATGTCTACATAGTTTGATAAGGATGAGACACGCAAACAGAGAGCTGTTGCTTTTGGACTGATTCCCCACTAACACTTTGGGTTGACAACTGTGCAACCATTACCCCATTTCAGCAGCTTGATTTTGCATATCATACAACATGAATCATAATTACAAAGAGTAAGTCCTCAGAGAGCACTTAGAAGAGCTCTCTGGCTAGAGTTTCCATGCCCAGAATACCATAGTGTATAGTGCCTTTGCACGACTATCTTTGTAGAGAGGCATCTAAGCAATTTTCGTTCAGCATCAACATCACATGAGTTATTTTGAATGAGTTTGACTGATCAACAGTATCTCGAAGTTGTTAAACAGAGAATTCTTCTTCCCCTTATGGCTGCAATGTGTCAGTGCCGTTTGCTTCTTCTAATAGAATAAATAAGAAGCCGTTCTGTCTCACCACCACGCATCTTAAGTGCTGGTGCTCTCAGGCAGTGCGTCAGCAGAGTTTTAGGATTAATTGGTATACAAGATTTATGACACAATTTATTTAACCTACACCTTGTTGATAATTGTGGGGTTGATCTCCGCCAGTTGACGGGAATGAAATCTGTGTGAATTAACAGTAATATAATAATTAAAAAATTTCTTCCAAATACCTAGATTCCATTTCTTGAGATGGTAATACTGTAATCTGTTGGGCAATGAAATGTTTATTGAATGCGAAAAAGCATCTCCTTTCCAATCAGGCAAGATACAAGAGCATGTTATGGGTCATTTGTACGATGTACGAGCTGGAAGAGGATCATGACCTGATTCATATACGTTCAAGCCCATTTGTACAATGGTTACTTCTCATGTCTGGTCAAACTCCTACATGTGTTTTTGATAAAGTCTTGGCTAATCTCAAAAGATGGTGGTGGATTTTGACAACATCAGTTCCAAGTATATTGGGTATGTCAATTGCTTCATTCATGCTTCCGTCAATGTCTGATAATGTTCAAACAAAAGTATTAACGAGAAGGCCAAATAATATTTGTATGGTATTTTGGTGAGCATACATGGCTTTTATGAGATGGTTTAAATTTGGTATATGGATCACAGTGACAATGCTATGCAAATCAGCCTCCATCTATGCTTTGTCCAGAACCTTATGCTGCCATATAGTTTGACAACATAGCAATGGGTCCCGAGTATCAGCAAAATTTATTTGAACGGTTGGTCTGAGAACCAAGCTATTGTTACCTCCTTGGCAAATTGAATTGTTATAAAACATTTTACAGCTTATACCAGCCGCTTCGAAAGATCATTAAACCTGGTGTTTCTACCATAGACATACTGGTAGATTAATTGATAAGAGAGCAGAGATAATTGAGCGATGGCGGCCATCTTGGATTCTATTATGTGATCATGTTAGGGAGTGAGATTGCCTTTATCGATCTTGCCACTTTTATCAATATGCATAGATTGTCAGATAACTTGATCACAGCCACTGTGTTCCAAGGATAAATGAAATGGGAAAAGTGTGAAAAGCTTAGACTTTTGGAATTCTAAGTTGCATGACCGCCAACCTGGATTCCAATATGTTCTAGTTAATTACTGTCAGACTGAGATTGCTATTAAACATCTTGCCACTTGTAATGATGGATATAGTGGATAATAGCCATATACACGTGGTGTGAAGGGCTAAGACGATTTAGGGCTGGCATATTGATATATATGGTACTTTGTACTTAGCTTGGATTTCTTAATCAACACTCCCCAGTGAAAGACTGCGGTTGCGTATTCATCTCATAGATGCAGAAAATGTTTTCGAAAATCAACAGCATCACATTATACTGCATGGCTATTGGCACTATAATCGACGTTAATTTCGAAACTCGTTGACATCAATAGTTTTCAGTGAGACTGTAATGATCAAATTGGAGGTGTCATAATTGAATGAGGTTTTGTCGTGTGCGGTAACTGATGCGCGGACGCTGTGATGAACCCATCACACTCTAATGTGGATATTTTCTAAAATAAGTGTTGGTTTAACTAACAATCGTTAATGAGATTTGTTATGTTAAACCTGACTGAACTTAGGTGATATTAAACAGCTGACTGATGCAGTCTGTCTCGCCGATCTGTATGTTAGACCGTCACTTGATATTTTGATCATATTTTATGTTTTTGTCAAAGCCTCATTTAAAAAAACGTCATTTGCAGTTTGATTCAATTTGTCATGAATTGATGAACGTGAAGAAGATAGGCCGTCAACTCACCGCCAATCAGTAATCGTTATTCATTATCTTACTGATTGTGCGTGAGCATATACCTAGAGACACCTGGATGACAAAAATATATAGACCCCGAGGGGGCTTGATGGGATGGCTGGGGTGGGTGTATAATCGCATCGTGTTAATTATAGACTGAAGGATTGAGGGACATTAAAAGAAATTCAAATCTATATACAAGCTTAACGTATGCCTACAGCCAGTAATTATTTCCAATTAATTCTATATAAAAGGAACACATTGAATATAATTGAATCTTCCTATCAATTACTAGAAGAAATACAAATAATAATAATAATAATAATAATAATAATAATAATAATAATAATAATAATTATTATTATTATTATTATTATTATTATTATTATTATGCCCAAGATTGTCATTACACTTGTATCTGCCTTAAAGGATAACTAATCCCATCACTTGATAGCTATTCAAGTGATCTAACACGCCGGTCATAAACTATCCAGGTAGTTTTAAGCTTTTTATCACGCTGCTAAGGAAAGATATTCAGGATTTAGTAGTTAAATGTTGGTACAATTCTATACCCTATGATGGCTGTCATGATGTACTTTTCAACCAATCAGAAAACCCCTAGTGTGTCTGCCTCGGTATATACGCTCAGTCATAGAGGCGCCAGCTATAGTTTGGCAATGTGGTATAAAAGCAATCCTACGGGTAAGCTGCTGAATATTTTGAAACAAATTTGGTTGGAAGTTGTCGCTGCCATAGGCAGCAACAACTTCCAGTCAAATTAGTTTCAAAATATTCAATGGGATGAGCATTACATAATAAAGAATGTGATGCATTGGCGCTTACATGCCATCATACACAATCGCTTGAGCAGACAAAATGGTGTCGATCACTGTTCAACCTTTACTTGATATTACAAAACAGATAATTGCGATACAGATCAGGGAATGTGACAGGATATGAATGATATGGGATCTATAAACCATATTCTATCGGTGCAATGCAACATTTGAGATGAGATTAGCATCGCTGTAACATTCTCCACTTTACCAGAGGAAGTGATTAAAGTGAAAGACTAAAATACTCGTTTACTGGAACCCCATTGTGCTATTCATTTGATGTAATTGTCTAAGATGTGGAACAAATTATTTTCTTACTAATTGTCGCAAAGAACATTTCAAATACCCTAAGGCGACAGTGTCTTAATGAATATTATTTATAACTAGTAAATGCTGCAGATGCCAATTAGTTTATAATGCCCGAGCTTGACACGTGCACAGGCATTCTGCCTGTAGGGTACTAGTGACAATTAGCTGATAAATCCGACACCCGTCCCCACCCCATACGCTCCCGAACCACAACCACCACCTCCACTCACCAACCACACCAGCACCGCTGCCGCCGCCACCACCACTGTCACCGCACCTACCACCGCCACCGCTACCGCCACCGCCTCAATCAGAGCTGTTTATAACGAGCATTACACCGGTCATTAAAGACTGACCACTAAAACACACGATCTCTCAATGTAACTCTTTTGTTGTGGTAAATAGATTTTTTTGCAAATTGTAATGTGATTCATTAAGAAGCATTGCCATAAAGAGCCCCAAAAACAGTTGACTTTATAACTGTACTATAGTTTTGTTTAAAAGGTAACTTTCGTCGAGAAATCAAAATATTTCCTTATTGAATTCCCATTTGCCCTGCTGGGATCGATCGATCCGCGAACCCTCTGACTATCAATTTCCAGAAAACTATACACGTAAGCTGTTGAATATTTTGAAAATAATTTGACTAGGTATCCATAGGCAGCAACAGCCGTCAAATTAGTTTCAAAATATTCAACATAATGTTTATTAATTATAAAAGAACCACATACAATTCATACAGCCTGACGGACTTTTAAGCATGTATGTCACTCTGGGCGGAGCCAATTAGTGGCACAGTTGGTCATATCGGCTCTGGTTAAGACGGCCTAAATCGACTCATTCATGATGTAATGGTTATGACATCATCCTACACGTTAGGTAGTTGATTATGATATCATATGACGTCATATGATGGATGGATAAACTGGAACGGTCAATTGTGTCAAATATGACGTAAATGCACCGATTAATATCATAATGAAAGCTAATTCTTTCGGCTCTTGTCATAAATACTATTCTTCGAGTATGGACACTTTGATCGGAGACATCTTCAACATTTGTGACCGGGCGAACTTTCGGTGTTACCACCTACCGGACGCTAGCTGTTCAGATCAACCTGTGTAAATGGAAATCGTCTGACTGGAGAATTCACATAAAAGGAAGCTGCAGAAACGCTGGTGGCGAGACTACAAGATAAGTGTGCAGAAGCAAGCATGGTCCATTGGAATAAACTCTGATATCGCAAATTATGGCAAATACTGTCTCCTGCACTGCTTCTCAAGTCCGAGCCCCTAATGGGTGTAACATGGTTTGGCAACATTTGTAATAATGGACCATCTAGGTATGCCATTGAGCCGGAACAAGCTCGTGAGTTTTATAAGCAACGGCTCCGCCTGTCTGTGAAGAAATGTCAATCAATATGCATACAATCCACGATGTCCACATGCACTATCCACCATTAGGAAATACATGTGAAAGTAATACTGACCAGAGGAAGTGCCCCTCTAGCGAGTCTGAAAGCGCTCACTTCTCTGGAACTGGGTCTCTCGCCTGATCAATCCACGCTCAATGCTGAAGCATCTAGTACATGGACCATAATCATCCCGAGGCTAGTGGGGCTAGTAGTAGGCTGGCGCCACCTAGACGCCCGATATGGAGGGGGATAGTGCGCGTAAGCCATCTGTTAAGATTATGATTTTTCCAGAGCATGACGAAAGTAATATGTGCTAGAACTATTGGTACCAATGTGAGATGATTACGGACATCAATGGCTGGACAGAGCATGAGAATGGGGTATATCTCAATGCCTGTTCTAAAGAAGCAGACACTCGACAGTGAACGCCAAATGACGTCATATTCAACTACTGGACGTGTAGGATGACGTCATAATCAATTACAGCACGAATGACTCGATTTGGTCTTAAACGCGTAATAGTTGGACATGTTGTATGAATCGTATGTCTTCACTATTTAATAAACATTCTGTCGAATATTTTGAAACTAATTTGTCTGGGAACAGCACACAGTCAAATTAGTTTCAAAATATTCAACAGCTAACCTGTATAGTTTTCTGGAAATTGATAGTTATAAAGTTCAGGGATTGATATACCCCACCACGAGCGAGGTGTGGCTGGATCTTAGCTAGAGATGGGCGGGGCATAGCTAAAATTGGAAAGATCCATTACAGAGGTTATGAACGTTCAGTATTTCCGATTACTCATCCCAAGAATCTAAGTTGTCCATGCCCGCAATATGCACACACTTTTGGGTGGAAGTAGGACTAGGTATATTATATCGAAATCTTCAATTAGGGTTATAAGGTGTAGTAGACTCCTTATGTATTGACTCTATTGATTAACAAGTAGTAGTACATGGGAGCTCACATGCTAAGGACACATTCATATATTATTGATGCAAAAACATGTTGCACTGGACACACATCATGACCACCCAAATTAGCCTTTCTTATAGAGTAGCACACATATGTGGCCAAAGGAGAAGAGCACCAGGAACCCAGTGAAAAAAGGGCCAACCGCCCTAAATTGCATCCCGTGTCAGAACTCAGAAGCCAGACGGGGATGCGCATACCGTTACCAAGGCCAGCACTGTCTCATTATGAATATGAATCGCGTGAGAGGTGAGAGAGGACGCGACAATATGTACATCAAGACAGCTAGCTCTATGCCATATCCTCGTAACCTCCAATAGAATGTTTAAATTGTTACATTCACGAGCCACTGCCTCAGCGGGATCTCCAAAACAGGAATAATCCTTGAAATCTTGCACATGCGGAAACGTTTATCTCATCAGCATATTGTCTCAGTGATTTGGAGAGATAACAAAGAGATTAAGACAACTCTAGAAACCATGAAATGGCTGCCATTAGCGATATCCACGCCCGTTGTTTATCAGGATCCTCTATCTCAGAGTAAGAAGATTAGCCAAATACAAACTGAGTTGATCATTGATTGGATTTTGAGCATTAGCGCATGCGCCTTCATCCCGTTACTGACTGTGTCATCTTGCTGCATCATCCCGTGATAATGAACTTAATCATCATAGGTTGACCATCTATCCAGATTCTGTATATCATTTTCATACCAACAATCACGCACGCACGCACGCGCGCGCGCATACGCACGCACGCAAACAAACAGGAGAGCACCAGTACAAGCGTAACCATTTGAAAGGTCAAACAAATGCGTGCTTGCACTCTTTGCAAAATGGGTAAAAAAGGTACCTCATGTTGGAGCAGAAATGTTGCAAAATATTCAACAGCTTACCTGTATGGTTTTCTGGAAATTGAGATTTATGGAGTGCACGGATCGATTGATCCAAGTACGGGAAATGAGTGGGTGGAGCTTAGCAACAGGTTGGTGGAGCATAGCTAAAACCGGATTCATCCATTCACCGTGAATTCTCTCTCAAGCCAAATCATGAATATTTCTGCTTCGGCGGCCACCTAATTTTTGTAGCCATTCGGGAATTTATATGACATAGTAATGTAAGATATTTGGCACATCTTCTGCCCATTTTTGATTCGTGTGTCCGTAAACGAAACGAGTGTTGTAACCACTACCACCTGAAACTAGATTAGGAAGAACTTGATTCTATGGGTCGCATTTGCTGTCAATGGGCACCCATGACAATGTAGCTTTACCATGCGGTTCTATATGCTCGCCACGTGGTTCCACCGACCCAGCTCCATCCTAAATAGAATCACAAGGATCAGAGCTGAAACTTTGGAGTGTGGGTCAGGAACTGTGTTGCAGCCACCTGCCCGTTAACAATTCCAGCAAGGACAACGATGATAGCTGCCGTGGTCGTTGCGATAGTGAAGCCACGTGGCTCGCGACACGAGGAAATCGATAGCATTCCAACAAAATATGTGGGAATGGCGGTGAAAGCGGCACATCCCTGCTCAGAACACCCAAGTACTGGCATCATAACCAACGACGAGAAGCATAGCCTATCCACCAAAGTTCGGGTGATGGCATCAAGCGTTCAACAGCAACGTGGTGAAAAGACCGTTCATACACGGAGATGGAGCTCACAGAGCTGACAAAGACTTCGACCATTGCTCCTACCAGCATCAACGGCGCATATGCAATATTGGCAAGTACAGGAGCGATGTTAACAACACTCTGGCCACGAGGAAGAACGAGTAGGAGGAAGAGGAGGAGGAGGAGGCCGAGGAGCGTGGGTGTGGTAGGAAGAAGAGTGAATTGGCGTTGCTACTGCTTATGGCAATAACAGGTTCAAGTTAAATTAGTTTCAAAATATTCAACAGCTTATCTGGATTGTCACCTTGCGTTTGGTGCACTTAAATTGCAAGAGTCAGAGGGTTAACCATTTCAACGCGAAATACTCAATGTATTGTAGATGATTTTCAACTAAATAAAATAATGTTACATTGAATATTTTAAAACTAAATTGTCTGACAGTTTGTGTTGTCTGTCAAATAAGGTTTTAAATTTTTAACATAGTACACCTCTGGCTGTCTTGCATCTAAGCTTTTTAATTTCGCAGTTGGATTTCTTAAATGCGTTCACAAAAAGAGAGACACACATATCTCTTATATCACCTTAATGCTACTGTCATTAGACGGATATTAAAACTCACGTTTAACATGTCGCTGTTATTTCAATGCAGCCTATGAGCGTATGTTTATGGTTTTCTGTAAGACGACAATTACCCAGCATGAAAGGAGATATTGTCCCAGAGTATGGCGGGTAGAAAGGTAATAGTCTGATTTCATTGACATTTGAAACGAAAATAAGTTCAGATTTAAGGCTCACGTCAATGGGGAAAATGGCGGTGTTTATGGACCGGTAATTTGCGAAGATCTGCGTTGAAATAAACTGTTTGTGAATTTGTGCTTTGGTGATTGTTGGTACAATGGGACGATCTTTCTGCGGCTATTTTCTACAGTGAATAGACCACGGCATAGACATAATAAAGAACGGTCGTAGTTGATTTATGAATCGACAGACTGTGAATGGGTGGTGGTGTTAAAAGGGGTGAGGGGCTATTGTATGATTTGCAGGTGGACCAGGATCGCTCCACTGCTTCTGTCGTGTGTAGAAAGTTAACAATTTTAACTCAGACATGCAGGATATCAGTAATGCATTATGATATTATATTGATGACTGGTAACTAATTGTTCATTTGGAAATGATATCGCGGTAAGTCGTTGCTGCCTGTGACATCAACAACTCACAACAATATCAATTTCAAAATAAACGCAAATCCCTATGCTACTACATTTGATACAATTACAATTCTGGATGCACCACGATAAGAGTCGATCTTACTAAACGCTCATATCTTCTTCCATTCAAACGCGTTCTTGCGAAAGTGACAGAGAATATGAACCTATATTACCCGGCGACTTAATATAGGCATATTTAGTGACAATTTTGGCAATAAAGTCATATTTTGTACCTGGCGCAATTGGGTATTCATTCACAGTGCATCCGTCTCCGTGTTTGAATAGTCTTGTCACCACCAAGCAGAAGTGAAGAGCTGGCTATAATAATATGGCCGAAACTATAAAAATATCAAACATATATTTGAGTATAAATATGATTTTATCATGCACAGTATGAATTGATGCGATTGCAATGCTTCATATTGATACTATCGGTGTGCATCAAAGGATGATAAAATATGCGGAACATTGGATGATAGGTTACTATATATAGTGGTTGTTGTAAAGAAAACGTTGTGTGTCTAACTCTGAATGAGGGTATGAACAGAACTCAGGGGGATGTTATTGAAAATCGGTTGGCATATCGACAATTGGGAGATTTACTGCATCTGACAAGTGAGTACTCCGGGAATTTATGAATTGATATCGCTGCATGCTTCCATTCTTTATATAATCCCCAACCTCTCTCTCTCTCTCTCGCTCTCTCTCTCGCTCTCTCTCTCTCTCTCTCGCTCTCTCTCTCTCTCTCTCTCTCTCTCTCTCGTTAACTCTCCGTCCCACTCGTTCTCACATCCGCCATCTCTCTCACTCTCTCTCACACCCTCCCTCTCTCTCGTTACCTATCTCGCCACCTCTCTCTCTCTCTCTCTCTCTCTCTCTCTCTCTCTCTCTCTCTCTTTCTCTCTCTCTCGTAACTCTCCGTCCCACTCGTTCTCACATCCGCCATCTCTCTTACTCTCTCTCACACCCTCCCTCTCTCTCGTTACCTATCTCGCCACCTCTCTCTCTCTCTCTCTCTCTCCCTCTCTCTCTTTCTTTCTCTCTCTCTCTTTCTCTCTCTCTCTCACACCCTCCCTCTCTCTCTCTCTTTCTCTCTCTCTCTCTCTCACTCTCTCTCTCTTCCTGCCTCTCTCTTTGCCTCTCTCTCTGCCTCTGTCTCTGCCTCTCTCTCTCTCTCTCTCGCTCTCTCTCTCTCTCTCTCTCTCTCTCTCTCTCTCTCTCTCTCTCTCTTTCTTCTCTCTCTCTCTTCTCGCGTTCGATTACTTGGGTTCTAAATAACTTTTTTTCTGCCCATTATCTAGCGTCGTTTCTGACGTGCCCAAATTGCAGTCACGATTACTCGCACATATAAAGAAGTTAAACACTTGCGTGAGAAAATCGGCACACCGACGGCGGCATCTAATCATCATTATTATTATATTTTTGCTGAGAATAAGGTGCCTGGTGCATAAAGAGAAAATTGAACTAATTAAATACAGCCAATGAACTACCGTTTGAAGCGTATTCTTTTGTAAGAAACCGAGAATATGAAGAGGTATTAGTCTACATAGAACCAGACATTGATTCCTAGAATTGTTAGCAACCGGTCGAAGAATGGGATGTTTTGTATATAGTTAACACGCACGATTACCATTTGGGGGATTTTAGTTGGTGAAAAGGCGTGAAAGAATCGTTCAACCAGAAGGTATGCGATTGTGTTAAATGACCCTTCCATCCTATTGCCTACGTTTTATTTCGTGGGTGTATGACGGGACAACTGCTGGATATTTCGAAAATAATTTGTTTGGTAGTTGCTGCTGTCCAATCTAGAAACACTTTCCAACAAAGGTTTACCAATCAAATCTTTATCAAACTATTATAAAGTGATTTGGATAAGCTTACACCACACATAATAAATGTGATGTCTCTGTACATGATATGGGAATTAAAGCATCGCCTAACTTGAAGAAGTGAAGTACACTTCATGTTCAAATTAGCCTAACTAAAGCGCTTACCACTTTTGGCACGTACTATTTTTGCAAACTCTCTTCATGTGATCACAAAATCGTTATAAACACCTTATGTATGAGAGTAATCAATGAGCGGGTAACACTTGAGGTAGTTTTCAAAACCTATTGGGATATGCCATTTATTGTGAGTTTTTATTGTTAAAGATGTATGGGAAAGTATGGAATTGTGGATTTTTGCGACGTTTCTCTAAATAACCACATTCTGTGTTGCAAACCTAAACAACAACCAATTATGCTAATTAAGAAACTAGGATCTCGACAAATTCCACACAAATGAAATCAAAATGATACCAAATGAAACCAAATAAATTTAAATGAAACCAAATGATTTAGCTCTCTCTCTCTCTCTCTCTCTCTCTCTCTCTCGCTCTCTCTGTGACTGAACGACTGAAACGTATACGCCGCCGGTGTTGCCAGGTATTTACGGTAGAATATGCTGTATATTGGTCTTCCTTTGTGGATAAGTTCTATTTATATATTGCTTAATTGGTATGATTTAGTATCATTTGGTATCATTTGGTATCATGTGGGTAATTCGTCGTAATTTCTGTAAAGCATCATTTAATTTAATTTGAGCAAATATCCTTCTTTGTGTAGACCAACAAGGTTTACAATAGATGCAATAATAACCCTTAACCATCGAATTTATACAAGAAAGTGTCTTTCGCATAGAAAATGTTCACTTGCAGACCAAGAGAAGCCTATTTTTAAAAATTTACCACTGGAATGACTGGCTCGCTTATCGAGCCAGTCATTCCAGTTGTAAATTTTCAAAAGTAGTCTTCTTTTGGTCTGCGAAAGGACATTTCTCAAGACAACTGCAGAAGCGGTGTTTGGCTGATATGAGTGTCAAAGGCTTAATTAATATTGTTACATCATATTTCCGTGTAGCTGTTGCGAGAAATATGTAAGAGAATATTGATTGTTGTATTGAGGAGCTGCGCTGACCTCCGCCACATTACGTCTAATTAACGTATAACGACAGAGGTAGCGAAGACAGACATCGCGACGTAAATAATTAAGCTACCATTTCACGCCAAAATAAAATAGACCAAAACTTCTTAATTGTACAACAACATATCGTGTTGTTTGATTAATAAATGTATTTTGCTGCAACGGCCTTCTGTGAATACATCTTTTTAAAGAAACCGCACAAGGTTTGTGATTCGAAACGATGGACAGAGAAGTAGGCCTAGCTTAGTATTACGATGGTTCAGGCTACACGTATATTGACGTAATTATTTATATAGGACCGGGATATTATTATTCCTGGGCAACGTGCCATGAATAATTCTCTCAGCGCCCAGCGGTTACAGACCGATTCTCGTGGCGGTAATCACAAGCAAATAGATGACCAGAGGCGCGATATAGAATTGATCAGCTCCGGAATATATTCGATGTTGTTAGCCCTTTAACTCAAAAAATCATTTTTTAAATGTCAATTTTCCCATCGGAAAAGTCAATTTGTAGACAAATGAAGATTTTTATTTGAAGATTACCACTGGAACGAATGGCTATGTTATCGTCCCAGTCATTCCAGTAGTAAAATTTAAAATTCTCTTCTACTGGTCTGCATATGAACATTTCTCATGGCCACTACAGAAGCCGTTTGGCCGGCTTGAGTGTTAATTGGGTATTTTTAATACACATTTTAATAATTCCTTAGCAGTCTACTTATAATTTTATAATAATGTATTACAGTGATTAATTTCGCGTTCGATTTGATTGATTGTTACATCATACAAGGATTATGTAAGTTTACAATAATAGTGAAAGTTTTATTTAGCCTAGAATTGCGTTTTCAGTAATCAACTGAGGAGGCGTGTGGATAGTACCAGCTGTTATTAAAGATGACTCGCCTTATCATTTAGTATTAATTCATGTGCTACTATGACACAGATAAAACAATGAATGACATTTAAGCCTTTTTACCATACTTGCAGCTAAAGATATTCAGGCTTAAATAGTAAAATGGTGATACATTTCTTCAGTTTGTGAAGTCTGCCATTATTTACTTTTCAACCAATCAGAAAGTACCTAGGCTGCCTGCCTCGGTATATACCCTCAGTCTTCTTCTTTTCGTTCGCTGATCGTACCGCCAGTCCTGTAAGTGACTATCGACATGATCATACCCTCAGTAATTTTTCAGAGTTTGACAATGTGTTGTAAAAGTAACCATACAGGTAAGCTGTTGACTATTTTGAAACTAAGTTGAATGGAAGCTGTTCCTATGGCAGCAACAGTACCTAGTGAAATTAGTTTGGATCTCCAAAATGTAGATAATCACTATTACCTTGTTCTAAATGTAGTTTTTTCATAATAAACGTGTTGTATCTTCATCTACGTGACATCACATGCTATTGTTTGAGGAGACAATAATAATATATGTTAGCAAGAAAATAATTGTGATCACCTTCAGAATAAAGTAATAGTGATCATCTACATTTTGACGATCCCGAGGAATCAACCACCGTGAGATTTGTGTGTCCCAAACTGAAAATCCGTGGTTCCAATGCGGGTTTCCCTCAAGTTCAAGCTCATGTTAACTTTGTTCTTCCAGGCTATACAATAGCATATGGAGGTAACTCTATTTACAACTTATAGTGGCGGTGGAGTAATATTTTAAAAAATGTGCATGGACTATACATTTCCGCTTCGAACACTAGTATCTATGCATTTGTGATCAGATAAGCTGCTGAATGTAGGCTATTCGAACCAGTCCGACCGGATGTCGATGCTGCCTTAGGCATCAATTACCTCCAGTCAGTCTAGTCCCAGTATACTCAACACCATATTCTTACACCTTAGTCAATCAATGGCTATATTAAATGCATAAATGTGTAAGCGTTTGTTACACGCTCGTCTTCTTTGATAATCTAATATATTTACATAATTTAATAAAAACAAGTTTATTGCATTTGGATAATAGCTCCTTTGTCTTTTCATCATTGTTGTTTACCGCATAAAAATTTGGAATGCATTTTTGCCATACTGTGTTAAATCTTTGGCAGTAAAATAAGAAGTGATTCTCATCTTCGACAGCATTACATCTTTCGCATAGTCTCTCATCTCTCTGTATTCCAGACCATTTTTGAGTTTCAATGCCTAGTTGGCGATTTAAAGTTTTAAAATGACACAGTGTATTTGAATGACTTCCTTATATGGCAGTACTATTAGATATGGCTCAAACTTAATAGTGCTCTTAATTTTTGCATAAAATCATCCATGCTAAACTCCGAAGGTACCATGCACTCACAGCTATGGATTATATGGATCTCATGCTAGATTTTATGGGTATTTTGTGCAAAAGCCTAAAACCTTATTAATATTTAATAGTCATACAAGTCTTTCAGGGGTCCCCTGGGGTAGACTGCGACTAATTTTGGTGGTTCCAAGTCGCATTTTCGGGCTACATACCCTCAAAAGGACATTTGTAAGAACCCCTGCTTGTGATGTGTTTGGCTGTAGCCTAATTAGCTGAATGCCTTCGAATCTATTTTCCAATACAAATAAACATTCAAATAAATGTCATGACAACAATACATTTTTATGGCCACAATTCAAAAAAATATAAGCTTACACTAGTGTTAAGTTATTAAGGTAATGTTTTCTAGCTCACTGAAGCGCGGAGATTTATTGCCTTAAATTATCTATCTACTCTAACGAATAAGTATACCGGGCTTGGCATTAGGCAGAAAGATGCGATGATTGATAGATCAGAATATGGTGATTGGATATCGATTTTGTAAATTATTTACCCATAATACACACAACACACCTTTCCAGAGTATCCATCCATCATCTGATATCGTATGACGTCATAATCAGCTCAGGCGTGTATGATGACGTCACAATCATTACGTTACAAAGGGTTCCATATAGACCGTAATTCTTTGCTATTTAACAAACATGCTGTTGAATATTTTGAATCTAATTTGACTGGACGCTGTTGCTGCCTTAGGCAGCAACAGCACACAATCAAATTAGTTTCAAAATATTCAACAGATTGCCTGTGTAGTTTTTTGGAAATTGCTAGTCAGGGTGTTCAGAGATCGATCGATCCCAACACGAGCGAGGTGTGGCTGGAGCTTAGCTAGAGATGGGAGAGGCATAGCTAAAACCGGAAAGGTCCGTTGTGATCCAAGGTACGGTTATTTTCAACATCAACGGCGCTGGATTCCCAATAACTATAAGACACTTTTTAAAGTCTGCCCTCGGGGCCACGTGTTCGTGTGTCGAAGGTGTTTTCCTATCTATCCTCACGGACAAGAAGTAACAAATTCTTTATGATTAAATATTTTGAAACTAGTTTGACTGGGAAACTGTTTATGACAGCCAAAATAGTATCAAAATAATCAACAGCATTCCTGTATAGATGTCTTGAAATTGAGACATTTGAATTACAAATGTTAAAGGCTTAAACATAAAGCACACGGATCTATTACTATTTGGTACAAAAGTATAGTTACCATGTTACATTGCGTGGCCATATATCACAAATCTCTGACAAAAGCTAGCATCCTATTTGAACCAGTTGGTATTTTAAAAGACAGTTCAGTGCAATGACTTAAATAACCTAGCTATAAAGTGGCTCAAAATGTTGACAAAACTACTAATCACGGGTACAAGCTTGGGCTTTGGCCATTGTCGCAAATCTTATATCTGACTTTGTGGTCACGGCGTCGTTGACAAACGGTTGAGTCGGTAACTTAACCCAGCGTCGTTGCCAATGGTTGTGACAATATCATTTTTGACATTGGTCCTGCGCTGTTAACCAACGGGTGTACCCGATACACTTGCGTATCTCTCTTAAAACAGTTGACCAACGTCAACGGACCAAAATCGATCCTAGCACTACATCGATAAATCAATAGTTGGGTCATAATGCCTAGCCGAGTCTTGTCTATTATTATTATTATTGATCTAGAAGTGAATAATATTTGCTTAACCGACTTCATGTTGCATTCCGAAAACAAAAAGTTCATTGGAGAATTAATAATATCAGTCTCTGACATCAGATAAATTTTATTTACGCAGTTGAATTGAAGTGGTTGTTGCCTAGAGAATCAAGCTTGGTTTTAGCGCCATTATATAGCATTATGTAATACCATTTTCAATTACCTGATGAAGTAGTTAGATTTAACACCTTGAACCAGAATCTCAATTGCAAGAAGATCATACAGGTAGGCTGGGGAAACTTTTTAAAGGTTATTTAGCTTGAACCTTTTGCCGCCATAGGTAGCAATAAGTTCCTAGTAAAATTAGCTTCAAAATATACAACAGCATTATTCCGCGTTAAAGTTGATTTTCGTATTTGGCATTGGGGATTCGAATAGTTAAATTTAAAAGATTTTCGATTTGTCGTTAGTTACCCGTACCAGTTGCCAAGGGGCTTTTAACTCGCTTAATCGGCTTCAGCGAATCGATTGTCACTTGAGTGTATCGCGCATTGATACTGGCGATATTAGGCCGCTTCGAGGACGCGAGTTTACTCAGTGTCTAGAAAGATTTATGGAAGATGCACCGAGATTTACGGACGCGAGTGAGAGGTGATTATTGAAATTAGTCAGACAATTATAATTTTATGTTTTTGAGGTAAATCAAAGTCTGTCGTTGTATTGTCAACTTGCTTCAGTGCAATTTAATGCTTGAATACAAACTAATGATTAAAAGGGCTTTGCTACAGTATGGATTTCTGGCTAAGCTATGGAGAGACATGCTAGGAATTAAATGTATAAACTGTGAGGTACATCTATAGACACATTATATACAAAATATCATATGCGGTTTCGGGAATAAAATCTATTAATCAATTATTCGACTGTGTTGCCCGGTTTCAAGTTGTCTTAGTTTTTCGTGTACTAAAACACATTTAGGAATACACTTCGTTTTAGGACAGTCTTTAACTGATTATCTACTGATATGAATCGTAGGCCTCCAAAGCTATTTTGACCAGTCAGCTTGATCCTAAGCATCGCAGGCCAAACTACCTCGACCAATCAGATTGTTTCTAAGCCACTGGATGCGGAACAGTATTGACAAATGGGATTTGCGCGAAGTAGCAGATGATCAAACATCAGCGTACTGGCCGTAGTAATCCAGTTTTTTGTTGCATTATTTTGGGAATTTTTGATTAAAAAGCAGCTAAATTGTTCCAATTCTCTCCGTGGTGTTTGTCAACAAGAGATCACAAGAGGTGTGGTAGATTCAGGACAATCGTTTGCAGGACTAGATGGACATAGGAAGCTGTCGTTAATTGGATGAACATTAACCGTGATCGGGCGTGCCGGCTCGTTAGACGACGGTCCTTGTTTACCAAGTGTTCGCGGTTTGTTGACATCGTGTGCACCTTTCTACCAACAGAGGATTGTGAAAGGTGAAATGTAAGCAGACGATTTGTTGTGATCATAGATTGGGAAATTGAGAACCGTATTTTGATGTAGTTTGGATCGACAGAGCTGATTGGAATTTAACAGATGCGCTGCTCCTTCGCACTTTTAATTGGCCTCCCAGACAGCAGCAGACGACTGTCACACTTGGTCTGAGGTGTGAGAAGACGAGGGCGAGATTTCGTGAGAGATGTGTTACGTGTGAACCCGCGAACGCGCGTGCGGTTGGCAGCGTCGCGTTAATTATTAACCCTTTTCATCCCGTATGCGAGAATCAGTCTTAATGTGTTACATAGGCTAAAACCTGCTGAATTATTGAAACGAATTTGATTGATAGTTGATGCTACCATAAGCGCGAGAAACATTCAATCAAATTATTTTCTAAATGTCCAATAGAGGATTATCCATATATCATATTGTTAATATGTAAATCATATACGATGTCAAGGGTTAATAGAATGTTTTAATATTGAATTTCATTGACAGATGATATCAGTACTTGTGGATAGCGCTCTGAAACTCTGCACGGTAACATCAACAAGAACTATCAGTGATTAGACCATTCTTCGCATTAGGAGAACCAATGGAAAAGCATCCGTGGACAATTCTTTGAACCTGGCGAACTTTATCGCGCGCTATGATCTGGCAGTAACACACATGCACATTCCTCTACATAGAACGAGTGTGCCACTTCAATACATTCTTACATAATAATCTTCACTATTGACGACTGTTAGGAACGTGATTGCATTGATTCGTTGCGTTACGTCTAGAGTCTGGAACTTCTGCTGGAAATTTCTAACGCCCAATAGCCTATCATCATCTGAGATATACTTGGTGCAGGATCGCGCCGACATTTTCACACATGTATAGTTGATTAATTAGAAGACAGATCAGTTGATATGGACGTCTAAATTGGAACAATGTGGTGGCTGTGAATGGTTCATTATATGTACGTTAGAGAGATGACAGGGATGTTGAGAACACATGGTGATGGAGTATAATGCTTAGACGTAGGCTTATATGATTACAGAAAGAGGTTTGAATAACGTAAGTATTTCGTGTCTATATGTTGCAATAAAGAGGTCATTAATCACCACCCTGATAATGCATGTTACTGGGCCGGTAATGGGCCAATACCGGGACATATTGTCCCGGTATTGCTCAAGTACTGGCTCAGTAACATGCATTTCCAGGCCATAACACCGTCCTAATTTATGGACTCGATCATACTTAACCGTGTATGCATTCACGACCTTTCTAGAAAATTAGAATATAAATTATTTTCTATAGCCAATTATATCTAGATCGTTTCATCATCAGCCTACATTTAACGGTTTGGTCAAATCTCAATTCATCAGGGTTTTTCGAAATTCTAGCAGCAACAGGACGTACATGAACGACGCGTGTTCTATTCCGCTTGACTTTTAATATTTTATACAATGCAATTTTATTTCACCCAGACCACTGAAAAATGATAAACGTGGAGGTTTGGTTAGACATTTCCTCATTTGGCAGTGTGCATTTATAGTGCAGAATTACTTTTAATTTTTTAATTATTATCATCACCATCATTGTAATTACATTTATCACTACAATTATCATTATCATTTTCATTAACACATCATCATCATCATCATCATCATCATCATCATCATCATCATCATCATTAACCTATTCATGGGGAAGAACCAGACTGTTTTTAAAACCACGAGGCTATTCAGCATATCTTTACCGAACAATTATGGCAGATATCGTCAATACGCTTGCGAATCATAAACCACGGTACAGCGCAGACTTTGAGCATGCCCAATTTGAAGGCAACAAACCAATGATGTGCGCAGTGTATGATTTAATTGCAACATAAACAGACGTAAAAATAAACAATTATGTTGTCTACCGACACACATTTCAAGGTGAATATACTAAAATAAATATCATATCCCGATAAAAATGCACTATACGCCACATTTCTGGCATTAATTACGATATAGGAGACCATTGTGAAACATGTCACACTTGCTTAAATTTCAAATGATGCGTCATTTCAAAATTGTGCCCATAGAAACGATTCATTTCACGGCCAGTGACGGAGAAACCAGTTAATCTAAGAAAATAAGGGGTCACGGGATCAGAACACTGCAACCGAAACAAAATTCCGATTCTGATTTTTGAATCAGGAATATCACACATTTGCATTGGCTATCATCGGATAATGGGTTTTCGAGGGTGTAAGCACATTTTCCCTGATTTAATATAAGAGCAGGAATTTTATCAACAAATTTGGTCAATTTCGTAACTAGCAAACATTCACTGAAATAAAACATGCATAAAAATAAAAATAAACCCTAAAAAAACCTTACAGCTTATAAATATCCACAACCTGGTCTACAGATGCTATCTCGGTATTTTCGAGGGTGGTGTAATCGCGTAATTTCAACTCTATTGAGGTGGTGAATTGATGTCATGTTTTATGATTTGAGCAAAGGAGAGTCTGTTACTGACAATAATGCCATACACGGGTCTGATACAAACACAGAACTTAATTTATAGTTGTAAATCCAGATCAGGTTATATTCCGCTTTTCGTGATAACCAGGTAGCAGCAAATTTCAGCCGAAACATTAGGTTTAAATCTTTCAGTTTTTCGTTTGGAAATTGGTAAATGTGGTATTGAAAATTAACATAAGTGTTTTTGGCTACCGGTAAATAGAAAAAATTTATTGAAGTTCAAATAGTGATACCAAAAGAATCACGTGATTTAAATTCCTACATATTATTGGTTGTTTCATTCAACGTGTTGTACGCTGTCGGGCGAAAGTTGACCATTGTGCGACATTTTTTCGTGTATGATTCGATTTGTTGAAAGCTATGATACACGATCAAACAGCATCCGCCTTTGTCGAATCATACATGTATAATCTAACATGTTGGATCGTCTGCCATAGGCTTTAGGCAGCACTGTCCGTAGCAATATCTTCCAACCCACTTCCAACCCACTTCACCTTTCCAGAGTATCCATCGATGATTTGACGTCATATGACGTCATAATCCACTAAGCGGCGTGTAGGATGACGTCATAATCATTATGTTATAAATGATTCTATTAGGCACGTCTTTAACTTTTAATAGTCCGACATGTTGTAAGAATTGTCTGTTATTACTATTTAATAAACATGCTGTTGAATATTTTAGGCAGCAACAGCGGCCAGTTAAATTAGTTTCAAAATATTCAACAGTTTACCTGTATAGTTTTCTGGAAATTTGATAGTCAGGAAGTTCAGAGATCGATCGATCCCAACACGAGCGAGGTGTGGGTGGAGCTTAGCTAGAGAAGGGCGGGGCATAGGTAAAAAAGGAAAGGTCCATTATGTTCAAAATATTCAACATTACGGTTGTTTTGTTTTGGAAACATTAAGTTATTTCTGGGCTACACTGTAGAAAAGTAAGAGTATCTTTCTTTAACATCATGATAAAATGTATAAAAATGTCATGCATAGATTTACATATTCACACCTAAACGGATAGTATAAGATGGGGTGAGTTTTCCTTTAGCGGTATGACACTATTGTAATACGACAGTGACGTATTTCCATTGACTGACATGACGCAACGTGGGACGCGGATACCACAATAATGAATTGTCTTATTTGCTAATTTCAAATTCAGGTGCAAATCGTCATTCATAAACAGAAATGTAGCAAAAGTACAATGCATAAGCAATCCCATTTCTTTTAAGAAGCCAAGGGCATGCACAATATGCAGTTGCCGCTTTCACCATCCTGAAAACTCGTCATGTAGGCAAATTTCATGATACGTTGTTATGACAACTTATACCTAATAACAAGACAACACAGGAATTGTCTAAGTGATAATTCTTTGCAGAACTACTTAGCATCTGATCCGTCTCTTGAACATGGCTAAAGTAAATAAAGTAGCGATTTCTAGGTGAAATACGAATTCTAGGATTTTTGGTCATGTAAATCAAAGGGCGGCGTATTAATCTATATGGGTTGTGTTCAGGGACACGTGTGCGTCCGTGCGTGCGTGTGTGCGTACCTGTGTGCGCGCGTGCGTACGTGTGTGTGCGTGGCTGGGGTTCTGTAGTATTGTCCCCAAAGCTGGTGGGGAATCCTCATGCCGTGTCATTTGTTCATAAAAGTTAATCTAATGGAGGATTTCAATTTATCCATAAATAACCTGAAGTCATAATCAACTATGTGACGTGTAGGATGACGTCATAATCAATTACGTAATGAATGACGTAGTTAAGTTCGTCACGAACGCTTAATTGATGACGGACTAAGCGTTGTTGTACGAATCGCATATCTTTACTATTTAACATACCTGCTGTTGAATATTTTAAAACTAATTTCACTGGGTACTGTTGCTGCTATAGGCAGCAAGACCACCATGTCAAATTAGTTTCAAAATATTCAACAGCTTACCTGTATAGTTTTCTGGAAATTGATAGTCAGGAAATTCAGGGATCGATCGACCCCCAACACGGACGAAGTATGTGTGGAGCTTAGCTAGAGATGTGCGGGGCATGGCTAAAGCGGGATCACTCCATTGCTGGTGTTTAACCCGTTAAACCTAAAAGGCTAACACCGGAAATCCTGTACAATGTTACAACCATTCTGTTTTGAGCCTAATTCGACTGGAAGTTCCCTACAGCAACAACAGGTTCTTGTCAAATTAGTCTCAACCTTCTCAACGGATTTCCTAGACATAGTTATCCTGAAATTGAGGTTCACGGAATTCATGTCTTATAGGGTTAATACAATTATTTATTGCCGGCCTACTGGTGAATTATCAAGCTCTATTCTTCATTCACATTAAGCATAATACTTGATAATTATTAACCCACCCCACACCCTCTTGCTCCCTCCCCTTCTCTAGCTCTCTCGCTCCGCCTCTCCCCCCCCCCTTCTCTCTCTCAACTCCTCTCCTCACTCTCCCTCTCTCCTTCCCCTTCCCCCTCTCTCTCTCTCCCCCTCCCTCCCTCCCCCCTCTCTCTTTCTCTCTCTCTCTCTCTCTCTCTCTCTCTCTCTCTCTCTCTCTCTCTAACATAATTTAAAATACACGCATACGTCAATTCTCACATTCACGGTAGATGAAATGAAGTATTACTGTCATGGTATTTGTTAATACTACACTAGTAAAACGTGCCTCCGGTACGTGTCACGAGCCAGCGCGTGATCCCATGTTATGTATCCTGCGATAATAATCACCAGTCAAACTATACATGCCACCAGCACGCGACATGGCGATCGAGAGGTCGTTAAGATGAACAGTTGCATAGCAATTACTGACACATGTATCAATTCATGATTGCGCATGTGCGTGCTTAATAGGTCCATGACAATGCCCTTATTTGAAAAAAGGAAATCAACTAATGGTGTTTCCGTAGTCGTTAATGATACTGGTGATATTGTAATTCCGTGTAATTCCGTAATGGACGGCCAGGCAATCTCTATACGCGTAGCCTACATTATATCTAGGATATTGCGCTAATATCCGCTTTCATATTGGTCACGAACCATCGATCAATACACGCAAATCTATTGCACAGGTTATTCCCGATGTCCACTTGATCAATGGTATAACTATTTCATTGACCAATGACCAGATTTTGATATTGGGAGGTTATAGGAATATTTCCTTTATAATCCTAGCCTCGGATAGAATTCTACTTTTACAGCACAGGTCAGAAATAACTTAGGACGTTTCCAAAACTAAATAAAACGTACTGGTGAATATTTTGAACTGAATTTGATTTTAAGCCATTGCTGCCTAAGCAATGGGTTCCAATCAAATTAAGTCCAAACTATTCAACATAGTATTTCTTACATCGTGTTCAAAATTGTACTATCTAACATGTTTCTGAATTTGTTTTGGAAAGATGTTAATTTAGAGCTGTAGTGTCTGGCTAAATATTGTGCAACAGATGCATCGACGTCTTAGAAATATTATGGCTGACATTTTGAGATTATTTCGCGGTGTTTGCTGCCAAAATCCTGTGACACACGGACCAATAACGTACTAGCAACACGTTGATTGCAAGAAGTTGGCTCGTGTCTATATCGAGACACAACAATTTGGTTCCAAGAAAAGAAATGTTGGCTGGAAAATAAAACAGTACTCTATTTTCCCCAAACCCGTTCCATCTAAATCTTACAGCCATGAAGTTGCTCACGATCCGTCGGTACTTGTGTAATTTGTTTGATCCAGATTTGTCAGCCACCATTTATAGCAATGTGAACAATCATGAACCTTATCCCAAACTATAGCACGAGGTTTACACCACCTTTAAATGTCATATTACGTCACTTTTCCATTAAGTAACAAAGCAGTATGCGTCTATGACCGCTCGCAGTAGAAGCAAGGAGAGCATGGGTAGTGGAAGATGTGATACGGAATTGTGCGAAGCACACGATTATAATATTTGTATAATTTAGAATTTCGTGAAATTCACAATCAACAAGACACTTGTCAGCTGGTATTTTGGAAGCGAAGTGACGAGATTGTCGCATGATGCACTGCCCCCGTGGTCATCAGTCGGCGCATTGTGGTATACCCATACGCTTTTTGGAGCCAACTTATGGGTTCGTGAGTCATGAAACCAACTTGATAGGAGCACCAAGATGGAGATACAACCCAGTGTTAACATGTCCGAATGCACACCGTGTGAACAATGCGGTATCTTAACAAACCACAATATTTTGGTCCTGAAATTAAGCATAATTCTTAAGTGTGGCACGCGTGCCTCCGCGTGCGTATTCACACGCACACGCACACGCACACGCACACGCACACGCACACGCACACGCACACGCACACGCACACGCACACGCACACGCACACGCACACGCACACGCACACGCACACGCACACGCACACGCACACGCACACGCACCGTGGGATTGATCCGCCTTTCTGCCACGCTGCTTAATTTATAATACATTAAACTTGAGAACGGTCGAGAATAAGTGAGTTTAATCAGATTATTTTACAATTAAAATGTAAAATTAATGATTGATTGGAATACGTACCGGACGGGATATCATGGGCTAGAATCGCGCCTATCTTAATGACGCATCAGCACGTTTGGCTTTGAGGCAATTACTACCGGCAGTGATTAAGGTATAGCACACTATCGGCTTCATAGAATTCCGATACACGTCAGATAATGATCGATGAGATGATTGATTATCGATGACATCGGTAAGTTTTGATCGGATTTTAAGATTTGACAAGGGATCCCTTTAGCTACCATCATCACATCCATAGTGGCCACTAGCAGTGGTAGAAGCAACACATAAAATATACGTTTGTTGGCTAAATGTAGGTGTCAATATATATTTTCGTGATTTAGCAGACCTTTTGAAATTTTTTACTGTAAGCGTGTTGTTTAACCCATCTTGTGTCAACAACGCCTCAAAGCGCTCAAAATGCTACAAATGTAACCCTTTAATGGACATTCCGCGATACAACTACAGATGCCGTCCTATTCAGCCTGATCATCAACGATGTGATGCTCAATACAAATCAAGATTTTGCTTAGCCGGTGGATATTTGGAGGGCAAGAGAAGAATATTTTTTTGCAAATTTACCACTAGAATGACTGGCTCGATAATTCCTAGTGGCAAATCTTAAAAAATACTCAAGCAGTGCGATGCACATTTCTTAAGACCACTGCAAGTGCGATTTTAGCCGACTGGACCAGCAAAGGGTTAAGTTGATACAAGACGGGTTAACACCTTAACCCATACAGTCACGAAATGGCAAAATGTATGGAATGGTCTGTTGAATGTTTTGAAACTAATTTGACTGGCAGCCTAAGGCAGCAAGAGATCCAAATCGAATACGTGTCAAAACAACTTTCCTATATTGTTGTCTTTAAAGTGAGATGCTGGCATTTCTGGGGTTTAAAGGTTAAGTTAGCGAAGCCGTTTAAAATATTTAAATTATCAGTTTGTAAATGCACTACTGGAATAAATTTACGCGACAATCTATATAAGCGTGTGCATAGGACACCGCTATAACCCCGAGTGCAATAGCAGGTGGTAAAATGACCGAAAAGAGTTGTGCAACGAAGAGCGTTCCCCCAACTTGTCAAAATAGAGACCATAGAATATTTTCATTTTGGTAAATTAAGGTCTTCAAATCACTTTAGTTTGATAACTGGTGTTAATACTGCTAATTGGTAATAGTGATAACTCGGTTATTGGAAACCCGTTGCCGTCGTGGACAGCAACAGCTTCCTACGACGTAGTTATCAAAATAATGACAGGTATTACTCAGAGCACCTACTGGAAATGCATCAGTATTTGACACTGACAGTATGACGGTTATTCTAACCACCACAAGGGCTCCTCTTGTATTGTTATGGTGGTCGAATACACGGATTCTCTTGCATTGTTAACGCGTTAATCGAGTCACAATGACAAGAAGTTATCTTTTGTGTTGACGGTCAATGCAAAGATCCAATTAAAATTTTGATTCCCGTTTGGTACACTGGACACCAGCCCTTGAGTGGACTAATGCGTTAGTGATTCTGCCGACATTCCCAGGAGATACGATTCCCGGCGGGAGAGATAGTTGTGTAACAATTTAGGATATTTTCACCTGACTGCGAGTACCATTTTGATCTCATTAACCGCTCAGGTGAGCTAATTGCCTAAAGAATTATTGTCATCCATAGTAGTGCAGTCTCGTTAAAGGGGAACACAAGAAGGGTCGCCATCGTTTGCATAAAACACGCAGTTCTATTGTAGAGCCCACATTTAAGCTACTGTATAAGGCTTTCCCCCGACATTTGTATATAAGTCCGAGTAAAATGGTGTTAAAAAACGCTATGTTACCATAATTTTCTGCGAGTTAATTAAACCTATGACGTCATAGGTTGAATCCCATCCGACAAGAACCATAATAACGGCACTCTGAAGAAAGGAGTGCATGCATTTGGATAGTGATATCTCTATCGGTGATAATGCTATCGACATCATTTATATATGTACAGATGGAAGAGATTAAGACGTGTATCACACTATCGCAAATTTATGGAATGTATTTGTTATTTTCACACATTAATTGCCGAACCTTAAGATGGCCATTTTCTATGAAGATAAATGCCAATTACATTAACATTACAAAATCTCAGGAAGTTTTGAGGCTGGTATGAAAACATAAGTACCTAAAGATGGACTGGATGTATGTACAAACTATTTAAACTCTCATATTAATAGATGAAACTTTAATAATATTATCTGCGTGCGTGCGTGCGTGCGTGCGTGCGTGCGTGCGTGCGTGCGTGCGTGCGTGCGTGCGTGCGTGCGTGCGTGCGTGCGTGCGTACGTGCGTGCGTGCGTGCGTGCGTGCGTGCGTGCGTGCGTGCGTGCGTGTGTTGTAATCTTTAAGGCGTTTATTTGCTAGTTCCCAATGCTAGGGTCTAGACTCACGCCTGCCCTTTGTGGCTTCTGTTGAATTCTTGTGAATTATTGTGACGTGGATTTGTGTATTAGCTTGTGTCTCTGTGTGTGTGTTTTGATTGTTGTCTCTCGACTTTGTCTCATGTTGAAGATGTGCTGTTCTTGTCCCTGGCTGTTCTGTTGCTCCTCATGCTTGGGCGTGGGGGATGGCGAGGGCCTAACCTGGGCCTAACGGGGGTGGGGAAGGGGATGGGGGTAGGTGCTAGGTTGGGTGTGTGTGTGTGTGTGTGTGGGTGCGTGCGGTCATATGACCTGATGTACCATATGGGGGGTGGGGGGGGGTTAGGTCAGAGACCTCTCGGCCCCTTTGGGGGTGCGGGGAGGGTTTATAATCGAATCAGACAGTTCAGAGCATATACTATAAAACACCCGATGGAATGTAGATATAAGATCAAAGTACTACAGATATAAGATCAAAGTACTAGAATTCGAAATCAACATTACTGTAATTGGACACTGGAAGATCTGACCGCAACAGCAGCTTTCATAGAAACAATAGTCGGCATATCTAGAAACAAAACGCCTTATTTTAAAAATTTTATTATTTCACAACTTCGCTTCTGAGAGCTGTGGTTGTGATATACAGCAATATATTTAAGCATTTATCTTCTCGACATGGTAGTCTTTGAATATGGTTGATCAACTCATGAACCAATTTTGAATAGTAAGTCTCTATCAGATATCTCGGTGAGATTGCGTTATGTCTTAACCCTTTAACGCTTGAATTTGTTCAAGAAAATTTAAATTTTCTCATAGAAAATGTTCATTTGCAGACCAAGAGAATACTATTTTTGAAAACTTTACCACTGGAATGACTGGCGCGGTTATCGAGCTAGTCATTCCAGAGGTAAACTTTCAAAAATAGTCTTCTCTTGGTTTGTAAATGGACAATTCTCAAGACCACGGTAGAAGGCGTTTTCGGCTGATATGAGTGTTCAAGGGTTAACAAACAGAATGTCTTTACAATCCTTATGGCACAGTTGCACATTTGTTTAGCATTGTCCATTATTTAAACATTGCTCATTTGTTTGGTCATACCTTATCTTGAAGTAATGACCCATCAAATCAAATAGAGGTATCCATTTCTAGCTAAGCCTCGCCCATGTGTTATGCGTTTTGGGATCGATTTATATAGTTTACGCCCTAAATTTTTAGAATCTAATTTTCAAGGTAAATATACATGGAAGCGGTTGAATATTTTGAAACCAATTTGACTGGTGCTGTTGCTGCCGGTGGCCGCAAAACGCGCAGTCAAATTAGATTCAGAATCTTGAACAGAATGTTTATTAAGAAGTAAATTCACACAAAGACATACAATTCGTACAGTTGAAGGACTTTTAAATGTCCATGACGGAGCTAGATGCATCATTTATTTGCATTTTTTTTGTGACGTCAATGGTTTATCTATTGTTCTAATGGAGAGAATGTTGTATGGCTTTCCAGAAACCACGTTCTAGATGAAATCCCGTAGTAGCTGTTGTTGCTGTTATTTCTCTGACATGCTGCAATAAACTAGAAATATACGTTATTCTGAAATCTGAGCGCCCGGCGCCGTAGTGCACTTACATTGACTAGTTTCAGTTGCTAACAAATGACTAAGGACATATACGATAATGAATACTTTGAATCTAATTAGTTATGAACATTTCCAGTTTATCCACCCATAGTATGGCGTTATAATCAACTTCTTGACGTGGAGATGCCAGACTCAATTTAGTCCATATTAAACGTTTATTAGTCCGGCATGCTGCGCGAATTGACTGTCTTTACTATTTAATAAACATTCTGTCGAATATTTTGAAACTAATTTGACTGGGCAGCAGCACCCAGTCAAATTAGTTTTAATATATTTAACAGCATATCTGTATAGTTTTTTCTGGAAATTGATAGTTATGGAGTTTAGGGATCGACCGATCCCAACACGAGCGAGGCGTGGGTGGCGCTTAGCTAGAGTTGGGGGTGGGGTGGGGGTTGGGTGGGGCGTGGGTGGGGCATAGCAAAAACTGGAACGGTCCATTGTACTCGAAATATGGCAATAGACTCCAGATAAATTTGTTTTAATACTGTTACTTCTATATTTGGCTACGATTAAATTATCATACATGGGATTCACTGTGTACCAGGTTAAATATAGCAGAAAATTCTTTGATTACGCACATATCAACTAAGTTATGCATTTGGTTGTCCAAATATATATATCATAAACATTTGTAACAATAAGGCTTACGGCGAATAAACCTGCAGGACAAACAGAATGCGCGTACCCCCATGTTTAGTGTATTGGCTGTAGATGAATAGAGATTTGATGGATGAAGATCACAAGGTACCTAATCAATTTCAAGTGCTCTTTCAGAGACGCGGCAATTTTGAACGCACAGACAAGAACTATTTTGAAGAAATTGCATAGAAGCCAATCTTCTGACAACCACATATGCAGCCTTCATATATGTATATTATCGATAAAAATATTTAGTTTAAGTTTGACTCGATGTTTCCATTCCTTTCTTTACAAGACATGAGCTGTGAAATTTGAAATCTGATTTGAAGTTGTTGCTATTTAATCTGACAACTGCTTTGACCAACATCACATTCAAATGAACTATATACTACTTTCACACATTGGCGCTTCTCTGTTTGTTTGCGTTGATTGACACTTCCTATTTATAAAGCATTTGCAAAGTAAATAAAATAGAGCAATATAGAGACATATATCTAATCTTTTGATACAGTTTTTAATCTGCGAGCGAATATTTGCATATCATTCTCCCATTGCTACCAGTACGTTTTCTATATAGATCTAGTAAATTAATACGATTTGTTTAGTGTAGGACATGTGTACAGTGGGGCGAGTCGGATACATTTGATCCGAGGTGATAATTGTAAGTACTCAATTTATGTTAAGAGTACAGGATAGTAGAGATGCTAAGAATTACAGAAATCTGTGGGAGTGGTGAGGTTCTGTGGTGAGTTTATTGGGTGGGGATTTATTTATTTATTTTTAGCTCGCCTGGCCTGAAGTGCTTATACCATGGCGACCGTCCGTCGCGTCCGTCTATCACCCGCCATCCGTCTGTCATCGCGTAGTCTGTCATCTGTCAATTTTTTCTTTAAACCACCTTTTCTCAAGTACCACTGTACCGATTTCAATTATCTCTGGCAGGAAGGCTCCTTAGTGCATGGAGGCCATCTTGGATTTAGGCTGATTTTTGGAAACGTCGTCAAAAATCCTCTCCGAAATCACTTGAGGGGATTGATTCAAAGCTCATGGAATATCATCTATGGGAGAGCTTAACCAAGTTTGTTCAAAGGAACTTCATTGGCCAAATCGTTTGGCGGCCATCTTGAATGACCTAGTTTTCGTGAAAACGACTTCTTGTCCAGAGCTAATGAATGGATCGGGCTGAAATTTGGGAGATGTGATTAGGGACTAAGGGCCATTAAAATGTGTTTAGGGAAAGTTGATACGTGAGAAAACATGGCCGTCGTAGACCAATCAACATGTAGTGTGTTTGGTATTTTTTAGTTGATGGATTTTGAAGCCAAAATAATTTTTTGGTATGTTTCTGGGTATATAGATTTCAAATTTCCACGTTAAATAAACGGTTTGGCGGCCATCTTGGATCTTTACCCCACCAAAAACTGCCATACTAAAGCAACAGGAAACTTTTAATGTCTTCCCGAGAACCACTGGGTCGATTTCAATTATATTGAACAGGAAGCACTCTTAGGACATAGAGATCCAAGTGTGTTCAAAGGGAGCTGATCCGTCAATCATTTGAGGCCATCTTCTATTTTGGCAGTCTTTAAAAATTTGCTTCTCCGAAACCGCTTGGGCGATCGATTCAAAATCGATACATCATCTGCGCCATCAGCCGAACCAGGTTTGCTTAAGGGAACTTATTTGACCACATATTTCCGCGGTCATCTTGGATGACCTAGTTTCCGCGAAAACGACTTCTCAAGTACCACTAGACAGATCAGGCTGAAATTTGGGAGATATGATTAGGGACTAAGGGGCATTAAAGTTTGTCTATGGAAAGTTGATACGTCAACAAATCTGTCCGCCATGGATCAATCAAAATTTAGCGCATTTGACGACCTTTCTGGCTCTTCTGGAAATTTCTGAGAAAGCCATATAAAATACATCTTCTTAACCGCTGGGACAATTTTAATAATACTGGGCTAAATCGTCTTCACAGAAATTACATTGGTAATTTTTTTCAAGTGGTCATCTCGTTTTGTTCAGTCGTGCCAGTGGCCAGTAATTTCAGGTCAGTAATACAGACCCTGCATCCTGCAGATCATGCATATTGTTAGAACATTGTGGTGGGATTTGTATAGTGGAGGTTACTGAATATTGCTCTCCATTCCTTTCTCTCACGCCCTATCCATTCCGTCCCCACTCTATTTCAATCTTGCCTTCTTCGTCCCCCATCACTATTTCGGAAGCATACCTTAGTTTTCCAAATAACCCCCAATATTGAAGATTATAACTGTACCTTTTGTTGATTATATATATATATATATATATATATATATATATATATATATATATATATATATATATATATATATATATATATATATATATATATATATATATATATATATATATATATATATATATATATATATATATATATATATATATATATATATATATATATATATATAATGAATGGTTGTTAGAACTGACTCCCAATCCCATCACTCTCCATACCAACAAATCTAGGATCAAATCAAATTTCAAAGAAATTAAATTAGACGTAACATAATACATATAGATTCACAGGCAAGTCTAGCCTAAAGTCTACTTGTAGATGGTAATCTAAAGTATTAACTGTGAGCTATCACCATTACGCGGCGCTGTTCACTGCGTGTGATCACATAGAGAACATAGAGATGGACATCTGTGGAAGGATCATGCCGGTTCATGGGTACAGATTTACGTGCTAAATCCTGGATATCAATGCGGTGAGTTTGAGTGGATGGGAGACAGTAATATCTGATGTCCATAAAGAGTACTACACTACACCATAGAATCTTTCAACAATATCACAATAATATAATTTCTAGTATGATTCAGCTCTTCAGATACTAATTCTATTTAGAGAAATGGTATAGTATCTTTAGGAATGAAAGCTGCAGCTACTAAATAAGTTAAAACAAAAACAGAAACATGTTAGTTAGTTGGCTGGTTGGTTGGTTGGTTGGTTGGTTGGTTGGTTGGTTGGTTGGTTGGTTGGTTGGTTGGTTGGTTGTTTGGTTGGTTGGTTGGTTGGTTGGTTGGTTGGTTGGTTGGTTGGTTGGTTGGTTGGTTGGTTGGTTGGGTGGTTGGTTGGTTGGTTGGTTGGTCGGTCGGTCGGTCGGTCGGTCGGTCGGTCGGTCGGTCGGTCGGTCGGTCGGTCGGTCGGTCGGTCGGTCGGTCGGTCGGTCGGTCGGTCGGTCGGTTGGTTGGTTGGTTGGTTGGTTGGTTGGTTGGTTGGTTGGTTGGTTGGTTGGTTGGTTGGTTGGTTGGTTGGTTGGCTGGTTTGTTGGTTGGCTGGTTGGTTAGTTAGTAGAATTTTGAACACGATGTGAGAACTGTTCAGTTGACTATTTTGAACATAATTGGATTGGAAGACCTTCCAATCCAATTATGTTCAAAACTATTGAACAGTACGTTTTATTTTGTTTTGGAAACATGCTATGTCATGTCTGAACTGCACTGTCTGCAATTCTAAGATTTGTAACAGTTTGACAATAGCTTGATATAAAGCCGTGGACCATTATTGTACGAATTTTATATTTCGGTACCAAATTGAGTTTTATAGAGAACACTTGTCTATCAAACTTTGCAAACTTATAGCCATTAATGAATCGCATGAATCCTTCTTATCGACTTTCCTGAGAGGAATTGTCCACGTTGTGGCAGTTTCGACTGATTGTGACGTGATATATTCAAGGTCAGGGTAACTGACAGGGGTAGATAGAGTCATAAAAAACTTATAGAGCGGAGAATACTTCTCAGTGGATCTAACTTCCAGTGAAGTCGAAATGGGATCGGGTAAACCTCTACGGTTGTGATGGAAATTCACTCACCTGAGCAAGTGAGCTAGTTCCCAGCTGGAAAAGTTTTATGAAATCCACCCATTGCCGTGATTATAGGGCTCCATTACTGGCCGTGCCACACCTATTTCAAGCTATGGTCCGCCCATTCCGAGGTAAGCTCCTCCCATTTCTAGCTAAGCTCCACGGCCACCGCGCGCTGCTTCGTCGTTTTGGAATTGATTTATATATGTTGAATCAAGAACTCCTCGAATCCAAAAAGTCAAAGTAACTATACAGCCAAGCTGTTGAATATTTTGAAACAAATGGCAGCAACAGCGCCCAGTCAAATTAGTGTCAAAATATTCAACAGAAAAATGTGTTACGTTGTAAGTTTATCAAAGACAAACAATCCATATATTTGACGGATATTTCAATGTTCATGACGGTGCTAGATACCTCACTATGTATTGCGATGTGAGCCTACACGTGAAGTAATTGTGTATGACGACATATACTTTAGTGACAGATTGGATCCTTCCATAGAGTAAATACTCTCTAAAGAAACATTATTAAGAAAGATAGGTAGACGGAACAACCATAGCGCTGGGCAATAAATGAATGAGAAATTCATGACGGGTATCTATCAGAGTGTTCGTTAGATGTGATTCTAAAAAGCGGACCGTATTATGAATCGCATTTACTCAAATCCTAATGGAGCTTTCTAGTTTTAGCTATCACTATCTAAGATCCACCCACATTTCGCCGTGTTGGAATTGATCTATCCTCGATTTCCTGAGAACTATAAAGTTAAGCTGTTGAATATTTTGTAACTAATTTGACTCGGTGCTGTTGCTGCCTATGGCAGCAACAGCGCACAGTCAAATTAGTTTCAAACTATTCAACAGGATATTTTTTAAATAGTAAAGCCATACAATTCGTACAACAGCGCATAGTCCGTCTTCAACTATGCGTTCGTGAATACTTATTTACGTCATTCATTACGTCATGATGACGTCATTGATTGATGTCATTCTATAGGCCACGTAGTTGATTATGACGTCATATGATGGATGGATACAGCGTAAATGCCCATTGTCTGGTGAAAATCATAAACTTATTATAGGCGTATATAATGCATCATCAAGGCGATCATATATCTCCTTTAAATGTGTGATTTACCTTGCGCGACACCTTACAACACGCGAACTGTCCGGGGATCAGCACAGCTACACGCTGTGAACAGACCCATATCTAGGGAGAATATTAGAGATTTTATTTGCATTATTTAAATCTTTTGACCTTCGAGTGCCGTGTCCTTCTGCGCGAACATGTAAGATCGGATTCATCAAAACATTTAAGAAATATAAGGATTTTACGGCTCAATGCAGAAGTTAGATATCATTCGACTTAAGGTTAGTGCTGATCAATGTACACAGCTTTGGTGAATGTTGTCACTGTTTTAGAAAATTATGTTCCCGAGAGGTGCTGTTATTGTTGCCAACACAGCAATGGCATTCAGCAACGCCGATTAGAAATAGAACTGAAAGAAAATCATTGTAAATTATTTATAATTTATCAGTATTATTATTCTTAAGTGGACTGAAGTCGTCGCTCAAGGGGGTATTGTCACGTGACAGACATGACACGATAGCGCACGAGAGGTAGCGAGTTCGAGCACCGCTTGTGCCCTGATCTATCTGGTCTATCGGCGGGGCAACTTCATGTTCAATTAATAATAAAAAATTGCATGAAGAATGGCCGATCTCTCTCATCCGCGAAATGATGGATGGTTCTGATGTTGACGAAAATATTATTAGTGCCCCTCGTAAAAGAATTAATATTGGCCCTTGGCGAAAGAATAATTAATTAAGTTATAATCTAATTATCTGCGGGTATGATTAACCATTTCTATGTTGTGTTTACATCGCAGTTTTGTCGCAGTTCTTAGCGGAACGATTTGTAGACCACTGCTTTCTAACGTGTGTTTCGTAAAGGCGTTGTTGTGTTACATAATGCAACTATACCAGGTTCAAATTAGGGCTCATTTATGATGGCAGCCGGAGAAAGAATTATACAACCTGCCGAATTAAATAAGCGATGTTCCATAGCCTACCATCTATCGGACAGGCACATGCGTGTATGCGTGTGTGAGAAATTGTCACCCAGTGACAGCGTATGTGAAATGGCTAATTAACTCATTAAAGATAACAACGTTGTAACGACGAAAATATGCGCAGCATTGCGTGTTTGTATGAAATCTACCCTATAGCACTTCAAGCAACATACATGTGCAACTTGTGTGGGTCAGTCAGTCAGTCAGTCAGTCACAGTTGCTTATTAGAGAGCTGGGGACGCAGATTAAAATAACGTTACCGAAAAATCGACCTTCTGCTGTCAAGCTGACAGTTTTTAGAATCGGCGGCGATTGGCCCACCTAATCCAGGAGGCCACTTGACGCAAGCGGCCTAAAAGCTATGGGGGTTATAGAGGGATTAATTCTCACATTGACTTGCATTTTAGATAAACTTAGCGAATAACCGGGTAGTTGTGAATATTAACTCTGTGTTAAATTGTTGATCTTTATTAGATTAGCGTAGGGTTTACAAATAGGTGTAGTTCTATTTGGTACAGTAGCGGCTAAGTTTGACATTATTTTAGCATTTGTGCGAAATTGACACATTTTGATAATTAACAGAGTCGTTAGTGATCTAATCGCAATAAAATATGTACGTAAGTGGTGCTATTGTCAAACCAGCAATAAAGGTCGCCACGGGGACCAAATAAATGTGACCTTTACAGACAGGTTGACTTGAAATGGATGATCAAATGTATTGTTGCTACGGATTTGGTAACAAATGGTAGTATCATCATCATCATCATCATCATCATCATCATCATCATCATCATCATCATCATCATCATCATCATCATCATCATCATCATTAGCAGCAGCAGTAAGAACATCAGCAGTAGCAGCATCAGCAGCGTCAGCAGCAGCATCAGCAGCAGCAGCAGCAGCAGCAGCAGCAGCAGCAACAACAACAACAACAACAACAACAACAGCAGTAGCAGAAGCAGTAGGAGCAACAGCGGCGGTAGTAGTAGTAGTAGTAGTAGTAGTAGTAGTAGTAGTAGTAGTAGTAGTAGTAGTAGTAGTAGTAGTAGTAGTAGTAGTAGTAGTAGTAGTAGTCGCATCAGCAGCAGAAGTAATCTATTGGAAGCCATTGATGTCAAATACATTTTAGCAAAATAATCAGCATAACTAAATGATTGCTTTTAATGTGCGATTGTCTGAGATTAAATCCTTAACGATAATGCAGATACAAGATGCAATGCCCCATGTAAATGTATGTTAGGTGTTAGTATCTATTGAATGTGTCCTACATTACAGTTCAAAGGATAACTACTTTGTAGGTGTATTTCTTAATACCTTCACTGTGTAGTTGAACTAATTAACTCAACGACGCTAACCCATTTACTAGCCTCGCACATAGTCAAAATTAGCATTTCAATTTGCCAAATCTCACACAAAAATAACGTTATTAGAGCTCCCATTTCTATAGATCTTAACCCAAATTCCCGATAACATAATTGTGACAAAAACAGGAAACTTTAACAACAAAAAACTGACCATATGTGCGCGTGTACAATTGCGCGTCATTGTTAATTACCGTATGTCACTCAACTTGACCCTCGTCGATTCATTCGTTAGTTGTTGCTGGCCTTTTAGTTAAACTGTCGACATATTGTGGGATTTGGTAAAATAGCCAATTTTCTGCCATAGCTTTATTTCGTTCCATTTTACCCGGATTGGAGGATAACTGTGTCGTTTGTTAAAATATTCAAAACTCGTGCGATTAAAACAAACTATCTCTTGCTTTAAAACGTGATCTGCATCCGAGGTAAGTAAATTGTATCATCTATGGCCTTTCTACAGAAAGCTTAGTAACTAGGTATATGCGAAAAGGCTTTTGAATCTTTTGAAAATAGTATGACTGTAAGTTGTTGGTGGCATCAACAAATTACAGTCAAATTATTTTCAAAATAGTCAATAGAATATGCATAAAATAAAACAAATGTCTCTTGCATAGAAACTAATAAGCTAAACGTTTGAATTAATCTGCTTTGAATTAGGGGTAGTGATCCACCAAGCACGTGCGCCATCGTCCTTTGTATTCATTCCTTCCGTCTTCGCTGCCATCGACAACCGAGTGTTATCATTTGCTACTGTAGACAGTATTCAGTATTTAAGTTTCTGTGGGTTAAGATTGGGACTGATTTTATAAAGAATCCTTCGTTTATTTTCGGACTAATTTACTAAGTATATATGTATTAGACCTAAGGGATGGGGCTAAGTTCAGCGATGTTTAGAATGTTAATTTGGTATTTCGTTTGTAGAATTGACTGCCAGTATATACGCAGATAATTATTAGTCATCTTTTATAGCCGGTGGGCGACTTTATTTTGTCAGGTTTGAAGACAAGTAATCTAACTGGCCGACCTTGGTCTACGTCTAAGACAGATTCAATCAAACTGCAGTTGAAATAATTAGTTGGCTTCGTGTTTTGCTAGATGGTGAATAGAAATACACGAATCTAAAAGGTGACCAAGCTAACTACGCTGGGCCGACGTTGGGCCAATGTATGTTTAATCGTTGGTCACACATAGTTTTATTTTTTGGATTTGTGTCATCCCGCCGTATCACGTAGATTTTCTCGACGTACATACAGCGTTGGCCCCACGTAACTAGCCAACTAACGCGAAAACAAGGTGGGCCCAACATAACTAATTTACTACATACCGGACAGCGCAGTGCTAAGGTTGGACCAACGAAACTGAACGTCCCCCAACCCCCTGTAAGGCCAGTGAGCTGTTTGTCTTTGGCGAACAAATAAAACGTATACGTTGAGGCAACAAAACTGTTTGTTGGTGGAGTTGTAGGAGGGTGTGTGTATTTGGTGCTTTGTGTGGGGGTTGTGTTTGTTGATTACATCGCGGGTGTGATTTAGTGGTGAGGCCACCGAATTTGAATTTTTATGTTATCACAGTTAAGATGCATAATTGTGCAGCGACTGGATGCGTGCTTTAGTAAAGATGTTTGTTAGAAGCAGTCGCTGCCTTAGGTAGCAACACCATGCAGCATCGCCGGTAGTAAAATGGATCGCTATATAGTTATCACGTTAAAATGAAATGAAATACTCGTGACGACATTTCCGGAGTAATACACATGCCGATTGAATGATAATTGTCGGCGATATTTAGGAACAGTTTGCTCAAGATTAACTATTTAAACAGTGTGGTTTATAAGAATCTTAAATAAGCTAATTTAAGCCGTCAGTAATGCGAATGACCGAGGCCAGGATTAAAGTAATCAGCGTAGGTTAGGCCGAGGTTTATGAATGGAATAGCAATGATATGTAAAGTTATTTGAAATAGATTGAGAATCTGTATACGTAATAGAGGGAGCCAAGGGAGGATTACAGTTTATCCATTAATCATATGACGTCATAATCGACTACGTGACGTGTAGGATGACGTCATGATTAATACGTCATGAATGCGACGTAGTTAAGTTCGTCACAAACACTTAATTGATGACGGACTAAGCGTTGTTGTACACAAATTGTATGTTTTTGCTATTTAGTAAACATGCTGTTGAATATTTTGAAACTAATTTGATGGGGCGCTGTTGCTGCCATAGGCAGCAACAGCACCCTGTCAAATTAGTTTCTAAATATTAAACAGCTTACCTGTATACTTTTCTGGAAATTAATAGTTAGGGAGTTCATGGATTGATCGATCCCTACACGGGCGAAGTGTGGGTGGAGCTTAGCTAAATATGTGCGGGGCATAGCTAAAACTAGCTATGTCCCAACTATTTCTAGCTAAGCTCCGCCCACAACTTTACACGTGTTGGAATCGATTAGCTACTGAATATTTTGAAACTAATGTAACTGGGGGCTGTTACTGATTTCTGTTCTTGGCTATTTTATGGAGCATTACTCTTCTAAAAATGTGTCCTCATTTTCTATTTAATCTTATTAATTTATCACGACTATTGGCATTCTGTATCAAATATTTGTAGCAACTGTCGCATGTTTTGTGACGGGTGTTATGAGATTTTAAGAGACTGCAGCAGTTTTGCGATTCGCAATCTTCCAGGTAATGACCAGTTACTACGTTGATATAGATGTCTAGTTCCGTGATCCATAATGTTTTTATAACCCAGATCGTTACTAGAGCATTATTCATACCTTTTGTAAAACATGTGACAGGTGTTTCACGGGTAGATGTTCGCAGACACATGATTCAGTTTCTCTTAAATCTTCACAATATGTTACTGAGTTATATGTTTGAACTTAGAATTTGAAATATCGTATGTCCTTATAATGCCAATATCGAATCACTCTCATAGCAATATGATATATAAAATAATTAACACTTGGTAAAGGCAAAAAAATCTAAAAATAAAATATCTGAAAATAGTGAAAAAAATCTACTCTATTCAGCCCTCTGAATGATAAGATATTTAATATATAAAATATAATTATTGATTTTTAAAAGTAGGCATGCCACTGAATTCAAGTATGTGGCATATTTGATTCATAGTATAATTTTAATTTTGATCGTCCATGTCTTTGTTCTCAAGGAACTGACCATATGCTTATCCGTATTCCACCCATGCAGACATAGTCACGTTTATTTGGTGACCTAACTTACATTTCAAGCCGATGTACTGCGCCCATACCCCACACTTATGCCTACTCACCCCTGCTGAATAATACGCCATTATTATACCTAGTTCCAAATTCACATTTTGCCCCTCTGTCCTAGATATTATTATATCGTGTCAATAGGTATTAGTTATTGTGGTCAGAGCGTCCATATGGCCATACCATCTGTGCGAATATTTGCAAATGTAGGCATAATTACTCGCTATTCTATAAGCACAGACAATGCCTCTTATGGATTGTTGGCGACATGGCGGGACCAAGTACTAAGCTAACTGGTTACAAACCCCACCCCACCCCACCCCACCGAGTACGAGATATGGCACAGTAGAGTGCAAGAAATTTTACGTTGAATATTTGAAACGAAGCAGCAGCTTCCAATTAAATTAGTGTAAAGTATCCAGTACATTATATTGCATAAATTCTGTATGATTTAGATTGGTGGATCTTAGAATTTAACTCTTTAACGCTCGAACTGGCCAAAACGGCTTCTGTAGTGGTCTTGAGAAATGTCAACATGTAGACCGAAAGAAGGACAATTTGTGAAAATTTACAACTGGTGAAGAACACTTTTGAAATTTTACCGAGCCAGTCATTCCAGTGGTAAAATTTCAAAAGTTTTCTTCTCTTGGTCTGCAAATTGACATTTTCTTTGCGAAGATTTAATTTTAATGAACAAATTTAAGGCTTAAAGGGTTACAGTGCTTTGATGGCCGTTGCCAATTGTGCCGGACAATAGGTCCATTCGCGACCACATGCTATTATTGGCTTTCCGCTCTCCTTACTAGAGCTATAACGCATGATGTTATGTAACTCATATTACACGTCTACATGGTTAAAATTGTGATTTGAGCGTACGTGCATGCGCGTATCTGGGCGTGCGGGCGCACGGAATATGTGGAATGCATAATCTCCATCGTCATCATAACACCACGAATGCAAACATCGCCATCGTGCCCGCGTGGATTGTAACCGACCCCGATTTGCCATGCCGTTCTATCTAGTCTGTCTTCGAATCATTTTGGCTATGAAGTATGAACTTTACTATCTACTATATATTGCGATTTTAAAACATATTTTCGTCTTAATAAAATAATATTCTTTTACCGGCGAGTCGTTCTGCTTTATTACATATCTAATGAATGGATATAACTTTATTGCCAACCATAAATACGCTGATGCGTGCGCTAATGTATTCAGTACAGAGCCGCAGATGCAGTCTTTTCATGATCTCCGTTTTCTTCCTGTGGGAACTCCACTGCGCCATACCGATTTTGTACTTGTTGTCACCTCGAGGTATCACCTATCTATAATAGGGGGGTTTGCCTATCTTAAGAAATTCCCTTTCCTTAGTAACACATCCTGGACCCGACCTTTTCTGAACGCTCTAGTAGTCTTAACCTTTTAAGCCTTAAATTTCGTCAAGAGAATTTCAATTTTTTTCCCAAAGAAAATGCCAATTTGAAAACAAAGAGAAGACTATTTTTTAAAATTTACCACTGGAATGACTGGCTCGGTTATCGAGCCAGTCATTCCAGTTGTAAATTTTAAAAAGTTGTCTTCTCTTAGTCTGCAAATATACATTTATCAAGATCACTGCAGAGGCCATTTTGGGGTGATATGAGCGTTAGAGGGTTGATGAACGAATGTATATATTTTCCCGTACTAATGACAACCTACAATGCAGGATTTAGAGCGGAGAGTTGATTACATTTTATACTCTACAGAAATCTCACGAAGAAAGAACGGTGTCTATTTCGAAGACAGCGTTGATAAGGCTGGTGTTGCTTTAGACTGCAACGGGTTTCGGAAACGCGATGCAGAGAATGAAAACAAACGAACAAACATTATGATTTGGCATTTGCCAAAGACAAGAAATCGACACCTATACCGTACTCGATAGAGACATGACCCACACTTAGTACGCCATACCTTAACGCGCTACAGTCATTAACGAAAGCATATAACCGGGAACCGAATCGTTACCTCGCCGGCGGATCAATCGTAATGTCTGTCCAAATCATACTATACACATGTTTTATGGTAAATCTGATTAATTTGCCAACTTTTAGTAACATTTAATAAATTTTCCAATATATTCGAAATAACCTACTAATGATTAAGAAGTGGTTACGTGTTTTAGATTGAAATGTGTTTCGTGTACTACTAGTTGACGCGCTTCTACCTAGATCTGGTACGCTATTCGGGTAGTGACTGTCACCATAATTCACATATACATTCTTTGGCTAGAATACGATATAGTTTATACTGCCGTATGATTGCCACTAGTTGAGACATCAAAATTTGATTTGTCGAGCTGAACAGAAAGACAGATAAATAAAAATGTCCAGAAATATGCTTACATAGCAGCGTTTAAATGGATGCTAATTTCCTCTCAAATGTTGTATTGCACCGATAGATTATGGTTTATAGATTCCTTATCATCCATATCGTGTCACATTCTCTTATCTGTATCACAATTATCTGCTTTGTAATATCGCGTAAATGTTGAGCAGTGATCGTCACCATTTTGTCTCCTCAAGCGATATGGTGTGATGTCATGTAAGTGCCAATGTATTACTTTCTTTATTATATAATACTCATCTTGTTGAATATTTTGAAACTAATTTGACTGGAAGTTGTTGTTGCTTATGGCGGCAACAACTTTTAGTCCAATTAGTTTTAATAAGGTCACCACCTGTATAGTTGCTTTTATACCACATTGTTAAGCTATCGATGACTGTGCGCATAGACCGAGGCAGACACGCTATTTTTTCTGATTGGTTGAAAAGTGAACCATGACAGCCATCAAAAGCTGTAGAAATGTACCCATATTTAGCTACTAAAGCCTGCATGTCTTTCTTTGACGGGATGGTAAAAAGCTTAAAGTTCCATGCATATTTTATGAGCTCATCTGTATAGATATCATGAGATGAGGTTAGTTATCCTTTAAGTTTAAACAATTTACGAAACTATTGCCTTCTCGTCTCCAGCATCTGGTGGTGATGGTGGTGGTGGTGGTGGCGGTGGTGGTGGTGATGGTGGTGATGGTGGTGGTAGTTGCTGTTGTGATAGTGGTATGTGTGGCAGATGTTTTGTTTGTCAAAAAATCAATGTCCTATCTACCAATGACATGTTGATGTTGTTATCAGCTGTGTCATTCGAGTCCAATCTCTCCCTTTAATTGCCATGGTGACCAGTGTCCACCCTGAATCAACAAATTGACCGCAAAGCAAATATACATTTAGAATGGACCGTTGCAAAATGACCAGCCCGTTAAGTGGTCGTGTATTTTCTATTTTTTTCTAGAATATGTTTATTGTAAATTTGCATTGTCGTTTATAATGTATGCATTATATATAGGCCCTAGGGAGGACATATATATATTCGAAATACCATTTAATAAACATTCTGTTGAATATTTTGAACACTTATTTGACTAGGCGCTGTTGCTGCCATAGGCAGCAACAGTACCCAGTCAAATTAGTTACAAAATAGTCAACAGCTTACCTGTATAGTTTTCTGGAAATTGATAGTTTAGGCATTCAGGGATCGATCGATCGCGACACGAGCGAGGTGTGGGTGGAGCATAGATAGAGATGGGCGGGGAATAGCTAAAGCTGGAAAGGTCCATAATGGAATATTGTGTGAGATAGTGTGGGGAATTGTGGGATAGGAGTTTCTTATACCAACATAGACCTACATACATGCCTATATAAAACTTAACCACAGGCCCGTGAGTCGCAGTAACCGCTGTCGGGTTTTCACTCTAAAAGTAGGCTCACGACGGATTCGCGAAATCACGTGATTTGTATATTTTCTCGCCGACATTGATTGGCAAGTTTTATGATGAATTTTGATTCAGTAAACAATGGCGGAATCCATCGCCATCAATCATATGACGTCATAATCAATTATGTGACGGATGCTTAATTGATGACGGAGTAAGTGTTCTTGTACGAATTGTTACGTAACATCTTACAATCAATGGAGAAATCCAGTTTTAGCTATGCCCCGCCCATCTTTAGCTAAGCTCCATCCACACTTCTCGCGTGTTGGGATCGATCGATCCCTGTAATCCCTGGGTATCAATTCCCAGAAAACTATACACGTACGCGTTTGAATATTTGAAACTAATTTGACTGGTTAATGTTGCTGCCTATGACACTATGGCAGCAACAGCGCCCAGTGAAATTAGTTTCAAAATATTCAACAGAATGTTTACTAAAGAGTAAATACATACAATTCGTACAACAACGCTTAGTCCCTCATCAATTATGCGTTCGGCATTCATGATGTAATTGATTATGACGTCATCCTACACGACACATAATTGATTATCTAAAGATGGGCAGGGCATAGATAAATCTGCATTTCTCCATTACACGGCCATGCTGATGGACTGACAAAGTAAGACGGTAAGACAAAGCATTGTGTTATTTCTGTTCGATCTTTCTTTAATTAATCGATTTTGTTTGAATGGATTTCAACTTTGCTAAAATATACATAATAGAAGATGCATCCCTTCTCTCAGAGATTTGGGGTTTTCAGTTATATATAAGTCATATATCATTGTAAAGCGCATTCAATTGCCGAAACATTAATGCATTATTCTTTCACTGAGTTATTTGCGTATATAAAATGCACCATTCTGTCTAGATTCATTAAATCAAGCGGATAATAGGGGATATTTTAGAATTGCAATCAACTGTATTAAATTTTACAAAACTATAAAAACTAATACAGAAATGTATAGAAAATTGGCTTAGCTTTCCAATGATGTGACACTTCAATAATATTATGAACATAGTTTTTCATATAAACTGCTTAAAGTGTGTTGTATCTGATTCCAATAGTAAAGTAATGCTGTTTGCGCGCCGGCTATCGCAATTACCAGCCAGAAGTTGTATGCACAATGCATCCTGGGAAGGTATTTCTCCAAAATACGTTAATGTGGGAAAGGTCTATTAAAAAAGATGAATTCCTTAATTGTCAAAAGAGGTTTTTAGAAAAAAAAATCTAAATTGTCGATGAAATTGAAGAATCGTGCGCATGTACCGTCATGACGTACGCACGTCCCTATGTGCGTGTCATACAGCCACGTACATACGCATTAGAAAATCAATCAACAGTTACGTAAACCAATTAAGAATGATTAAGCAGCATGTTATTACGATATTCGTTAATACGCACTACTAACATCGTTACCCAGAACAGCGCTCTATAATGACCGTAATCAACATCTACAAGAGAATCTGGGCAAGAGAATACTCCACCACACCCTCACACTGTCCATCAATTCACTGACCATCACCCGCAGTAATAGGGTTATTGTTGGCCGTGGTCAATCTCCATTATGTACCTGGAACTATGCTCGCCTGCACCCTACCATTAACGACAACAATAGGACAGGTGTGAAACCGTTTATGACTGGGTTCATTCTAAATAATTCCATAATTACAGGTAAACTGCTTTCAACACGGTATTAATTAATAATGAAACACATGTTGCTGAGTATTTTTAAAATTAATTTGACTAAATGCCGTTGCTGTGCAGCGCCACTCAGTCAGATTGTTGTCAAGATATTTAATACGTTCTGAGTTAGCTATGCCGTACATACTACTAAATGCTGTCAAGCAATAGTAGAATGGTTCATCGATGGATTGACTGACACCACACTTAATTACAATGCTATAACAAAAAGAGAAATGAATACACTGGCACCCTTTCATTGCCATAACCAGAACATCTGAAGTTATCAGCTCAATGCTCACATACGGATGCACGAAGTGGTAATAATTTAACTAAACCCACTGCCGAGCTATGACAATTTTCTGTAAATGTATTTTCAAAATATTAACCAGATGTAGAAGCATACTGAGCTTACAGCTGTTACGGAGCGTGAAGTTTAAATAGATTAATATCAACTACATAGCAGAAATTGTATATTTATTCACAATTTCGCAAGAATAGCCAAACGATGGGGGATTTATAAACACATTTACACTTTCATTTCGAAGCTGTCAAATCGGCTTTTTTAACCTGATCACACCCGCGGCAGGTGGTCACGCTAACCCGTGGTCAGTGTTTATGGAAACCGTATTAGGAATCCTTGTTATTGTGGTATGGTTAGCCAAACATACTGACCAGGCATAGTTTGGAAAATTATAATGATATTTCAAACACTCTATCTCGCTTAGATATTTCTCACATACTGCATGCAGATGGATATTAGGCTAGTTTAATTTGTTTGGAGCAGACACGCTTCTGTTACTTAGGAAAATAAAGTCTACCGACGAGAACGTCAGCTACGAGTTGTATATGAACAACAGTGATCTACGCCGTGAAAAAGGAATATTTAGATGTAAATGAGATTATTGTCTAAGCATATTACGTTTGGACACTTCACAGACATATTTCTTGATTTTGCATGTAGTTACGACGATATTGATTAATAGACTCGCTGATCACACGTTCCACATATCACCCAGACACACACTCACACACCCACACACACACACCAACCTACTCACACACCAACCCTCACATACACCAGAAACCACTGCCAACAACACATTGATTGATTGACTGATTGATTGATTGATTGATTGATCGATCGATCGATCGATCGATCGATTCGTTCGTTCGTTCGTTCGTTCGTTCGTTCGTTCGTTCGTTCGTTCGTTCGTTCGTTCGTTCGTTCGTTCGTTCGTTCGTTCGTTCGTTCGTTCGTTCGTTCGTTCGTTCGTTCGTTCGTTCGTTCGTTCGTTCGTTCGTTCGTTCGTTCGTTCGTTCGTTCGTTCGTTCGTTCGTTCGTTCGTTCGTTCGTTCGTTCGTTCGTTCGTTCAGTCATTCATCCCTTCATCCCTTCCTTCATCCATCTATCCACACACACTCCCATATTATAATCTTTTTGTTTATCATATATTACGTTTAAAAGATCTTTCTCCATCACACATAGTTTTGGTGTATATTCTGTCAAATCAGCTGATGCAATTCTTGTTTATTTCCAGGTCAATGAAGATGATGCGACACCACTCATACCGTGCGAGTAGGTAAATATAGGAACCACTTCACAATGGAACACGTACTATTACTTTCATACATGTTGTCCGCCATAGTCATCCTGCACATGTGCCAGCGAACGATAGGAGCTGGAAAGGTCCTTTGGTACACGGTAGACGAAGGCCCCGCTAGTCGTGTACAGATAGGATCTGTGAGCACTGACAGTGGTCTCCGCGATGATTTCGGCCGAAAAGCATTCTCGACGTTTCGCTACAATTTCTTACCTGAAGGCTACCCTCATACTGAAATGTTTATTATTGATGATATAACTGGACTGATTAGTACAACGCGGCTGTTAGACCGAGAAGTCCTCTGCTCAGAGCCTGTGCAGAATTGCATTCTAGATCTACTTGTTGGTGCACTTTCTACTTCCGGTGAACTCTTTGAGATAATAACAGTACATGTCACAGTGAATGACATCAACGATCACTCTCCAGTGTTTCCTCAAGAAGCCACTGCCCTTCAGATTCCCGAGTCTGCAGAACCCGGCACCACATTCCGTCTTCCATCTGCTACTGATCAGGACACGGGAAACTATTCGGTCCAAGTCTATGATTTGGAATACATCGGCCATGAGTTTTCATTGCAGTACACAAAGGATAATCAAGGCAAATTTGTAGTCGTTCTTGTGCTGAATTCGCGATTGGACCATGAAAAGCAAAGTCGTTATGATATGTGGGTGCTAGCCTACGATGGTGGAAGAACCCCGAAATTCGGGAGTATGCAACTGGAAGTGACAGTCATTGATTCTAACGATCACGCTCCTACGTTTTACGAACACATTTATTCAGTAACAGTGTTGGAAAATATTACTGTAGGATCTACACTACTCAGAGTTAACGCAACTGATAGAGACTTGGGAATTAATGGTCAAATTCTCTATAAATTTGCATCATCTGTACCTGGTTATATACCAAATACATTCACTATTAACAACAAAACAGGAAAGATAACTCTAGCTAACTCTTTGAACTATGAAGACCGAAAGGAACACCACATGGCAGTTGAGGCGGTGGATCTAGCAGAGCAGCCACTGACGTCACAAACAAGCGTGGTCATCAAAGTGCAGGATATAAATGACAACCCACCAACTATCCATTTCAATCTGTTGTCGGAACTTCCAGAGACGACCAGAATTGGAGCACTCGTAGCTCATATTACTGTCAGTGATTCGGACACCGGGGTCAATGGTCAGTCTACGTGCACGCTAAACACAACATCATTCATCATAGCAAACATGTACGGCAATGAGTATAAACTCGTTCTAAATACATCACTGGACAGAGAGACTACGCCATCTATTGGTGTCCGGATCATGTGTCATGATCACGGAAGCCCCATTCTTACCGGGATCCGGGCTATTTCGATTGGCGTTCAAGATGTTAATGAATATAGCCCGGAATTCTCCAAGCGCATGTACCACGCAGTGATAGCGGAAAACAACGACATTGGAATACCCCTACTCAAGGTGACAGCCACGGACAACGACGCTGTCATATCACGCATATCATATTACATCGATTCGAACAACGAAGACATGATTTCCATTCATCCAGATTCTGGACTAATTTCAACCACTGGGCGATTCGACCATGAAGCTGGCTCCGAGTATATGTACACCGTTGTTGCGATGGACAACGGATTGCACCCATTGTCTTCCACCGCAACTATTCTCATAGCTGTAACAGATATAAACGACGTGACTCCGCAATTCTCAAGACCGGGCGAACCATTTTATATTAGAGAGCGTCTTGCGGCAGGAACTAATATTGGCAATATAACAGCTCATGATCCTGATGCCGGGGCTGCTGGAAAATTTATGTTTCATATCTTAAACTCATTCAACGTTCCGTTTGAACTAAACCCATCTTCTGGATTGCTAAAATCAACGGAAGAGTTCGACCGAGAACACAAAGCTGAATATAAATTTGTGGTAACAGCGACAGATCATGGTAGTCCTAGGTTAACCGGGTCTGCTAATATCACGGTGCTTATCAAAGATGTAAATGACAATGAACCCGTTATTATATTTCCAGATATATTGAACTTTACTGTCCATGTACCATACCGGGCTTTAAAGGGGGCATATGTAACTAAAATTGAAGCGTATGATGCAGATGCCGAGGATAATTCCAAACTAGCATATACACTTCTACAAGGTAATGATAAAGAAATTATTGACCTCGACCCAGTGACAGGGGTAGTTAAAACAGCCAGGTCATTTACCAATGATGACCTGGCCCAGTACAATATGGTTATATCTGTCAGTGACCATGGTGACCCGGTGAAATCACAATGGCGAAAATTGATCATAGATATATCTATCGGAAATGCAACTGCACTGCAACCGGGGCAGAGCGAGGAGCTGCAGAATCGCTTAATAATCATCATCTGTATCTCGGTGCTTACAGGTGTTTTCGCTGTTATTGTGATCACGGCAATTATTATAATTAAAAGACGAATTCCAAAATATCAAGAACCAACGATTTCTGCATCTAGAAGTGACGGTAGCAAGGAATCGCTGAGCGATATCGCTTTTATAAGTCGCGGTCAAGATATCATCAGATCGTTCTCTCCAACTGACAAACTTCCAGAGACTGGATCCAGAGATTCGCTCGCACGACAGATGCCATCTTCAGGCAATACCGGGAGCCAGTTAGATGTAAGCCGGAATTCCTTCACAAATACAGGCGTTGATAACCAAGGATTTTCAGTGAGTAATCTGTTAATTGCTATGTTACAAACTTATTTAAGTGCGACTATCATGCCATTTTAAGATAGCTCATCCGAATCTCTCCAGACGTGTACCAAGTGATTAATGCATGTCCCTGCCCCCTTTACCAATGCCGCTGTCTCAAGATCGTAGACACGCACGGTATACGCTGTATGTGTATATGTATATACATGCATGTGTGCCTATAACAGCTTGGTCGAAAAGAATACAATAATTGAAAGGTAAAATAAGAATAATTCACAGCAAAATAAATAAATAAATCCTTATTTATTTTGGGAATTGCATGAGATCCTACCAAAATGATTGCGGTGGAGGACACCTGAACCCTCAATTAGGTTTCTACAATCTGAATTCCCAGAGCCTAAAATTTCAACGTAAAGTGGTTGACTATCTTGAAACCAATTTGACCGGGTGCCGTTGCCTATGGCAGCCACATTTCCAGCTCAAATTAGTTCAAAGTACTCAACAGAATATTTATTAAATTGTAAATTCGTCTCAAAGAGACAACAATTCGTACAATTTTTGTGACGGACTTCGATTTTGGACGTATTTGATTATGACGTATGATACCTGATCATGAGTGACAGGTCAGATACATCAATTTAGAGGCTTCTGTCTCGAGCAGGTTTCCGGATGAAACATGGCTATAGTTGGCTCTCTATATGTGATGAGGTTCGCTGCCATCTGCAAGCCCTTTTTGATGAAAAACTTGAAACTTAGCAGGCTTAAATTCGAGCCAGCCTCTCCACAGAGAAGACAAGGGATTCCTGAGAAAGAGTAAGGGCTGCATCATCAACGAATGATGAGTGATTTCGAAGACTACGTATTCCTTTATATTTGGCTTTCTATTTCGATAACACAATATAATGGCCGCGAGATAATTCACCTTTCCAGAGTATCCATCTGTCGTCTGATGTCATATCACGTCATAATCAGCTAAGAGTCGTGTATGATGACGTCATAATCATTACGTCATAAATGATTCTATACGGCCCGTTTTTAACTCTTAAAAGTCCGACACGTTGTAAGAATTGTATATCTCTACTATTTAATAAACATGCTGTTGAATATTTTGAAACTAATTTGACTGGGCGATGTTGCTGCCATAGGCAGCAACAGCACCCAGTCAAATTAGTTTCAAAAATATTCAACAGCTTATATGAACAGTTTTCTGGAAATTGATAGTCAGGAAGTTCAGAGATCGATCGATCCCAACACGAGCGAGGTGTGGGTGGAGCTTAGCTAGAGATGGGCGGGGCGTAGCTAAAATTGGAAAGGCCCATTAAGCATTTGGATTTGCAAAGGGGAAGCTCATGATATGGACACGGTCTTTGCCATCAAATATATGTTGCAAGTACTCTACATTGCTTGTAGCACTATAACAAAATGTTCCACTTACAGTGCTGGTAGGTTGAATAGCTTGATGTTATTTGCACGCATTTGTTAAAGTGATACAAACTTGTTGGAGCTCAAATAAAGGAATTTAATATTCGCTATCACACGGCCATCATTAGCTAACCTCCACCCACACTTCGTCCGTGTTGGGATCAATCGATCCCTGAACACACTGACTATCAGTGACTGGCCCAGTCAAATTAGTTTCAAAATATTAAACAGCATGTGTATTAAATAGCAAAGACATACAATTCGTACAACAACACTTAGTCCGTCATCAAATATGCGTTCGTGACAAAGTTAGCAAGGTCATTCATGACGTAATTGATAATGACATCAGTCTACACATCACGTAGTTGAATATGACGTCATAGGATTGGCTGAAAAACTGGAATCATCTATTGTGCCAATCGACTCCAATGTCTACTAGTTTAACCTATGACCGTCTGTCGGGAGCAGTATGTGAAAAACTACTGATCTGATTTGCCCACATTTTTAACACAGTGAAGACACTTAATTGCTGTATGAGGATTTCCAGACTTTGGTTGTGATTTGGATAAGAGAACAGAGATTCGGATCAGATCCATTTCTGGATCTATGGCTAATTTGGAAACTTCTGGTCTGATTTGCATCAAACTTTAACACAAGAAAGGGCGTGACCATACACTATGATTCCACAACGTTAGGGCTGACCAGAAAAATCCGGAAAACACAAAAATCCTGAAAATACTAACACTTTTTACAATGTGACAAAAGCGGGAGGGTCTGCAATATCTGATTTCTCGTGTTTTATCATTTTATTATTTTTATTATTTTACTATTTTGTAATTCTTTCGTATTTTATTGATTATTAATCTCTTTTATTATATTTTATTGTTTTATTTTATTTTATTTTATTTTATTTTATTTTATTTTATTTTATTTTATTTTATTTTATTTTATTTTATTTTGTTCTATTTTATTTTATTTTATTTTATTTTATTTTATTTTATTTTATTTTATTTTATTCTACTTTATTTTACTTGACGTTGTTCCGTTCAGCCTTGTTCCGTTCTATTCTATTCTCTTGTATTCCAGGCGTACCATCAAAGTTTAGGTCCATCGCATGATGATCTGACGATCGCCCGCATAGAATCACGTTCACCAGATACGCCCGTCAAGCCACACATCTTCTTTCCCAACGTGCAACAACAGCAACAGCAACAGCAACAACAGCAACGCCATCTACAGCAACAACAGGAGCAACGTCAGCCACTTCTGCAGCAGCCACAACCCCTGTCAGCGATTCCACTACAGGTACGAATTAAATACGATGTCGTGGTTCTGCCTCTGATCATCTCTGAGAATTTCATGTTTCGGAAACCTACTACTCTGACATCTTAACCCCTACAACTCTGATGTCAAAATTAAAAATTTTTAAATTAAAGTGAAAGATGAACTGCTGTGTACTTTTCAACAAATTTGCTGGAGGATGGTGCTGTCGCAGACAGCAACATCTTCCACTAAAATTGTTGAAAAATATATACCAGTTTCTTTGCTATTGATACAGTAAAAGATAGAATATTGACATCAGGTTAAAGTACCGGTACTGGTTAGTTTTTTGGGTTTTTTCCAAAACATTTTAGTCTTGACAGGATAGAATTATAAAAGTATGCGCCTCTCATCTCACATGTCTTAAATTGTACTGAGGGATTACGAGATTGGGAGTCCATATCAATGATGTCATGGAACATATAGGTATATAGATTTTATCTATAGCGTAATGGATAGACCCGATCTGTCACTCATGCATATGACGTCATAATCAATTACGTCACCTGTAGAATGACGTGACAATAAAATGCACAATTAATGGCGTATCTAGTTCCATCTTGAACATTTAAAATTCCGCCATGTGTACGAATTGTATGTCTTTGAGACGGATTTACTATTCAATACACATTCTATTATATGTCTTGAAAATAATTTAACTAGGTGCAACAGGACCCAGTTAAATTCGGTTGAAAATATTCAACAACTTAAATTTACAGTTACTTTGTAATTTGGAATTATATGAAATCAGGTTTCAAAGTATATACATCGACCCCAAAACGCGCAAAGAATGGCGGGGCATAGCGAGAAATGGGTGGGGCATAGTTGGAAATGGAACCCGCTATAATTTGATGTTTAGCATCGAATTAATGTTGAGCTCTTTCATCAAACGACGGTGTGTGACGTCATGTGTTGTGCAGATACAAAACAGTCTGTCTTATATAATTTCATGTTGGATATTTTCAAACTAATTTGACTGGAAGCTTTACGCTGCCTAAGACAGCAGCCGTTTCCAGTTTATTTAAATTAAAAATATTCAACACCATACGTGTATGTTATATTAAGTTTTACACAACACTGCCAACCTATAGATTGGAACTTTGTGATAGAGGCGGACAGTCGAGAATTCTTCTGATTTTGGTGAAAAGTAAAGGATGAATCCACTTTTACATATACCCCGCCCATTTCTAGCCAAGCTCCGCCCAGACCTCGCTCGTGTTGGGATCGATCGATCTCTGAACTTTCTGACTATTAATTTAAAGAAAACTGTTCTGGTAGGTTGTTGAATATTTTGAAACTAACTTGATTGGGTGCTTTTGCTGCCTAAACTTAGTGGGCGCTGTTGCTGCCATAGACAGCAACAGCGCTCAGTCAAATTAGTTTCAAAATATTCAACAGTTTACCTATATAGTTTTTCTGGAAATTGACAGTCAGGAGGTTCAGGGATCGATGAATGGCAGTCTTCAGAGACAAGAGAAATGTATCCACGTCGCCAGGATAGAAATCTACGAACACCAATTCAATATTGGCGCGTTAAATGTACAGGACCATTTACATTGTGTAAGAAATAGTTGCAATTTTTACAGTTCCACCGAAATACTTCGCTCTGCTGGCGAAGGGGCGAATATTACATTTTGTAAATTTAGTGTTAACACCGCCTACCGTTTACTGGTGAAATAAACTAAACATTACAGTACGCTGTGTAATAGCAAACACGCTGATTAAGCGACAAATCACTGGTGGTGCGGGCGAATATTGCCTTGACACGTCAACATGTGTTTCACGAACAGGCGAACGTGAAGTATTAATATCGCTAAGTACTGTTGGAATGAGAAATTGAAGAGGCGAAAATGTAGTAAATGCAACGAATTGTACATAACGAACAGGCGAATATTGGGCGAATATGCCAATCTCACCAGCATAAAAAACCGTTTCACGAAGAGACGAATATGTATTTTATATATTACTGCCTTATTAATTAGGTAAACACATAATGGTAATATGGAGTCCGTAGAGGGGACCAAGCGCTTTCTATTGGTATGCCACTGAGTAATACATGTCTTTAAGGGTAGCATTATTTGTGATGATAAATACAGAAAAACCTGAATGCGATTTTCTCAAAACTGTGATTTTCGATATTCGCCCCTTCGTCAGCATAGCGACGAATAGTTCTATATGTACATAATAAAACAAATTCCTGATGTGGTTCAGATATGGCAGTTGATATTGACCCTGCCGTCGCCCCCCCCCCCCGCCTTCTGCGTCAATATCCAATTTGTTATTGGGCCCTGCACCGTTGACCACCGGGCGCGCCGAGATCGAATAAAAATTTGATGTTGGTCCCACGCGCTGTTGACTAACGGACGCGCAAATATCGAATCTGATATAGGTCCCCTGTGCCGTTGACCAACGGGTGTGCCGGTATCAAAGTGGATATTACTCCATGCGTCTGTAACCAACGAGCTTACCGATATCAAATTGGATATTACTCCCTGCGCCGTTGACCAACGGGCGCACCGATATCAAATTCGACATTCGTCGCAAATTCAATGTTGGCGCATTACATCCACACTACCGTCAGAAAAATTCAAAGTTCGTGTAAAGCTACATGTAAGTCAAATGATGGGCATTTCTGCGTGCCATTATCCATACTTGGTTATCTAATCTATTCCAGGTGACGTCAGCACAAATCCTTGACATGTTAAATCGTTTAGATGCGCACAGCGATACGTCAGGAGAGGTAACTAGTGACAGTGGGCGTGGCCATAGCGAGGATGACAACAACAGCTCGAACAGTAACGTTGCACCTGTAAATACAAGTAGGTGAAACGCAAGCATCAACGCCCGCCTGCCCCCACCCTCACACCCCCCCGCCCCTCCCACCATTTTTATCAGCCCGTATGTCACCGTTCAAACATCGTTAAACATTTATTGATATAACCGAATAAACTTATATTATTTTCATCGATCCCAGCCTCTCTCCCTCCCTCGCGCCATCCGTCGTTGTCCCTCGCTTCACACCATACCCCCCCCCCTCCCACTACTTCAATTCCCACTTTCATGGATATCCCAGACTCACCCTGCTCTTCTTCATTCTGAAATTCATTCCATCATTCATTCAAGCTGCCATTTGTCTTTAACCCTTGAACCCATTAATGGCTAAATTCGGCCAAGAAGATTAATATATTTCTTTATTGAATGGCCAATTGCAGGACAAGAGAAAACTATTTTTTAAGATTTACCACTGGAATGACTGGCTCGGTTACCGAGCCAGTCATTCCAGTGGTAAATCTTAAAAAATAGTTTTCTCTTGGTAAGCAAAAGGACATTAGCAATTTGAAATTTTCTTATATAAATTCGAGGGCTAAAATGTTAATGGGGTAAATTTCTTGCTAATTGTGTTTCAGATTTATTACAAGTTCCGACCGCCTTCGATCTGGTTATTGACTACGAAACAAAGAAAGTTATTCACAACAATCATTTAACAGTCACATCGCCTGTTCATCCGGCTAACGCGGATAGAGTGACGTCATGGATGCATACGCAAAAAGGAAGAACGTTTGGCGAAGCGCTGACGTCATTCCGGGATTCCGATGACGAGACGGACAGTGTCAATGGATCTCGGAGAAAGAACAGTAAAGGACGTAATGTCAGGTTTAGCAGCAATATGGAACCGGACAGTAATCTTTCTCAAACTCAACTCGCCAATACCCAAAAAGGGGGCATGCAATTCAATGCCCCTATTATAGTATTAGAGGATACCGGAAGTTGTGTCACAACTATCCATCGTGACGATTACGACACCGGAAGTACTACGACGTCCGGAAGTTATGTGCTAGACCCGGAAGACATCGGGAAGATGTACTTTCAGGATGTGATCGTGTAAGGGAGTGACGTCACGCGTCCGGGCAAATGTACTTTTCCTATTATTATACTAGTCACATTATTTCATTACAAAAAATAATCAGATTCTCACGAAATTTCACGAATTTATTACATTACGATTTGCGGATTGCAGCAGTCTTCCATTCAATAATCTAGTTTTCCATTTTCTAAACAAACGACGAGAAACAGTAATTAAACTATATGACATCGTTGCTAAGGAATATATGTATGATGTGTTTCACATTGCTGTTCTAGAATGACGTTATTATACTATATGTGTACTATGTCGTATTCACAACGTAGCTTGAATACGCACTCCATGAACACTGATGGCGGCTTGACTCCCACCATTAGCTCACGTATGGCAGCAGATGAGCGGTGACCATGAACGGGACGAAGACGTAATGATGTTAGCCAACCTAGGTGGGTAGAAATGTTGAATGTCTGGAACAGTGGCAACGACATTGATAACGACATTGACAATAGCAGTAACAAAAACAGTGATAACGACCAGTGACAACGACTAGGAGATTAACTAGGACCGTAGGGCAATGACTATGCCAACGACCATGAGTATGACAACAACAACAATGACAGCAACTATGCATGAGAATGGCAGTGACAACTGCAAGGCCAATGACCATAGCAACGACAGTGACGGCGACTGTGACAACGACAACGACAACAATAAAATGTGTAGTGATGATGATTGTGGCATATATATAACGAGGGATCTTTGGACGATAAGACGACGGCAGTTAGGTTACATGACTTACATCTATGAGCAAAGTAGTCCCGGTTCTCTGACTCTGCTTTATACCAATTCTGACATACTCACCCGTCGTATCTTAATGGACCTTTCCAGCTTATCCATCCATCATATGACGTCATAATCAACTACAATGGTGTAGATAAGTACGTCACGAATACTTAATTGAAGACGAACTAAGTATTTGTGTACAAATTGTGTGTCTTTACTATTTAATAAACATTCTGTTGAATATTTTGAACCTAATTTGACTGGGCGCTGTTGCTGCCATAGGCAGCAACAGCGCCCAGTCAAATTAGTTTCAAAATATTCGACAGCTTACCTGTATTGTTTTCTGGAAATTGATAGTCAGGGCGTTCGTGGATCGATCGATCCCAACACGGGCGAAGTGTGGGTGGAGCTTAGTTAGGAATGGGCAGGGCATAGCTAAAACTGGAAATGTTCATTGGCATAGAGCAGAGTCAGAAAACTTGGAATACATCCAAACTAAAAGGTAGTAATTACATCTAAATGACGAAGGGCGAACACAGAATCATCATGCAAACAACTACAACCAACAGCAACAAGACTGACCATGCCACTGACAAAGACAATGACATTGACAATGGCAACAGCAATGATGACTACAACACACCCACATACACACACACGCACGCACGCACGCACGCACGCACGCACGCATAAATGCAACATTCATTAATAAAAATACACATTAACAACAGTGCCATCATGGGCGTGTTGTTACAGGAAATTTGTCGCAGTGACAAGATATTAAGGAAATGCGGTCAATCGATGTTAACCATTTAACTGTCTCGCTGCTGTAAGCCACTAGACAATAATTTCAATAAGCAAAAACTATTACCTTGCTGAATACTTTGAAAACAATTTGAATGAAAGTTGTTGGTGGCTAAGCCACCTACAACTTTCAGTCAAATTGTTTTCAAAATATTAAGGAGGTCCAGAGATATAACCATTGGAATATGTCGTCTGCAAAAACTGAGTAGTCAGACTGTTAACGCTCAGGCTGGATAACAATGTCTTCTAAAGAGGTCTTGAAAAATTGACATAACAAGAGTAGACTACTTTTGAAAATTAACGCCTGGAATGACAACTTCAATAACAGAACCAGTCATTCAAGAGAGAAATTTTGAAATTTAAAAAAATAACCTTCTCTTTTCTATGAGAAAATTGAAACCTTTCTTGTTTGAGCTTCATAATTATGAAACACAAACGTTTTCCAAAATGGACAAGGCTCGTGTCAGAAATAATGTGAGAATGTGCGGGTGGTGATTGTCACTCCCTTCCCTACCGTGCGTCATCGGTACTATCTTATATAACTGAAATACAACCAATCAACGATCAACAAAATAAAATTTTCTATAGAAACGGGTATTTTGTTGATTGGGTTTTACTTTTGACAGGAATTCAAAGGCCTCTGACTGCTGTACATTGTTGTACTCCTTGTTGTGTTGTAATCTTTAAGGCGTTTATTTTCTGGTTCCCAATGCTAGGGTCTAGACTCGAGTGCACTCCTTGTTCCATAAGACGCGCTTGACTTGATATATCGCCGTGCTTTATGACTTCTATAAGCAATCTCCACATAAAGCAAGCATTTTCACATCATTATTCTCTTTGTCCTCTTCCACTTCCTCCCGCTTCCTCTTCTCTCGCTCTCTCTCTCCCTCCCTCCCTCCCTCCCTCCCTTCCTCTCTCTCTCTCTCTCTCTCTCTCTCTCTCTCTCTCTCTCTCTCTCTCTCTCTCTCTCCCCGCAGACACACACACCCGCCCGCCCGCCCGCCCGCCCGCCCGCCCGCCCGCCCGCCCGCCCGCCCGCCCGCCCGCACGCACGCACGCACGCACGCACGCACGCACGCACGCACGCACGCACGCACGCACGCACGCACGCACGCACGCACGCACGCACGCACGCACGCACGCACGCACGCACGCACGCACGCACGCACGCACGCACGCACGCACGCACACCATCTCCATTATCAGTGCATTAATGGGATGAGCCGATCTGTCGCTTAATTATCGGACGACATAATCAAACACGTCACTTGGAGTGCAACTCAATAAAAATGACGTATATCCGTCACGAAAGTAACAATTTAGTCCGTCGGAAAAGTGGGTATATTGGTTGTCTTTGGTGAATTTACAATTTAATAACACTACTGTTGGCTACAGCAGCAACAGCCTCATAGTCAACTTTCTTTCAAAATATTCAACTGTATAGTTACCTCGAAATTTAGATTCTGTCAATTCATGACAAAAAAGTGTTAAAAAATCGATTTGAGTACGCTTGCAAATGGACGGAGATTAGCTAGAAATGGGGTGGGAGGGGTGGGATGTGTGTGGGGGGGGGCGGTGGGGCTGGGGGGGGGTGGGGGTGGGGGTGGGGGTGGGGTGGGATTGGGGGGCATAGCTAGAAATGGAACCATCTATTTTCATATTTGTAAATAGAGTTAATGGACCATTTCAGGCATACTCAATTACGGCATAAATGACTCGATTTAGTCCGTTTTTAACGCTTAATAGTCCAGCACGTTGTACGAATTGTATGTCTTTGCTATTTAATAAACATGCTGTTCAAGATTTTGAAACCAATTTGACTGGGCGCTGTTGCAGCAGCCACTCGAATTATTTTCAAAATATTCAATAGCTAACCTGCGTAGTTTTCTGGAAATTGATATTCAGATAATGCAGCGATCGATTTATCCCAACACGAGCGAGGTGTGGATGGAGCTTAGCTAGAGATGGGCGGGGCATAGCTAATTCTGGAAGGGTCCATTGTCTTTAAGCAGATTGTAAAATAACTGTTCTTGTCTTTCAGTCTGTTTGGTCGGATAATTATGCAACCTCGGTCAGCAGCCTACTCATCGATGTCTTCCTGTGATCATTGCGTATGGACAAGAGACATCTAGTTGCGCCTAACCTCCGTCAGACGATGATTGCATGATTCCATGATATAGAATCCACCCGATGACTGCTTGTGTGGCGGGTCCGGTCAGTGTCGAAATGAACAATATGACTATACAAAACAATGGAAAGCTATGACAAAAATTCTTACCACGTGCTTTCATTTCACATTATTGTACTATCTTCAAATGATCTCTCACGTTATTTAATACATTCTCAGTACTAAATATCAAATAGTGGTGATGTTAGAGAGAGAGAGAGAGAGAGAGAGAGAGAGAGAGGGAGAGAGAGGAGAGGGAGAGAGAGAGAGCGAGGGAGGGAGAGAGAGAGAGAGAGTGAGAGAGAAAGAGAGAGAGAGACGGGGCAGGGATAGGGGCGGGAGAGGGAGAGGGAGAGGGAGAGAGAGAGAGAGAGAGAGAGAGAGAGAGAGAGAGAGAGAGAGAGAGAGAGCGAGCGAGCGAGAGAGAGAGAGAGAGAGAGAGAGAGAAAGAGAGAGAGAGAGAGAGAGAGAGAGGGAGAAAATGAATTCACTGCATTTCATAGCCTACATTATCAACCATTAAATTGATTAAAAAAGTAGCACTCATTTTTGAGAATTCATAATAAACTGGACAGGTAAATCATCTTTATAGGATTATCGGCGCCGTTTCGGTCAATGTTTTCATATCTTTTCTTCGATTTATTTTGGAATTTATTTACTGGAATTGGAAGAAACGCGGGTATTTATTCAAAGCCTCACACGCATCAGAATCATACAGCGTTGGCTATAACAATAACTATAAACCTTTGTTAATCTTCGTAACCGTTGACAATTTTAACGCTGAATGCTCCAGTTGTGTTACTAGTTTTCTGGTCGTTATTTTGGAAACAGCGTTACTGGAATCTGTAGCCGGCATCACTGCTTTAAAAATAACTACCCGGAGTCCTTCATTGCCATCCTATCGAAGTTATCGGCAGTACAAACATGGATAAACTAACGACCATACAATCATGGCCGCCCTATTTGTGTCACGTGATAGTTATTTCTGTTTCCGGCCACACTTTGGTAAGATGGCGACAACTGATAGTATCGCCAATAACGGTTATTCGCTATAGAAGTTATACGACCATGGCATTATTATACACAACATTGTTGCCATGTTTCGGTTGGTTAATGAAGAGGATATATGGTCATTGCTATAGAAATGAAGCTATAGCAGAATTGTGTTGACGTGCTAATAATAAAAAACCATTTGTATGTTCTGAACATAACGTTAAACTGCGTTTCGTTTGGACGGTCCTACCTTAGCCGAATACCCAAATGTATATAGGTTAGAAGATTTATACTATTAACGTGTTCAAGCCTCCATACTGATGCGAGGAATTCTATATGATGCAAGATGTAGTCAGTTGAGTATTTTGAAAATAATTAGCTTAGACAACATCGGCTTCCCGTCAAGTGAGCTTAAAATATCCCATAGCTTAAGTTTACATATATGTCATTGTATGGTTTGTGTGACATAGAGATATTGGGATTCTAGGTCTGACAGCGTTACAGATATGGGAATATGTTTTTACAGGTGTGCCTTCTTACAACCAAACGTTAGCGTGTGGGACACAATATTATTGATTTGCATAGATGATCAAAGACTTATTTAATAGATCAGGTTATGCACCAGAACACTTAAAGATCTCTTAATTTGTTCATTTTTATGATTTTGCTAAGGGAATGCGGTGGTGTAGGTGGTCGAACGTGCGCGCGTGAGGGAGAGGGAGAGGGCGAGGTGGGAGGGAGGGAGGGAGGGAGGGAGAGAGAGAGAGAGAGAGAGAGAGAGAGAGAGAGAGAGAGAGATGCACATTTTCAGAGGGCTGGCAGATCAATTTCTGATATGGATGGGGGTGGCGTAGACCATGCCCTTCAATGCCCCACGCAGATTCCAATAATTGATAGCTTTATCCGCATACATATAAAGAATATGTTGTGCATATTCTGGCCTATGACCGCAGTGGCAGCGTTCTGAGTCTTCTGTTTTGAATTTATCGAATGCACGGTGTCTTACTAATAATATGTTGCGGCCTGTTCGCTGTCTGAATATGAGCATCTCCTCCATACAATGCAGGAATCCAGTTTTAGCTATGCCCTGCTCATCCCTAGCTAAGATCCACCCATGCTTCGCCCATGTTGCGATCGATCGATCCCTTAACTCACTGACTATCAATTTCCAGAAAACTATACAGGTAAGCTGTTGCATATTTTGAAACTAATTTAACTGGGAGCAGCAACATCGTCCGGTCAAATTAGTTTCGAAATACCCAACAGCTTACCTGTATAGTTTTCTGGAAATTGATAGTCAGTGAGTTCAGGGATCGATCGATCACAACATTAAATAATTCATTAAATATTAAAGACATACGATTCGTACAACAACACTTTAGCCCGACATCAATTATGCATTCATGAAGTCATTGATTATGACGTTATCTTACACGTCACGTAGTTGAATATGACGTCATATGATGGATGGATAAATTGGAAAGGTAAATTGAGCATTTGATAAGGAAACAAATAGACACCTGAACACACGGATCTTGAATCTTGAATCATGAACCGATATATAGACGCGTGTAGCGACCAAATGCCAGGCGTTCACTAAGCCAGACGGAAACATGGGATAGAAAACATAGATAAATACATTGTTGTGGCAGATGATGATGGAAGGATTGCTGGATAACTGTATGGAGTTCATCTGACAACGGCTGCATATTCACGCGTATAAGATTGCCCAGTGCACCAACACAATATTCCTGAAGATGTACGCGTATACATTAAATCACTTGATCCAGCAAATCAGATGCAACAAATTCGTAAAGATGTCAAAAATATACCGTTGAATAATTTTAAATTAATTTGACTTAAAGCTGTTTCTAATCTAGACAACGACATTTTCCAGTTAAATTACTTTCTAAATATTAAATAGCCTACCCGCATCTTGGTCTTGAAACTGCCATAATAATAACAATAATATTTCGTGCCTGCAATCGTTAAACTATCAACCAGTTATTATGCTTAAGCAAGCAGCTATAAAAATACAAAGGGACAATTCGGCAATGAAACTTGTCAACACAACTATCATTATTATTACATACACATATACCTTAGAAATGAAACCAGTTTTTAAATATTTCTGCAAGATAATTACAAGATACTAGCTACCGCGTTTTCGCTATACCTGTTTACCTGTACAAAACATCGTTTCAAGCTCAGTGATTTCCCCTCTATTTTCCTTTGATCTTCATGTCCGGGCTATACTCAGATCGACAGATGGTCGTTATAGGTGTATAATCCACCGGCCGGTAGCTCAACCATTTCATTTTGTTATTTATCTGATGTAGCAGTTTATCGTCTGATAATAAATGTCTAGTTAATCTCGTCACGTGTGTCAAAACAGGAGAAGGGCGTATTGGAGAATTAGTGACCCGTAGACTCAATGTCATATGTCTACCCGTACGACAGGATGCTCTTTATAGGGAAAAGATCAAAGAAGCTTACCCATGGACACCTGCACATACTCTTTGAGATCATAGAATAAGATATTTGTTAGCACATCAAATGCGTATCTTGAATTCCCTTAAATGGTAGGTTCAATTTGGTGGAGGGTCTTGGAAGAAGCGTCCTATCCCAATGGTGAAGGGTATGGGGGGCCGTTCCGAAGAAAATGTGAAAATGATATACTATGTGAAGAAAGCTCTTACATTTTGCATGACAGACACCATCTTTCGTTGGCGTTCAACCTTTGTCTATAATTCAGACCGTAGCGCTTTGGAGTTTCAAATGGTGGCTCCTGACCCGATGTCCACTAGATCCGTATCTGCACACACTGTTTAATATGACGTCATCGCATCATTACTAATAGCCGGATCCATTTCAAGCTATTCCACGCCCACCCCACTTTTAGTTAAGTTCCACGCACATTTTCATCCAGGTGGAATCAATTTATGTACTTTGAATCATGAATTCCCAGAATAGCAAATTCATCTATGCAGGTAAGTTGTTGAATATTTTGAAAATAATTTGAATGGAGGCTGTTGCTGCCTGTTAAAATAATTTCAACATATCGAACGGAGTGTTTAGTAAATTATAAAGACATACAATTCGTACACTTGGCGAACATTTCAATGTTCATGAGGGAAATAGATAGGTCATATGCATTGTGACGGCAGCCTACACGCTGTTCTGATCGCATATATACACCTGTGCAAAAGTTAAGCACCAGCAAAAACAATAGAACGTAGAAACATGATGGTAGAACTAGGCTGCCATACTTTTTGTCCCCGCGTTAGCTGACATAATTCCAAGTACGAAATGCACATGCATGCATGACTTCACGCCGCTTGATGTACGTGCGTGGCGGGAAACAGCACACGTGTTCAGTTATGTAAAAGTCCAGTTTGAGGTGTAGAACATTACATACAGATTTAGGCGACAAGATTAGGAATTTTGTGTTCATGACCGTGATTTATTTGTACAGAGAGAATTAGCTCTTGATTGTGAACCGCTATGGCAAGACGAAGGTTAAGTGATCGTGTGAAATGGCAAATCATAGGCATGTATACCACTGGTATGTCATGCAGAGAGATTGGCAGACAGCTGAACATTAACCATACTGTAATCAGTCGTTTGATTGCAAAACATGGGCAAACTAACGAGGTGAAGGACAGGCCTAGATCTGGAAGACCGAAGAAGACTACTGCCCGTGATGATCGAGCCCTAGTACGCCTTGTTAGGAGATCTCCATTCACCAACAGCAGAGTGCTCAGCCAGCAATGGGAAACGCGCAATAGAGTGTCAATGTCTACCGTCAAAAGGAGACTGTATGCTGCTGGCATGAAAGCTAGGAGACCTGTCAGACGTCCTCTCCTCACTGCACACCACAAAGAAGAGCGTCTGAGGTGGTGCAACGAAAGAAGACACTGGAACATGAGATCCTGGAGACGGGTACACTGGTCCGATGAAAGTCGGTTCCTGCTTCATGCCACAGATGGTCGAACTCGTGTATGGAGGTCAGACGTACGGCATACGACCAACGTAACATCATGGAGGTTCCGTTATGATATGGGGGTGCATCTCATTTGATTGTAAGCTGGATCTGTTGACTGTACCTGGAACACTAAATGGACAAAGATATCAAGATTCCATACTGGATAGAGTTGTGGTCCCTCATTTTGTAAATCATGCACCTGGAACCCACCCTATATTCATGGATGACAACGCCCGACCACATCGTGCTAGAGCTGTGCATGAATACCTCCACCAGAATGCCATCCAAACCATACCATGGCCAGCAAGGAGCCCTGCCATGAACCCTATTGAGCATATCTGGGACATTCTGGGAAACATGGTGAGAAGGAGGGATCCTCCTGTGCAGAACCTACAGGAATTAACAGACGCACTCCATCTTGAATGGCAACGAATACCACAATGGCGTATCAGTCGGTTGGTGACCAGCATGAGACGTCGTGTCCAGGCCGTCATCCAGGCACAAGGTGGATATACCCGGTATTAATAATGACAGTCTCAAACTCGTGCACAGATGTTAAACTTCGTTTTCAGACACCATGAATGACAATCTAGCCACGTGTGTCAACTGTAGGGAAATAGTTGTCAGTTGTGTCAACGTAACCATATTCAGGCCTCGTTTTCAAGTTCAAACAAAAACATAGAGTGTTTCCCCACCATCATAATCAGCATTCCTCTAGTTGCATTATTACCTCTTGCACTAAGATGGATGGGTACATAAATGTTTATGCTATTGCTTTCTTCATAGCACATGAATATACCCTCGCATGTGCGTAAAAATAGGGTGGTGCTTAACTTTTGCACAGGTGTATACTTGGGTGACAGATCGGATACCTCCATTTGGTGTTTCTTTTAATTCAGCTGCATTAATTAATTCCCAACAAACCCATTCTGCGTGACAGTAGCTTCCGAATGGACCGGTCCAGTTTTAGATACGCCCCGACCATCTTTAGCTAAGCTCCGCCCACACTTCTCTCGTGTTGGGAACGATCGATCCCTGAACTCTCTAACTATCAGTTTCCAGAAAAACATAAGGTAAGCTGTTGAATATTTTATGGCGGCAACAACGCCCAGTCAAATTAAAAAACCCAAAACCGCCCAATCAAATTTGGTTCAAAATATTCAACATCATGTTTATTAGATAGTAATTAAAGACATACAATTCGTACAACAACTCTTCGTCCGTCATCAATTAAGTGTGACGATGATTGATTATGGCGTTATCCTACACTTCACGTGGCTGATCATGACATCATATGATTGGTCCATAAACTGGAATTCTCCCTTATTGTCGAAACCTTGAACCGATGTCCTTTACGGAATGGAAGGGAACGTAGTTTTCACGTAGTTTTCACATGCCATAGTAGCGAGAACGTTAATGTTTGAACGGTGACACGAATCTGATACCATTGTGTGATGTCGTGAACATTGTCAACGAAATATGATAATTTACGCCCCTGTTATTAACCGAATTAAATGTTCGTAATTTTAAGGTCGGATAGGTCTATAACAGCACGCGGCATTTACATCTTGTATTGCATTGTACTGAGACCCAGCTATAAATTATGTTTTAATTAGTGTAATAGCTGCTTGTGAAAGAAATGACAGGACGAGACAAGATAGAATGCTAGCTATGCGCAACTCAGGGTATTGACAATAGGGGTGTGGTTGGCGTGAAGGTGTATTATAGGTCTAGTAAGGGTGGGTGGATTGAGGCAGGTAATGTAACCCATTCATTATCGAGCTCCTCATATCTTTGTTCTGACTTCTGGATCATACAGATAGTTAACCTGTTTAATATTTTAATATTAATTCGATTAACCAACTACTTCTAGTGATATTATTATCAAAATATTCGTCATACTACAGTTAAATCTGACCAGAGAGCATATTTTCCTTGGGTTGTATCACCTGAATAGCTATAATGGGATGAGGTTGTTTTTGCCTTTAGCAGTCTGACTGCAAGCTACCGCAGTACTTTCAATTTACAGTAACTCTGGAGCTGCTGTATATTTTGAAAAATATTTGACTGGATGTTGCTGCTTAGCCACAAACAACCCTTCAGTCAAATTGTTTTCAAAACATTCAGCATATCCAGATTTAAGGCCCATTGGAATGTACCAGCCAGACAGTTAAGGACACCCCCACACACACCAGAACATTTCACTCAGGAGTGCGAAAACCGTGATGCTATTCGGGAAGGTAATATACACTAACTGCCATATACATTCTATAGCGTTAGATAGTCGAGTCCGCGAGCTCGTTAACCGGTTTAAGGGGAGGCTACTCTATCCGCAATAAATAATCTCTTATTAGATTTTATCTTCCTATTGTCAACACATGACCAGAAAACTAAATAAAACCGAATAGTCAGGCCCGTATGCTGCTGAGAATTGATGGCATGTTTCACATTTGATTCCAAGCACCAAGTCTGGCATTCTGATACTATCTGACGTGGTGATCAATATTGCATATTATGGATTAGAAAATTTTCAAAATCCCAGCCATTTTTAAAATGGCCAACATGATAATACAGAAATAAGCCTAGAACACATAGATTGCATTCGATTGTCCATGCAAATGCGATATAACACCAAATTTGACATACTGTGGGTACATATGAAGCATACTAATGGCTGATATACGATATGTTTATGTTTGTATTCATACGGCCCCCATTTTCAAAATGGCCACCAAAATAATACTGAAACGGTCAAGATCATAAGATTTCATACAATTTTACAAACACATGTGGTAAAACACTCAATCCGACAGACCAGTAGTGATGGCAAATAAAGTCATAAGGTCAAAGCATACTAGTGAATGATTTATCATATGTTCATATTTGTATTGAAAATGGTAACCATTCTTCAAGATGGCTGACAAGATAATACAGTAAATGTGAGAATCACTAACATAGCATTAAAAGTAAATTTTTGTCACAAATCTATTCACACATCAAATTTAACATGTTCTATTATCTGATGAATCAATAATCTGTATGGGTCCATATGGAATTTTTGCAAAATAACCACCGTTATCATGATGGTTCATAATATACTGCCAATTGCCGCATTCTAATTCTACTGAGATGGAATAAAATGATGACATATTATTGTTAAATAAGTAAATTTGCATAAATAGCTATTGGAAAATAATAATAATAATAATAATAATAATAATAATAATAATAATAAAAGTATTTGACATTTTGCACAATCTTCTATATCAAGATGCACACCCTTTGTAAAATGCTGATTAATCTATTCATCCATACAATTCCAGTAGGCTTATATCATTTACAATACAATACACTTTCAGGCTATTAACTATTTTGAAGCATTCTGGCATATCCAGCGATGACATTATGATTACTAGTTAAATTAATGAAGGAATCCTGTTTTAGCTATACGATCGATCCATGCAATCTCTGAATATGAAATTCAGAAACTATACAGGGAAACTGTTGAATATTTTGAAACTAATTTGACTGAGTGCTGGTGGTGCCTATGGCAGCAACTACACCCAGTCAAATTAGTTTCAAAATATTCAACAACGTCTTAAATAGTAAAGACATACAATTCGGACATCAATGCTTAGTCTGTCATCAATTACGCATTCGTGACGAACTTATCTACGTCATTCATGACGTAATTGATTATGATGTCATCTCATACGTCACGTAGTTGATTATGATGGTATATGATTGATGGATAAATTGGAATCCCATATAGAAAAACGTTTCATGGAATATTGCACACACCAGGGACAATGGCATACATAAGACACAGTGAGTAGTTTCCAACCATATCGGTTGCCCATTCCCATGACCAGAACAATAAGTTTGTAGACTGAGATAGTGGTGCTTACATAGAGGCTTACCAGAGCTGGCATCCGATTAGAGCGATCCATTTTCAGCTTTGCCCCGCTCATTTCCAGCTAGGTTCCGCCCACTTCGTACGTGTGCTTGAATCAATTTATATACTTTAAACACTGAATTATCAGAATCCCAATTTCAAGGTAACTATACAGGTAAGATGTTGAATATTTTGAAACTAATTTAACTGAGGCTGTTACTGCCCATGACAACAACAGCTCCCAGCCATATTACTTTAAAGATCTTCAACAGAGTGTTTATTAAATTGTATATCCATCTAAGACCCATAATTCGCACACTTCGATGGTCATGACTGAGCTAGTTACGCCATCATGCTTGTAGCATCAGCTAACTAGTGACGTAATGGACCTTTCCATTTTAAGCTATGGGGCATCACTAGCTAAGCTCCACCCATACCTCGCCGTGTTGGGATTGATCGATCCCCGAATGCCCTGGCTATCAATTTCCTGAAAAATATACAGGGAAGCTGTTGAATATTTGTAAATAATTTGGCTGGGTGCTGCTGTTGCCTATGGCAGCAACAGCGCCCTGTCAAATTAGTTTCAAAATATTAAACAGAATATTTATTAAATAGTAAAAGCAAACAATTTGTACAACAACGCATAGACCGTCTTCAAATATGTGTTCGTGACGTAACTATCGACGTCATTCATGACGCCATTCATTATGATGTCATTCTACACATCACGCAGTTCATTATGACGTCATATGATGGGTGGGTACTCTGGAAAGGTGAATTAATTATGACGTCAGCTACTTGTGTGTCAGATCGGATCCATCTATTACTGCGATGAAATGTTTCAGGATCAGGTGTTGCAAGTGAGGTTGCCGATTTTGAAGCAAACTGTTATAAAAGACAGTGAAAGTAAATGCCCATATGTACATCACCATGGCAAGTGAAAGTGTTCAGACCACATGAAAAAAGCAAGGTGAATGGGCGGCTGTTATCGAACCTATAGGAAATCTCTTCCAACAATACAGTCATGGCATTTCAAAGTTACTATACAGGTAAGCTGTTGACTATTCTGAAACTAATTTGACCGGGTGCTATAGCAACACAACGCCCAGTCAAATTAGTTTCAAAATATTCAACTGAATGCTTATTCAATAGTAAATCCATCAATGATATACGATTCGCACGCTTGACGGATTATTACAGTTTCATGATTGGGAGTTCTCCGTCAATTATGATTGTGACACTAGCCTGCATGCTACTAATTGATTATGACGTCATACACTTGAGTAACCGATCGGATCCATCCACTACAGCGTGTTCAGGTGACTGATCGGACATGTGTATCAAGAATCGTCTAAACGTCATTGCTTGTAGCAAGCGTGAAAATGGGGTTCGTCGAACGGTTGTACGTCACGTAAAGCTCCAAGTCACTGGACTGAACTCATATAGGTATAATTAAACAAAACTGAACTATCTAATAGAGAGGATACATTTCTAACTAAGCTCCGACCACATTTTAAGCTTGTTGGAAACGATTTATATACTTTGTATCCTGAATTCCTAGAATCCCAATATCAAGGTAATTTTACAGGTAAATTGTTGAATATTTTGAAACTAATTTGATTGGAAGAACTATTGCAGCAACAGCTACCAGTCAAATTAGTTTCATAATAATATTCAACAACATGTTATTAAACTGTAAACCTGCTAAAAGATAGAATTCGTACACTGGACGGACATTTCGAGCTTCATGACGGAGTTATAAAACATCGTTATGATTGTGACTCCAGCCTATTTGTCATGTTATTGATTATGACGTCATATACCTGAGCGACGGATCGAATCCCTCGATTACCTGGCTAAATAGAGAATCTCCATTTCATGCGAATGACAATACATTCTGCCCATCAGTGGGGATCTCGTGTTGCCAATATCGATAACAGCATGTGTGGCATACACCCATGCAACTGATACAAGCATGAAGGGCCTGACACTAGATTATGTTTTTCCATGTATCAGATTGTGTTAAGCATATGTTACAACGAATAATGCTACGAACTGTAGATATACTGATGCTATTTTACTGGCTGTACCATTCGTTGCTAGGTATGTGCGCATGTGTTAATGCCCTGTCGATTGCATTTAGAACAGGGAGACTTATTCCTATGAATTGATGTGCATGATCCTCTTAGCACCCTTGAACCAAATATACAAATATTCGTGGCTTTACGGTATTTAGCATTGAAGAGGAACCGAACACCCAGATGACGGTAGCGCCTATAGCATCGTAGTTCACAAACACTTCCACCACACCAATATCGCAGGACTTGCTGCGTTGGTGCGGTGGAAGCGTTTGCGGACTACGATGCTAGACGCTGCCACGATGCAGTTGTGGGTTCGATTTCCCGTAAGAGAACACATTTGCCATGCATTTGCTGGGTGCGACCAAACATCTAAATTTTCCTGGACAGCATCGATGGCATACGGAGACGGCACAGTAATATATCAGTGATTAAGCAAAACTCAATGCCTTGGAGTTTTTGATAGGGGTTGAAAATATTATGGTGTATTCTGGGACCAATATGTACTGTACAGACTACTGTTCACACAGAGGCCGAACTTTTGAAATCATGCCGCCTACATCAGACACCCTACTGAAACATACAAGGTAAGTCTGAAATCAAGCTGCCATTGCTGCGGCCACTGCCTGCTTTTTACAGTCGACTTACCATCCGATATGATTCAGAAGATCAGAAACACAGTCACGGAAACTGATGTGGACATCCCGCGAGGCATCCAAAGCATGGCATGATTTATTAAGGTGTGGGTGTCGTGTATACATAATGTGTGGTTAACGATGCAAAGGTATCAAAGCACACGTGCAATGTACCTGTCTCTGCAAGTGTTGAGATGAAGGTGAAATTATCATTGTAAACAGCCCAACGAATGACTCAATTTATTCTCCTTGTTGATAACCTTTATTTTGAGCCATTTATGGCTATCAGAGCAATACGGGATCAGTTTCTAGCTAGGCCCGCCTATTTCTACTTAAACTCCGCCCATGTTTTGCGCGTATTTGGATCGAGTCATATATTCTCAGAATCCAAATTTCAAGATAACTATACAGGCGACGTGTTGAATATTTTGAAACTAATTTGACTGTGTGATGATGCTGCCAATGCCAGCAACAGCGCCCAGTTAAATTAGCTTCTAAATATTTAACAGAATGTTTGTTAAACAGTAATATTATATAGTAAAGACATACAATTCGTACATTTTGCGTACCTTTAAATGTACATGGCGGGCATGGTTACGTCATTCATTACGCACTTTGATTGTGACGTCAGACCAGGCCTACATATGACGTAATTGATTATGACGTAATTTACTTGAGAGCGACAGATTGGAGTCATCCATTGTAGAAAGGGGTAGAATCTTGTGACCGTAATCGATGACCATTATTGAGATCAGTAAACGGAGCAGAAACGGCTTGCCTATAACACATTGGTCATTGCAGCCATCTTATCAATGAGGCTATGAAAGTTTCCGTAGAGGTATTTATTTCTAGTTATGCCCTGCCCATTTCTACCTAAGCGCCGCCCACTTTGTACCACAATTCAGACGGTTACTGTCTGGCCTTTTCTGCGTATTGTGGTTGACCTAAGTCATGAGATGGTTACGTCGGCTAATGCATTTTGATTATGACTTTATTTACTTGAGTAACAGATCGGATAATTCCATTATCAGTAGTTTTCACGTAGTGATGTATTCAGACAATTAGGCAGTCACAAAAACATAGCATACATCAACAAGCAACGAGAACTGAAGATTCCGCGCCTGTGAAGACGGGTAGGGAACCGTCGTTATGGACATCCAAAGAAGGTAATTGCGTCGTCAAACGCCCCAAATTCTGGACATCCTGAGCAATGGAGGAATCTTGTTTTGGCTATCTGTTTGTCCCATTTCTAGCTAAGCTCTGCTCACGCTTCGTCCGTGTTGGCGTAGTCCTATCCCTGTACTCTCTGAATCTCAACTTCCAGAACGCTATACAGGTAAGCCGTTGAATAATTTGGATTTAATTAGGCTGGGTGCTGTTGCTGCCTATGGCAGCAACAGCGCCATTAAATAATATAGACAAAAAAGACATAGTAAAGATAATTCATCCAACAACCCTTAGTCCGTCATCAATTAAGCGTTCGTGAAGAACTTATATTAGTTTCGTCATTCATGACGTAATTGATTATGACATCAGCTTACATGTCACGCAGTTGATTATGACGTTATATGATTGATGGATAAACTGGAATACTCCATTAAATTCACACATCATGAGAAAACACAGCTAATTTTCCACACATTTATGTAATTACTTGCACTCTATACAGTTAGTTCTACGTGGTGCTATAAAGCTAGTTTTCATCTGAAGGTATATTTTGTAGATGCTCTGTGCCTCCTACTCGGAGATCTTTAACGAATACTCAATACATCTTAGCCCTTTCATGCCGAAGCCGGCCAAAACCGGCATCTGAGGTGGTCTTTTGGTACGCACATTTGCAGGCCAAAAGAAGATTACTTTAAAAAAATTTACCAATAGAATGACTGGATCGGTAACCGAGCTAATTATTCCCGTGGTATTTATTCAGAAATAGTCTTCTCTTGGCCTGAAAATGGACAGTCAATAAGCAAATGTTTTAGTTTTTGATCAAATGTAGCTATGTTCTATTTTAATGATAGATTATAGCATAACTATTTCATATCAATCACACCCAGTTGCCTCACAGTAATGGACCTTTCCATTTTAGCCTTGCCCCGCCCATCTCTAGCTAAGCTCCACCCACACCTCGCTCGTGTTGGGATCGATCGATCCCTGAACTCTCTGATTATCAATTTCTAGAAAACTATACAGGTAAGCTATTGAATATTTTGGAACTAATCTGACTGGGCGCTGTTGCTGTCTATGGCAACACCAGCGTCCAGTCAAAAAAGTATTAAAATATTCAACAGCATGTTTATTAAATAGTAGAGACATACAGTTCGTACAACGTGTCGGACTATTAAGAGTTAAAGACGGGCCAAATAGAATCATTTATGACGTAATGATTATGACGTCATCCTACACGCCGGTTAGCTGATTATGACGTCAGATTGATAGATAGATACCCTGGAAAGGCGAATTATCCCTACGCACGTTCCAAAATCTCCTTCCCATGATAACAATACAGGTAAGATGTCGAATATATCTTACAACCACTTTTACAGCCTATTGACAAACTAGATTGTGCCAGTAGGTATTAATTTGGTGGACATTATTCGGGTCCATATTTTCTAGATTCCATTTATTCCAGTCCTACATTTCTATCAGTGTTTACGAAAAGGGAGGCAACTATCCAGAAATACGTTGCAGTTACCAATTTATACTCCTGGCTGGAGGGAATCAACGATGAGTCAATGAGATTGCGCATGTTTTAAACTACGGCGATATATCCATTATTGCAACAGTCAATGCATAAGCACAATGGGGTGGCTATTGTGCCGTGCAATTGATGAATCCACTTTTAGGCTATATGCCCCGCCCAAGGCTAGCTATGCCCCGCCCATGCTGTGCGCGTGCTGGGATCAATTTGTATGCTTTGATCCCTGGATTCCTGGAAGTCCAATTTTATGGTAACTATAAATGCCTATGGCAGCGACAGCACCCAGTTAAGCTAGTTTCAAAATATTCAACAGAATATTTATTAAATAGTGAAGACATATAATTCGCACAACTTGACCGACTATTCCAGGTTTATGACGGGGTGGTTCTGTCAACTATGATTGTGACGTAAGAATATTGGTGACGTAGTTGATTATGATGTCAATACTTGAGTGACAGAGTGAATTCATAAATTTCGAAATAACCCTAATTACTGGCCAATACGACCACATGGGTTCCTATATTAACCATGGTGACTGATCTATGACAAATTAATTCTTTCACCCCGATATACAAGATTTAACAGATTCACTATTATGTATCATGACTATAATTATATAATATAATGTCACCAAGTACTTAAAATATTATAATACCATTTATGTATTAATTTCTTGTTACACCATAATCTAATTACTCTGTAATGTTCACTATATAACATTTCTATCAGTGTTTACGAAAAGGCAGCCAACTATACAGAAACACGTTGCCGTTACCAATTTATACTCCTGGCTGAAGGGAGGCAACGGTGAGTCAAAGAGATTGTCCATGTTTCCAACGACGGCGACGTATGGGAGATGCGGCTATTCATCTCAGAGAAAATTAATTTATGTTTTAAAGATAACAATAATGAAGGCTAATACTCAGCTAGTATTTGCATAATCATTTATTACTGAAACACGACTGTATATAAAATATACTAATGCTATCGTTGTCTAAGTTGACTCTTACGTATTTTTATATACAGACATGCATTTGCATGTAAATAAATTAAGCTTATCAATATGTACACTATGTACAACAAATATATTATCATTTATTTACAGTTTATTAAAATTAATTTAATAAAAATTACCTTAAATGCATACTCGATACTGCAAATGGTTCATTAGCAGAGGGACAACCTTTTTAGTTTTACGGTAGCATCATGTGTTATTTGACAGCTACCGTAAACAATTGGCAATTTGCCGAAGCGTTAAAAGAATCTAGAGCGCGTATAAAATAACTTAACGTGTTTCTATAAACAAAATATAACATAGTGTTGAATATTTTGAATATAATTGGACTGGAAGACATTGCTGCCTAAGGCAGCAATGCCTTCCAATCCAATTATATTCATAATATTCAACAGACCATTTCTTGCATTGTGGTCAGAATTGTACTAACTAATATGTTTTTAACTTGATTTATTTAGGAAACATGTTAATTGAACTATGAGCTGTACTGTAAACCATAAAAAAATAATAAACGAATTTATACGAACATATTGATTTACTGAATCAACATATTAATCACAAAAACAATATATCTTGTTACAGTGTGGAAACGCGAAGACAAACTATCGCGCGTAGCCGAACAATGACGGCCATTAATAAAGCACCCGACAAAGTAAATTACCCGCCAGGTTAAATATCAGATTATTAATAAAACAAGCAATCTATAATAATAATATTTCTCAGGCGATCGATAATAAGTAACGCTTTTATTGGTGAATAATGTTCTTGTAGGATCTTACTAACCTTTCGCACTGATTGGTGGTCGTCTTGGAAAGAGATACTACAATATACGCTGTTTTAGGAATACAATTCTCAAAGCAAACAGCAGGTTGGTATACTTGTGGAGATATTGGATGTAGAGTTAAATGGGTTAATTTTCATATGGAAGCGATATGCAGCAGAAATCACACGTGTGGTTGATAATTTTCACAGGTGTTTATTTGTTCGGGAGGAAAGAGTCCATGTTATAATCGAAGAGACGCGGATGGGAGGGAAAACATCTTAAAATACACAATCAATTCAAAGTTCGTATAAACATTCAAAGTGCAGAACAGATCCTCTGCAGGTGATAAAGTGACACTCAGATAAACGGGAAACTAAGAAAACGACAATACCACACAGAATGATTACAAATGTATAGAATCAAATAGATCGTCTCCTTAACAACTTGGACATCGTAACAACTTGGACATCGCCACGCCACCCCACCCACTCAATCCCACCCAATGCCCATACTAACTGAACGATGCTAACCAAACTACCATATAATCTAGACCTATTCTATTCTTCTCCTATCTACTAATAAACAACACCAGCTGATAAAGTTACAGGGTCAAAATTCAAATAATCGGCAGCGGAAATGCCACTAGAATGGATGGTTAGATCTATGACTGAGGTAGCTTTAGAGTCATGGACATTGTGCCGTGGATGTGCAGTGAATGTACTGAGTGGCCCATTTATTTGCCATGGCCCATACGTCGCAAGGCCTGTGTAGTTATGTTAGTACACGTAGGTATAGGCCTGGATATCGTGATTCGAATAATGGTGATCTCACCACTCCAAGTTCCCTTTCCCCATTTCATATGGAGCAATCAACTCCAACCCCACACCCCAAATTTAATAATTAATAATTCAGACCGAAATATTAACCCCTACCACTCTGTTAATATTCTGTCTTTCATTATGTCAATAGCAAAGAAACTGATGTACATTTTTCAATAATCTTGGTGGACGATGTTGCTGTCTACGAAAAATGAACACCAGTTCATCTTTGAATTTAAGTTGAAAATTAAAAGTGTTGACATCAGAGTGGCTAGGTTTAAATAAAAAGTAGAATCGTTCAAACCGCTCGATGCCTTTCAGATACATGAACTCACATTACCTGAGGTACAGCTAAGAAATAAAACGTACTGTTGCATATTTTGAACATAATTAGATTGGAAGAATTTAAATATATATATATATATATATATATATATACATATTTAAAAAGCTCAGTTGTTTAACTGTTTAATTGCTTAGAATAACATTTCATTATACAAACACGTCTTCTATGTCCATATTTAAGTTAATATCCGTCTGAACTTCCGCAATATCTACGACGTAACTTCCCGATGTCGTAGTACTACTTCCGTCATCTTGGTCATCGTGTATGCTACTAATAACGTCACTTCCGGCATCGTCCAGCACGTTTCTTGTCGAAATATCGTGTGATTTCAGGATAATTCGATTTAAATCGTTTATAGGGGATGTTATTAAAGGTGTATGTGCCATAGGCAACATTAAAACACTCTTTGATCTCCGCGGAGGTTTGGCATTTCTTGAGGTCATAAAACTAATCATTTCGGGATTCGGTATGTTGCAGGCTGTGCCTTTAGTACAGTTGAACGTGACTGACATTAATGGTGCATCGATTAAATTTGATAATGAACGCGTCTTCTTATCACCGTAATCTGACATCACTGTATTGCGATATGGCATTCCGTAGCCTCGTTGTGAGTGCATCCATGATGTCACACGACCTTTTCCATCTAGCGCAGACTGGGAGAGACGGTTGACCTGAGGTGAACTGGTTAGCAGTGTTGTCCGTGTTTCCTGTACGACTGGAACCGGTGATAGTTCTGAAAACAAGGGAATACATTAATTAATATGTTCATGTTATGACATATAATACGATTAAAAGACGAAACCTACCTTAAGAATTAAGAAAGATAGAATGTGGAGAGAGAGAGAGAGAGAGACAGACAGAGAGAGAGAGAGAGAGAGAGAGAGAGAGAGAACGAGGGATGTAGAGACTGGGAGAGGGAGGGACGGATGGAGGGAGGTGAGTGAGCGATGGAAGGAGAGAGATGGAGAAACACAAACCGTTAGATACACAACGCTGGAGAGACTGTAAATGGAAATCGCCAAAATGGGCAAAAGCGACGGGCGAGAGTTAGAATATTGCTAATAATTTTATCACTATCAATGAGATTTAGAAAGTAGGAACAAATCTATGTGTGTGTTTTATTATGGGAGGTAAATAGCACTGGTACATGGCTTGCAACTAATTAAGTTATAGAGTTAACCAGCATTGCTCTGAATCAAATATCTCGTCGTTCCCCTTCATTGTTGATAAACATCATATCTCAGATCAAATGTCAACATCATTTTGTAGAATAAATAGAATGTAAAGTGCGCTTGCCTTAAGGTGGGTCCCTAATCATCTAATATTAAACATGATGCGAATGTTGATTACGGCGACAATATCAACACGACTATGACCTGATTGAGCTTTGGCCATGGCCAAAACGCATCCCATTACCACACATGAGTAGGAGGTGCGGATTTAAATGCAAAAAAAATTAACGTCGAAGAACCAGAGTTTCGTGGGAAGGTGACTGCGGCCTCCTTTGAACTAACGCTATCAACATAAAACGCTGCCTCCTCTAAGTAGACCTATGGATAACACGCGTCCCGTTTCAGGTATACGACGATGGATTGGAGAGGGTACTAGATGCGCATCTAAACTTAGTCAAATTCCCCGTGATGGCATGACCTTTGACCTAGTGACAGAAATGCCGTATTGTTGCTTGATACCTATACGCATATGCAACCAAGTATCCATGTATCCAAGCTTAATAGTTCCAATAGGATAAATACATCTGGAAATATAAGATGGTTTACTATTTGCCAAAATAACGTCTGAACACAAATTAAAGTCACACAATCTCAATCTTAAGACAGTTGAACATTTTTTTGACTAACTTGACTGCCATATGCAGTAACAGCTCTCAGATTAGTGACTATTCAGTAGAATTGATGAATCCAGTTTTAGCTATGCTCCACCCAACTCTAGCTAAGCTCCGCCCACGCGCTTCCAGTTTTGGGATCGATCGAACCCTGAACTCCATGAGTATCATTTTCAAGAAAACTATACATTTAAGTTATTAAATATTTTGGCAACATTAGCGCCCAGTCAAATTGGTTTCAAGATATTCAACAGAATATTTATCAAGTGGTAAAGACATACAATTCGTACAACTTGATGGACTATTTATTAAGCGTTTATGACGGACCTAAATAGGCGATTAATGACGTATCTGATTGTGACTTTAGCCTACATGTGATGTAATTGACTATGAGGTCATATACTTGACTGACAGACTCGATTCCGCTATTGTATATATCATAGGTCTACATGCATACACAAACTTTCGTTTCGGTCTTTCCTATGTTTGGATTCAAAGGGTTAAGAATCGCGGAGTAGATTTAGCTAGGAATTAGGGCTACGGTGACCTTGAGATTGACATATAGTGTCTTCGATGCCATTTTGCAATTTCCTACCGAAATAGGTAACCATGTATCTACGGTTATCTTCAATGTGGTGGACACATCCTAAAATGGCTTTTTTGAAAAGATGATTTACAAATAAAAATGCTGTTGTCTGAAAGTGATACCTGTATCTTACTTTCTGTTTCGCAACCACTTGTTACTTTATGTTATGTATCATCAATTTTTACTTCAAAAGCAATTCGCATGCGAGATGAAAATGGATGACGAAAAACATAGAAACAAGTGATATACAAGTGACGTCATACGTACTTTGTATAAAAGAGCAGTTATTGTCGTCCTCGCTGTGACCACGACCGCTATCCGAGGTGCCCTCCCCGGAGCTGTCACTCCGAGCGTCTAGCCGATGCAACATGTCTGCGATCTGAGCTGGGGACGGCTATAAAGGATAGAAATAAAGAACATTTAAAAATTATACGTTCATGTTCTACTATTGATCATTTGATTATTTTGAAATGATTCTGGCAAGAATCAGCTGCTGTCTTAGGGGAAAAGTGTTGCAACTCAAATCAAACAGCTGGATCTACCGTTCCCATAGAATTATTAGCAGTAGAAAAACCATACAGCCGCAATCAGTCATTCTTCGCCTGTGACCACTGTTTCTCAACTTCAGCCATAATATTTATCTGCTTCAAGTCCATTCTTGATATGAGTGTAACGACTACCGAGTCCTGTTTCGATGTCACCTCGCAGCACGGTTAACAGATTTATGCAATGAAGTTATTGGTTTGATTGATGTCTATCGAGTCCATGATTCCAGGTCCCATTTGCGCCATATCTAGACGGGGTTTATTTCAGTCTATTATTGATAACTTCCCCAGTGCTCATTTATACTCCTGGGTAGAGAGAGGCAACGAGAAGTGAATTAGATTGCCTATATTTCCACCGATTGCTCGTCAGCCACCAGATCACCTGACAATCGAGCAAGATTTGACGAGCATGACCACGGCCAATCGTGTCACCTAAATTTTATGCAATGGCGTATCCTCTTGGCTTTATGTTTGCTGGCTCGCATGTAGGCCGATTTCCAAGGCTGTCGCTGCTGGTGCGTTTTCTGGCATCCTTAGCACATGGCCAAACACGGACCATCTTTTGTCATCGGTGTCCAGTGGTGGTGTAAGTGTTTGCAGTGGTAGGCATCAATCTTGTCTAGAGATGACTTTAGCGCTGACCAGCTGCTACAGCTATACAGCATCAAGGATACGCAGGTTGCATTGTACAAACGTAGTCTCTTTGTTAAAGGGGTTTCTGATCTACGAACGTGAAAGCTATGCCACAGCGTAAGCAATGTAAGCAGTGCGTTAGAGCAACGAGTCGCTGGCAGGATGAGCCGATGATGATCGTCAGTTTCTTTAGCTTCGTAATTTCCCGATAAGCGCATATGGGTGAACTGTGTTTTAAATTCATTCATAAAGAGATTACCATTTTTAATTTGGAAGCATTTCGTCAAGAGGCATCTTTTCCTCGCCAATGAAATCCACAAAGTCGGTATATCTCATGTCTATCGACATACACAGTATGGCCACTAGGGGGCGGGTGGGGATGGGGTGGGGTTGGTCTTGCGGTATATTCCCGCACAAGTTTCAAGGCTGCAGTAAGGTAGCGTGTGAAAAGCACATGGGATAAGTGATGTCTGAAACTGCTGTCTTCGCGCGTACTCACAGCTTGGATTCTGCAAGTAGTAATCTCACTAGTCACATTTCATCTGCATTGCAACTGGCCTGCTGTAGTACATCTAGGATCATTGAGTGTTCAGTTGTGCCGAATGCTCGTGACATTTCAATGCCTATTTTGTGGAAATCTGAGTGTTTGAACATGAACGCCGACACTATAATGCGCTGCCCTCCCCCCACCCCCACCCCAGCCCCTCCCATACGACGTCTGTGTAGATGCGTCCACGTTTAAAGCCACGCCTGCATGATCCAGTGAAGTCATCGGTCTTGTGGCATAGGGTGATATTAGATGTGCTTTCCATATGCCGTTGGGGAGCGCAATGCGCCTTAGATTGGCTGGGCTGATTATATTAATATATTATTAATTAATTATACTAAGGTATAAATAAAAATGAAAATCTAGAATTTACAACAAAAATAACATAAAAAGTTACTTTACGCATATCAATAAAGGCTTCTATTCTAAAAAATGACTGGCCTTGACAATTTCACCACTTTTATATAAAAAGAATACAATTTACTATTATGACGCAAAAGAATGAATATCCGTGTCGACATCGATGCTGGTGACGACTGTTGCTAGCAACAGCGAACAGCAACACGTCTAGATGGACACTTATTATTAGCCAACGTTTGGGGGCAATGGACCTTTGCGTATGACATCATAATCTGCTATGCGGCGTGTAGTATGACGTCATAATCATTGCGTCATAATTGACTCTATTAGGCCCGTCTTTAATTCTTAATAGTCCGACACGTTGTACGATTGGGAACTAGCAAATAAACGCCTTAAAGATTACAACGCACGCACGCACGCACGCACATAATTGTATGTCTCTGCTATTTAATAAACATGCTGTTGAATATTTTGAAACTAATTTGACTTGGCGCTGTTGCTGCCATAGGCAGCAACAGCGCCCAGTCAAATTAGTTCCAAAATATCCAACAATTTACCTGTATAGTTTTCTGGAAATTGATAGTCAGGGAGTTCAGAGATCGATTGATCCCAACACGAGTGAGGTGTGGGTGGAGCTTAGCTAGAGATGGGTGGAGCTTAGCTAGAGATGGGCGGGGCATAGCTAATAATGAAAACGTCCATTATCTCAATTTCAAAGAAGACATATAGGTATTATGTTGATATTTTGAAGCAAGTTTGACTGAAAAATGTTGCTGCCACCAGTAACATCTTTCAGCCGGATTTACTTGATTTATAGTTCTTCATAGTTTTTAAGTTGCGTTGAAATTGTTCCGAAGCATGCCATAAGCAAATTATTTTAGTGTAAAAATAAATAAACACATGCATAACTAAAATAAAGGAAACAAAATGTCTACCTGGATAGAGTCTACAGAAAATTTATTACTGAGAAATAACTTGTTTTGATTCGTGTTTGGATTGAGTGCTGTCGCGGAAGCTCGTCTTGGATCCTGTGATATAGCTAACTGATGGGCACTTTTCTGCAAATAACAATAATAATAATAATAATAATAATAATAATAATAATAATAATAATATTAATAATAATAATAATAATAATAATAATAATACTAATAATAATAATAATAATAATAATAATAATAATAATATAGAAAAGCAGCAGCAGCAGCAGCAGCAGCAGTAGTAGTAGTAGTAGTAGTAGTAGTAGTAGTAGTAGTAGTAGTAGTAGTAGTAGTAGTAGTAGTAGTAGTAGTAGTAGTAGTAGTAGTAGTAGTAGTAGTGGTAGTCGTCATAGTTGTCATCTTTCTCGTTGCCGCCATCGCCCTCTTCGTCGTCGTCGCAGTAGCAGTAGTAGTAGTAGTAGTAGTAGTAGTAGTAGTAGTAGTCGTCGTCGTCGTCGTCGTCGTCGTCGTTGTCATCATTCTCGTTGCCACCGTCGCCGTCTTCGTCGTCGTCGTCGCAGTGGTAGTAGTAGTAGTAGTAGTAGTAGTAGTAGTAGTAGTAGTAGTAGTAGTAGTAGTAGTAGTAGTAGTAGTAGTAGTAGTAGTAGCAGCAGCATCATCAACATCATCATCATCACCATCAACATCATCCGCCGCCCCGCCGTTGTCGTCGTCATCTTCGTTTTCGTATTAGTAGTGGTAGCGATAGCGGTAGTGGTAGTGGTAGTGGTAGTGGTAGTGGTGGTGGTGGTAGTAGTACTAGTAGTAGTAGTAGTAGTAGTAGTAGTAGTAGTAGTAGTAGTAGTAGTAGTAGTAGTAGTAGTAGTAGTAGTAGCAACATTAGTAGCAGCAGCAGCAGCAGCACCAACAGTAGTAGGAGTGATGGCCATGCTGATGAACATGGTGGTTGTAGTAGCGGTTGTGATGGTGGTTGTGATGGTGGTGGTGGTGGTGGTGGTGGTTGTGGCGGCGGCGGTAGGGGTTGTGATGGAGGTTGTGATGGGGCTGGTAGCAGTTGTGGTGGTGGTTGTGGTGGTAGAGCTGGTGGTTAAGACCTCGTAGTAAAGTGGTCGTAGCTAAGTGGTGGTGATAAAGTGGTTGTGGTAATGTTGTTGTTGTTGTTGTTGTTGTTGTTGTTGTTGTAGCTAAGTGGTGGCGATAAAGTGGTTGCGGTAATGTTGTTGTTACTGCTGCTGCTGCTGCTGCTGCTGCTGCTGCTGCTGTTGTTGTTGTTGTTGTTGTTGCGGCGGTGTGTTGGTGGGGGTGATGCTGGTGGCGGTGGTAGTAGTAGTGTTGTGCTAGTGTCGGTGTTTGTATTGTTGTTGTTGTTCTTGTTTTCGTTGTTGATGTTGATGTTGTTGTTGTTGGTGGTGGTGGTGGTGGTGGTGGTGGTGGTGATGGTGGTGGTGGTGGTGGCGGCCGCGGCACCTGGCGGTGGTAATAGATGTGACGGTGGTTGTAGCAGTGGCGATGGTGGTGTCGGTGTGGGTGTCGGTGTCGGTGTCGGTATAGGTATAGGTGTCTGTTGCGGTGGCGGTGGCGGTGGTGCTGGGGGTGCTGATAGTGGAAGCCTTTAGACTTACTTCGAGTGCCTTGATATTAGTGTTATCGGATGGAATCTGCAGCGATTGTGTGTCTTCTAGCACTGAAATACCGCCATTACTGGAGGCTGGCGACAAGGAGTAGCGAGATCTTGGATCCGGAAGTTTGTCAGTTGGCGAATTCTTGGTTATAACATCATTTCCGAGGCCAGAAATTCTAGAGATGTCGGGAAGAGTTCTGGCAGCACGCCTTGATGTCGAAATTGTTGGTTGGATAAGTTTTGGCCTCCGTCGTTTTATGAAACATATAGCTAGTATCACAACACCGGCAAAGAAAACGGTGATCACAGACAAACAGATAATTATTATGAGGTTGGTGTTAGATGTCTCTGTCACCTGGGCAACAGTGGTATTTCCGATTGTTATATCGAGGATAAGATGTGCCATCTCAGTTTTGCTCGGATCTCCGCCATCACTGACCATTATACCCAGGTTGTATTTGGCCACTTCTGAAATGGCAACTGATCTAGCAAAAGTAATATTCCCTGATATACTGTCTATCTTCGCAATACGAGCCTGATTGCCGTAAACAATACTGTATCTCAGCCTACCATTGGATCCGGAGTCAGCATCGTACGCTTTGACATTCGCAATTAACACACCAATACCGGCATTGTATGGAATTTGCACGGTGAAGTTTTCTCTTCCTGGGAATTCAAATACAGGATTATGATCATTCACATCTGTGACGCTCACAGTGAAGTCTCCAAGTCCACTGAGCATTGGGCTTCCTCTGTCCGTCACGATGACGACAAAATTGTATTCCGAAATTTGTTCACGATCCAGTTCCCTTGTGGTCTTAAGAATTCCAGTCAACAATCCGATTTCAAACGGAAGGTCAAGTGAATCCTGAATCTGGAATACAAACTTACCAGATTCACCCAGGTCTAGATCAGTAGCGTTCAGTTTTGCAATAACAGTATCAGCTGGAAGATGTTCTGGGACATTAAATATGGTTCCCGGCTCTAGTAATCTAGGTGCCACGTCATTTATATCAGAAACAGAAATGACAATTGTAGCAGTCGATGACAATGGCGGCGATCCGTTATCCATAGCGACAACGTGAAAGACATGTTCAGAAACCTGCTCCCGGTCAAAGACATACTTAGTTGAGATCAAGCCGTTTCTTTGACCAATGGAGAGAAACTCATCTGCCTCCGATGTGAGTGAATATGTAACTCGGGAAAAGAATACGTCATCATCTATGGCGCTAACTCTTAGTAAAGCTTGGTCTCTGGTGTTGTTCTCTGCTAGCATTGCGTGATAGACGCGCTTTAAGAACCGAGGACTATACTCATTTACATCTTGAACATCAAGAGAAATATCCCGGGTCCTGTTAAGAATCGGATCACCATGATCACGACACAGAATTGAAATAGGAACCGAAGGAGCTGTTTCTACGTCTAGTGTTGTATTCAACAATAACTTATAGTCATTTTCATGTATTCTCTCCAGGATGAAGTAGGTTGTATTTAAACGACACGTGACTTGACCATTTGAACCAGAATCCGTGTCAGTAACGGTCACGTGAGCGACAAGGATACCGAATCTAGCCGCTTCTGAGAGCTCTGATAGGAGATTGAAATGTATTCTGGGCGAGTTATCATTGATGTCCATCACGGTAACAACCACGACTGCTTGTGATGTTAATGGGGCATCTGCCATATCAACCGCTTCTACTGTAATTTGATGCACACGTTGCTTTTCATAATCTAATGAACTTAGCAGAGTTATTGCCCCTGTGTTGTTGTTAATCGCGAACACATTTAAGCTAGCTCGCATTGTTTGGTCAGAAAATCTATAAATTACTTTTCCATTCATACCAAGATCCTTATCAGTGGCGTTTACATTCAGGATAACCGTGTCTACAGCAACATTTTCGAAAACAGATACCTCATATTTCCGCTTGGTAAATTCTGGGGTGTGGTCATTGGAATCATTAACAATCACTTCTAGTTTTATTGTAGCACTTCTAGGTGGACTTCCGCCATCATATACCGTCATCAAGAGAGCGTATACAGTTTGTGTCTCATGGTCCAATTGGGAATTTAACACGAGATTCACAATAAGCGCATTATATTCATCTCTCGTGTATTGTAACGAAAACTCGGACCCATCATATTCAAGCGTGTAAACCTGTACAGAATATGTCCCAGAATCCTCGTCTGTGGCAGAAGGAAGTGGGTACATAGCGCCGGGTGGCGAAGATTCCGGAATCTGAATAACGAATACGGCTTGTGGAAATTCCGGACTATGATCATTGGCGTCTAGAAGCGTGATGTATATGGTGAAAATCTGGAAATACTGCCCGGAACTAGACAGGACTCCGACGAGTAAATTGAGAATACAGGTTGCTGGTGACCCGGGGCACAAACTTTCTCGATCTAATACCGTCCTCGTCCGGATTCCACCAGAGCTCGCATCGATACTAAAGAGTTCCGTATGGGGGTAACCTTCGGGGAGAAAATTGTAGCTCAGTGACATGAAAACATCTGGAGTGACGTCATCACGTATTCCGCTGTCCTTGCTTACAGATCCAACGATCTGATTTGTGGCCGTTTCCTCGTGTAAACTATAATTCAGGACGATCCCGCTTTCAGTTGGGCGCTGAGAAGTGGCCAGTGTGATTATGATGTTGAAAATTGCGATAGTCACAGCAAAGTTTGCCATAGCGCAGTGTGCTGCAGGTTTAGGTCATTCCAGCAAACACAATTCATAGAATCTGTGGAACAATAAAAGTAAATAATGTCAAAATTATAATATTCTTTGTTTAGACACTAATATTAACCCGTAACGCTTACCACTCTGATGTTAAAATTTTAAATTTTCAAATTAAATTAAAAGAAGAACTGGTGTTTATTTTTCAACAAATTTGGTGGAAGATGGTGCTGTTAGCAACATCGTCCACCAAAATTGTTGAAAAATGTACACTAGTTTCTTTGCTATTGGCACAGTAAAAGATAGAATATTGACATCAGTGTGCTACGGGTTAAGGAGCAGAAACGATATATTTTTCTAATATAGGGAATATGCTGTTGAATATTTGAAAAGTGATGTGACCCGGAGCTGTTGTTGCCTATGGCAGCAACGGCTTCCAGTCGAATTAGTTTCTAAATATTCAACAACCTACCGTATAGTTGTCTTGAAATTTACTCACTCAACTCTCAAACATGAAAAACTTAAGATACGGTAGCCGAAAGCTCTTTCGTCTTGGACAGCGAATACTTATAGCAAGGCAGCTTTCAAAAAGGGGCATCATCCGTCAACTGCAGGCCTTCCCAAAGGAGATATGCTATCTGTCACTCATGTATATGACATATTCAATTATGTCACATGTAGGCTGACAGCACAACCATAATGATGTAGTATAACTCCATCTGGAAGCTGGAAATGTCCGTCAAGTGTACGAATTGTATGTCTTTGATGAATTTACAATTTAATAATGATTCTGTTAAATATTTTGAGATTAATTTGAGGCGGCAACATGTCCCAGGCAAATTAGTTTCAAAATATTGAACAACTTACCTGAGTAGGTACATTAAATTTTGGGTTCTGGGAATTCATGGGTCAACGTATACAGATCGATCCCAACACGGGCAAAAGGTGGCCGGAGCTTAGGTAGACATGGGCAGGACATAGCTAGAAATATATCCCTCTATTTTGATACCCGAGGACAGAAGACACGGACTGTTGTATTAATTGAGGAATCCAGTTTCTCTGTCAATCATATGACGTCATAATCAACTATGTGACGTGTAGGCTGACGTCATAATTAATTACGTCACGAATGACTCGATATAATCCGTCTTAAACGCTTAATAGTCCGCGAGGTGGTACGTCTATACTATATTTAATAAACATGTCATAGGCACACAGTACACAGTTAAAATAGTTGTAGAACCTATCTGTATAGTTTTCTGAACATTGATAGACAGGGAGTTCATGAAACGATCGACGCAAACACGCGCAAAGCGCGAGTGGAGCTTAGCTAGAGATGATCCGGGCATAGCTAAAACTGGATTCCTCCATTCGTAAGCTTTGCGAGGGTATTTAATCTAATCATATCGATTATTTTCAACAAACATACAACTCATCAAATCCTCTAAGCACATTTACAGAGTCTATCAGAAAGAAAATGCGTGTTTAACTCAGCTTCTTGGCGAATGCATGCCTAGAAAACGTCCTCTTGCGTGTCACTATAACTAATTAAAGGTTCACAATCGCAAAAGAATGTGTGAAAATAAAATGGCTTGAATTGCATACTTTTTAGAGGCTTAATTTGTGTACCTCAATGTAATGATTCAGATTCAGATTTTTTATTTACACCCAGGCCACATAATGGCATATGGGGAATATGAATTTACAGAAATTATAAATGTTATGGCGATCAGACATTATATATCAATTCATAATTGCATATTTTGGTATTTATCTAGTTATATAACCACTGTTTGTGCTTTCGGTGGTAGTAGTAGTAGTAGTAGTAGTAGTAGTAGTAGTAGTAGTAGTAGTAGTAGTAGTAGTAGTAGTAGTAGTAGTAGTAGTAGTCGTAGTAATGAAACGAAATCTATCTTAGCATACGATGATTTCATTCCATACAAATTATTATAATTTTTAAGCGCGAAGTTGAATTAGGGACTTGTGTCTCTAATTCAATTTCACAACTTAAAAAAATTATATAAATTTATACCTAATGCAATCATCATATGTTAAGTTTCATTTCGCTTCATTACATCTACGGCCACAATTTAAGCCTCTAAAGTTAAGCAATTTAAACTAGTTTATTTTAAAAGCATTCTGCTGTGAATCTGTACCTTTAACCCTTTCACGACGAAGCCGGCCGAAACCGGCCTCTGTTGTGGTCTTGAATAATGTCCGTTTGCAGGCCAATAGAAAACTATTTTTGAAAATTTACCACAGGAATGACTGGTTCGATAACCGAGCCAGTCATTCCAGTGGTACATTTTCATTTTTGGCCTGCAAATGGACATTCAATAAGAAGATATTTTAATTTTTTGAACAAATTTAGTCATTAAAGGGTTAAGATACACATTGACTGAAATCAATTTAATAAATCAGGTAAGCAGACAAATACACAGCAGCTTCTACCATCTCACACAAAATGCCGTTTTACATTTTCTTTATAACCATAGGGTTGCTTCGATGTTCTGGTTATCTTTTAGACATCAAGGCATATCGCAGTTACATGAGAAGTTGCGAGATTTTGCATCCGGTTGACGTTTAACAAATTCGTGAATATGACGTCATTTTCGAGGCCAGAGATTTAAAAGATGTCAGGAAGAATTCCGTCTGAATTTGTACCAGACCAGACAACAGACACTGCAAATTCAAACGATCTATTAACCACACCGTTAACGAGTGCACACATTGAACTTAATTTGAATTGATTAGCAGGTTCTAGACATGCGTTTCTCAGAGTCGGTAACAGCGTTCTCGTTTTGATGCTGCCCAAATGTAATACGTAAATTGGCTTTCATGACTGAAGGTCGTAAAGGTATCAATATAATAATGATATGATTATCCTTTGTACTGTACTGGACATGGCAGATTCAAAGATATCGGGCGACTTGATCAGCATCCACACCTTTTAAACAGTAGGGAATCGTTCATTTGCGCAACAAGTTTCACTAAACACAACAATTATGAGGGCTATGCTACTTACAGCGACTCCTGGCTGAAAGTAAATGTGAATAAAGTAGTTAGAATTACTTTAGTATCTTCTATTTAAGCATATTGTTGAAATATGTTCGAGTTAAAACTATATATATACACTGAAGCCGCTAGTTCACCGAAAGCTATCTTCTCGTAATGGCACAATTTAGAAGACTAAATAAGGATGCAACCAGGATAAAACTTGAATGACCTATGCCCTTCAGTGTCCAGCGATCCGAACAAATCACGCATTAAGCGCCACTGACCAGATGTTAATGTGCAATGCCACCTGGTTATATATCTAGCGATAGAATCGTGACATAATGTTTGGTTTGGAGGGTGTTGTAAGCATCAAAACCATGTCATATTGCCATGGAATGGACAATGGCGAGTTACCATTGTTATATATCATAGTGAATTTGTAACGCGTGTTTAGGTATTTGAGAGCAAGAGTAGATTGGGCAGAACACATATGCGGCTGAATTGAGACAGATTTAAACTATTCAGTCTCAATTCTGTCCAGATTTATTTATATTTTGAAATAAGTATTGCTGCAAACTGTTGCTGACTTTAGACAGCAACATCTTCCAGTAACACTGGTTTCAAAATAGACACCAATCAGGATATAAATCCCGTAAAACATTGATATATATCAACAGTTATACATTGGTTGTACCCGCGATATCTGTTCAATATAATCAATGGCTGGGTCGTTTGTATTGCGAATGATCTAACCAGCTCATTTAACACCTGCTTTATTGTTTGTTAATGGTACGACTAGAGAACTAATCTAAAATAGAATTAAAAATTTAGAAGCTTTGTGACAATGTTTTCTTTAGGTAAATAATGCCAATTTTCTGTATCAGAGAGCTTGTGCTATAAGGTATTCCGAGATAGAATAGTCTGTCTAAGCGGAGGTAGATCTAGTGACATGATGATGTTTTAGAGGCCTGTCATCACCTGGTTAAGCCCCTGTTTTGGTACCATTAAAATACGCTTCAATTTGAAAAATAGAAGGGTGTGGGCAGGAGAAGAGAGAGAGAGAGAGAGAGAGAGAGAGAGAGAGAGAGAGAGAGGGGGGGGAATGGAGAAGCACTGTTCTATGCTAAGCTTACCGACAAGTGATGTTACTACTTTCCAGATACGCTTCGTCACCATAGCCTTTAGAACGGAAGGATGCAGTGGTGTTGGCGCGGGTTTAATTTGGGGATGGATGGAGTGGAGGTAATGCCAAAGGGACGGGATGGCTGCTCCCTCTCACGACTGGTCGTCGGGAAGAGTCTATGAAGTTAAGGAAGCCACCCCCTGCATCTAAATCACTCCAAAACATAGGTTTGTTGTTAATATAAAACTGACATGTTGTTGTCGTTGTCGTTGTCGTTGTCGTTGTCGTTGTCGTTGTCGTTGTCGTTGTCGTTCTCTCTCTCTCTCCACTGAATTGGGCGTAAGTGGACGGTTTAACAAGTGAGGCATGGACTGCATTCGGTCACAGTCACACTGGTCGTCGTTTGTGTAGCCCCATTGCTGATTGGCCTCCTTGCAACAACAGACACCCGTATGAAGACGGCTCAGAGGGCACTATCCTATCCCAGACTATTCTGACCTACCCAGCAGGAAACGGTTCCTTGGTAGACTCGGCACAAATAAGTCTACCTATATGACGTTTGAATTCAGATACTTGCTCCACTCCCTGAGACACTCTTTATCGACGCTGTGCATTGTCCAAGTTTGGAAAGTGACGCCATCATCATCGTTTCCATATCGTCACCCCGTTGCTCTCGTTATTATCTTCATTGTCGTCTATATCGTTATAATCGGTCTCTTTATGGTCATTGTAACCATCCCTGTCACTATTTCCAGTGTTTCATAGACAGAGGAAAGCTTAAATCCTCAGATTTTGCTGGTAGCCGCAAGTCTCTTTAGATTTGTGTCGCATCGCTTTTAAAGTACATTGTATCCAAGCACAATATAGTCTGGACTAGTCAAGGAGCTATTGTTAATATTCAATTCCCTGTTTGTAAGCATTTAGTCCAAGTAATATATTACCATTTGATGGGAATGATAAGAAAATATTTACTGTGAAAATCTATTTTACCATATGTGCTTTTGTGATACAAATCAAACACACTCTAAAGGAGATGGATGCTGGCGGATTTGTGTTGGTTTAGAAAGCTGTTGCTGAAAGCTGTTGACAACGGCATCAGTTTTCATCAACATGTCTTTCGAAATTATTTTTCTTTGTTACATTACGTAGGGTAAAATCAAAATAGAAATACAAATCAGTAGTAAAAGGCTTATAAAATGGACATAGTACAAAAGCACAAATAATTCAAGTGACCACTTCATAAATCTCTCGATCATTTGAACATTTTTGTAGGCCAACGCTGTATTTGCCACTTTTCTTAACTATCAGTTGAGTTAAAATTGATCATCGCCTCTGCGGAACAAAAGTCATCCCGGTGTTATCCACCGACAATAAATAACTATAGTGTTTGCATGTAAGATTTGTATTCAATTTCAAGTTGCGATTGAATTCAAGAGATATGCTTGAATTGATTCTGTATAAGTGAGCGTGCGTGCGTGCGTGCGTGCGTGCGTGCGTGCGTGCGTGCGTGCGTGCGTGCGTGCGTGCGTGCGTGCGTGCGTGCGTGCGTGCGTGCGTGCGTGCGTGCGTGCGTGCGTGCGTGCGTGCGTGCGTGCGTGCGTGCGTGCGTGCGTGCGTGCGTGCGTGCGTGCGTGCGTGCGTGCGTGCGTGCGTGCGTGCGTGCGTGCGTGCGTGCGTGCGTGCGTGCGTGCGTGCGTGCGTGCGTGCGTGCGTGCGCTTCTGGTTTGACTGAAATAAACAGGTGTTCTGCTGTTTACCGTGTGCATTTGAACAAAACATTTCCTACTACAAAATAGTGCATTTTAGTACGCTATATTAGCTAAGAGAAGGTTGTATCGCGAGCTGCCTCGGGGTGATATTATAACAGCAATGTGTGAGTTATTCGAATTATTAGGTGTCTTATTTCCCCCAAATAAATGCAACATGTGGGTGGCTGCATGATTGGTTGGGTGCATGGTTGGATGGGTGAATTGTTGGTTGGGTACATGGACGGATGTGTGGATGGATGGATGAATGGGTGGATTGGTGAATGGGTGGATGGGTAGATGGGTGGGTGAGTGGGTAGGTGGATGGATGGGTGAGCGGTGAGGGATGCGTGGGTAGGTGAGGGGATGAGCGACCGGGTATTTTGAAGGATGGATGGATGGATGGATGGATGGATGGATGGATGAATGAATGAATGAATGAATGAATGAATGAATGAATGAATGAATGAATGAATGAATGAATGAATGGGTGGATATGGGATGGCGTTAGGCATAGCGGGAGGGGGGGGGGGGACGGGGCGGCGGATAGGTATGGACTAAAGTAAGGAGGGATTGGATCAATGTTTTCGAGATAACAGCTCCAGACGTAAGTACGGCTGGCAGTGTGCGGGAAGCCACGCGGGCAGGCGGGCACGCATCCTCTAACGTAATGCGCTCGTTCTCATACATGGTTAGGTAAATGAATTAATGGATTGGTGGAATAAACAACCTTACCTTGAAAGATGATGCACTGCGCATATCCTAACAAACTAGCAAATGATAATTTACTCTGGAATACTATCAGTATGGTTCAGTAAAAAATTTTCTGAAGCAATGGTCTAAATGTCTATTTGTAGGTGTTGCTTTTATAGCACGTTCCACCACAGTAAATGTCTATTTAATCCGTATTCGACTACTAATTATTCCGTAAGTAACTATACACTATAACTATGCTAAAAGTGTGCGAAGATTAAAATATGACATTTAATTTACTGTAAATACAAATCACTAGTACGTCTGCGTTAATAAAACTATTATTTATGACATTTACCGAATAAAAATCATATTCAGTTATCCATTTTACGACTATACAAGCGAGTTTTGCTTTCGGATTATCTGATTGGTCGACACTCGGATGATTGGCCAATGACAAAGCGCAACATATTGATGTTTGATGATTTATTTCGACTTCCGTTCACCGACGAAGCGCCTATATGGCACTGGGGACTCAGCGCGCGTGATGACAGGCGCTCAATGAGACATCTGCTATTGTCGCTTCCTCTCGGTAAACGGAGTCGTTTGTGTCGCCGTTTATTTTTTAAAAGCTTTCCAAGGATACCCACAGAGTACATGCTTTCAAATTTGTTCTGCAAACCTAATGTAGCGTGCATGTTTTCAAATGTCTTCTGCAGACATAAAGTAGCGTGCATTGGTGGGATTGGCAGTGAATTAGCGAACTTAACCCTGTAATGGTCAAACTGACCGAAAACTGACAGATGTCGTTGTCGTTGTCGTTGCCGTTCTCTCTCATCTCTCTCTCTCTCTCTCTCACCACTGAATTGGGCGTAAGTGGACAGTTTAACAAGTGAGGCATGGACTGCATTCGGTTGCTCGGTAACCGAGCCAGTCATTCTAGTGGTGCATTAAAAAAACACTTCTCGCTGCGTGCAGATAGACACTGGCTAAGTAAACCATTACCCCTTTAATGGTTAAAAAAATTCAGTAGTAAATTTACAAAAATAGTCTTCTAAAATTAGAATATCTTGAAAAATATTGACCATCAAATTGTTTAATTGATATATGAAGTAGTAATTTGATCGCTTTGAGGATCTGTTGGCACAAGAGCAGTTACAACTACTCAGAACCCAGGTCACGCAAGATATTAACTCACTATTTTGCAACTTTATTTAACTGACAGTTGTTGACGATGAGAGCGGCAACAACGTCGTCAAATTATTATAAAACTAGTGAGTTACTGGTAAACGATAGTGATTTTAGCTATATTCAAGCGGTAAAAGTGCTAAGTGGTAACACAGAAGAAATACTTTAGGTCAACGTATTTTGTCTTATATTAGTAGTTACGTAACTAGTATTTCAAGGACGAGGGAATTCTCTGTGACATTGTCGACTCTACTCCATATAAACGCTCTAAGATATGACATGGTACAAACAGATTTCATGGATAGGAGAAGATGATGGGTCTGTGGTTAACCTAATGGCGCTTCTAAACATTGATCATTGTTCGCGCCTTTGTGCGTGACTACCTCGCTAACAGTGGAAACGAATTTCTACGCTATTTACCTCCAGTGATCGCACATAGCATTTTCAATAAACGTACATATTCTGAGAGCGAATTAATGATGAAACCAATGACACCTGGGTATATGTACACTTTGTTGAGTCTGTACATATTCATATTTACGCTACCTGTTCTCTAAGTCTTAGCCCTGTAATGACAGTACCATGGCATGTGTTGTGGCCTGTCGAATTTTATTGGGGCGACAATTTGAAACGACTATCGCCACATTTCGGTGAGACTGGAGGTGTTCTAGATTGTCTATTACAGCAGCTTTTCTGTACTGGTATTGAATGGTATTCTATATTTTCTCTCATATGAGAAGTGACTCCTTTATTTTCTTAAACATATTTTATTGACATTCAGAACAATGGGATTGAGTCACACGTCACAATTGCAGACTTAGATACGACTCTTTCCCTAAAATATATTACATAGGCGGTATGTAGCTAGAGAACATCTATGCAATAGGTTGAAATGCAATATTTACATATATACGTTAGAATGGTTGAAAGCTTCAAGTTTCAAAGAAAAATGTCAATCTGCAGACCAAGAGAAGCCCTCCTCTCTCTCTGAAAATTTACTACTGGAATTGCTGGCTCGGTTATCGAACGCCCCTCTCTCGATCAGCAAACTGTCACATCTCAAGGGCACTCTAGAAGCATTTTTGGCTGATCTGTGAGTTAAAGGGTTAAAGGGTTGAATACTTCAGTGATTGCACTGTCTCTGTTACAAAAAGATTAGTTCAGTATAGTAACATCGCCATCCATGCACCTTTCCAGTTTATCCATCCATCAAATTACGGCATACACAACTACGATGAGTGTAGGATGGCGTCATTATTAAATAAAGCGTGGATGATTCGAGTTACACTGTCTTAGAACGCTTAATAAACCGACATGTACGAATTGTATGTCTTTCCTAAATAAGAAACATAATGTTGAATATTTTGAAACCACCCGACCGGGCGCCGGTCCATAGGTCGCAACGGCACCCAATCAAACCAGTTTCAAAATAAGCCAACAGCAAACCTGTAGGCCTATAATTTTCTTTTAAAATTTATAGTCAGTAAGCGCAAGAACCAAACGATCCCAATATGAACGAAGTATTGGTGGAGCTTAGCTAGCGATGTGCAGAACAAGTTAATTCCTATAAACCAGAACAATACAAAAAATGGTACACTAAGAAGCCAAAATTAATAATCAGAGACCCACCAGGTCATCTTAAATCATTTTAGCAACAACGATGATCAATAACAACAGCGATACTGATTATCGTTATGTTAATGTTGATGATAAGAGGGGATAAAACGGAAACTCACGCGTTGAATACTGAATCTACAGAATCTCAATTTCAAGCTAATTGCGCAGGTAACCTTTTACACATTTTGAAAATAAATTGGCAGGAAGCTGTTGCTGCCATAGGTAGAAAAAGCTTCCAGTCAAATTAGTTTCAAACTATTCAAAATAATCTTTATTAAACGGTAAACGAGTTTGGAGTTTGGTCTTTCGAGTTCAAAGAGTTAAATGTATTAAAGAGATTCCTATTCTTCATACCTTTGAAATAACCATTTATGAATATTTTACTTTTAAATCATCCCCGAAGACATGAGACACTGATCAATATCACAAACAGTTTAAGACATTATTTTACAAACTTCTTCAAATAAGTCAACTTAATTTGCACATCAAAATAATTTACTGAAAATTATTGACAAGATGAAAAGGCGAAAATTCGCTATGGATATAATCCGAGAACAATTAATCATTTTGATCGGATTTATTTCATGTGCTTTGAATTCGTAAATATTAATAACGGAAACCGCTCATTGAGGAAGCCTGACAGACGGGTTGAATTGGTATAAAAATATTAAATTATTTGTCCACATATTGTATTCAGAATTACTATGAGTACAAACTGTGTTTTTTTATTTTGAAAGCTCCCTTTTTGAAGGCTGTTGTAAGGGAAACAACGATTAGCAAAAGCGTAATCAAAATAGACAGCGTATATCCTTATTCCATTTATAGTTTCAAAATGATCAACATAATGTTCATTTAATTGTGTTTTTATCAAAACATACAATTCGTACATGCGTTATTAGTTAGTGAAGGACTATCTGATTATGACGCCACCAAACTTAATTGATTATGATATCAGATATTTTTTGAGTGACAGGTGGGATCCCTCTATATGGATACTTGTGTGAATGCACATGACGTTTAGATCAGTATTGCACGATATGTTCAAGCTTTGCTCTTAATAATAGATCTTTTCTGTAAGGTGGTAAATATGATGTGAATACGACGTGTTGGAATCGATCTTAACACTCTTAATCATGAATTCCTAGAATCTAATTTCACGGTAATTATACAGACGAGCTGTTGATCATTTTGGGAGTAAGTTGACTGAGCGCTGTTGCTGCGTAGACAGTAACAGCTCCCGGTCAGGTTAGTCTCAAAATACTTAACATAATGTTTAGTAAATTGTAGATTCGCCAAAGACATGCAATTCGTATATTAACGACGGAGCATTACGGCATTTTGATTTTGTATGACGTCACATACTTTGGTGACAGATCGGATCTCTCCATTATCCGCACAGTCGTACACAGCATATAGTTTCATCTTGTCACTGAAATACAAGGAAAATACTGATTCTGCAGGAGAAATTGTCTACCTGTACTTACTTAATTGGAACACTTATTTAATTAAATTTTGTTAGTCTAAGGTATCCGCCAATCATGTATATTGTATAATGTACACTGAAGGGGCTAATCGTCCGTCCATCCATCTATAAAAAGAAATATTGCATTGTGCATTCAAAAGACTAAATTCTGAGAAACCCTTTGGCATTTTTATTGATCGTCGTCGTCCAATCGGAATCGGAATCGAAATCGAACAAACAGGTAGTTAATATAGTTGACAGAATGTTAACTACACGCGCAGAAGGCAGTAGGAATAAATATTTTGAAGAATTATTTGGAACTATATATCAACTTACCGACATAGAGATCTCTATAGGCCTACGCAAGCAACGAATTCTACTAAAACTTTCATATGTTTCTCGTTCTTTATTGACAACCGTATTTTCCTCTTAAATTTTCTTTAACACACGATCCTTTTGATTTAAATTAATTAGGAACACGATTATATTGGCATAGTTGACTGTTACATTAGAGTGTAAAATTGTTATGGATTACATTCGCTTAGACAGCAATATTGCAGAAAGCTGTTGTTGCTGTCACAGGACACACACCATAGATAGTAACATCATGTTTCGGAAAACAGAATGGCATGGCTGGACATTAGCCGCTACAGTACAACTCAGAAATCAATTATTTCTGAATTAACAGGTTTCCCAAAACAAAATAAAACATACTGTTGAATATTTTGAATTTAATTTGATCGGAAGTCCAACATTTTCAACAGAACATTTCTGACATCGTTTTCAAAGTTTACTAAGTAACATGTTTCTGATCTTCCATTTGGAAACGCCTTAATTTATTTTTAGCTGTGCCGCAAAAGCAAGGACTCCGATAAGGTAAGCTTCTACTTGGGCAGTAAATGGACACCACCAAAATCGACACGTAATAATAATCGAACGATTTAAGCATCTTTCGTTTGTTTTTACGAAGTCTATATAAATTCGTGGTCACTGGTCGAATCGAACGAGAACGAAATTCTCACGTCATATAAACAAGATCTCGCGTCATTCCGTGAGAAACTATGTTAACTGAAGACGATTGTGAAAATGTGGGATATTTAATTAGAGGGTCTGTGGGCTAGATGTCCGCAATAAATTATCAATGGATCCTTTTGTCCACGCTGGTCCGTCACCGGTAATTCGTGTCCGTATTTTAGCGATACAAACATTTGCTTTGGACACGGTGTCTGTTGATTAAAACAATTTGCATCGTTTATTCTCATGCGTTTAATAGTGGAGTTTCGGTGCATTTTTGTCGTTTAATTCAAATATACAAATACTTGTATCACCCTTTTCGGCAAATTCAGAAACCTAAGAGAGGCTGTTATTTGCGATTTGTGTGCGGGTTTGTGCACATTGATGTGTGCTATTAGGCTACAGATCACACGCAAGGAATTACTTGCGCCATAAGAAATCCTGGTTAATATTTTGAATGATATAAATTTAACTTGAACATAATTCAGTTAAATTGGTTTCAAAATATTTCGTAACTGACTTTTTGGTTGCTCCGAAAATACGCAGTCTACTGGTGTTGGAAACGTAAGAGAGAGAGAGAGAGAGAGAGAGAGAGAGAGAGAGAGAGAGAGAGAGAGAGAGAGAGAGAGAGAGAGAGAGAGAGAGAGAGAGAGAGAGAGAGAGAGAGAGAGAGAGCTTGTAGGCTACATGCTACATGTGTGCGTGGTGTATATTCTTACGCTCCGTCTACTGAATTTCTGCACACATCAAGGTGCGCATTCACACCTAAATGCTAGAAAATAACATTATTAAATTGTATACTTTTAGAAACTTAGATTATGTACCTCAATGTAATGAAACGAAATATATCTTAACGTATGGTGATTTCATCCCGTATAAATTAATATAATATTTTAGTCGTGAAGTCTGTTCATTAACAAAGTCGCAATAGATATTGTATACCGATGTACCGGGTAACCGATACACGGCTAATACAAGCTACAATTGAATAATGGCTCATCAGCCGCTTAATGGCGCTGATTGGAATGTACTATTGGGGACCAGCGCGGTCGTTACTCAACGAAGGCAGTAGCAAGGGCCAGTAAAGTTAGTTTTAAAATATTAAACAGTTTGACAATGGTGTTCATTAACACAGGTACCAAAGTGTTATGTGTTTAAAATCCCACCCACCCACCAAGATATCTGCCGGCATTGGAACACACGATATATCGATATATCCCGATGTTTATGCACCGTTTTAAAAGCCTATATGGGGGTAACCTTAGCATAGACTATGGCCGTGTTCTCACTAGAGACTTAATCAGGAATAACGCCATGCCGAAGTATGGCGGTATTCCCGATTAACTCTCTAGTGAGAACACGGCCTAAGTTTAGTGATTTTCGATGACGAGCTTTATCGGGTGGATGTGAGAGGATGAAAATCAAGTTGACTTTACAGATACGGGGAACGGCATGCTCGAAAGAAAATCTCTCTTAAAGAATCACCATATCCTGCTTTGGTTACAACATATAACAGGTCATTTATATAGAGAACCAATTTCTAGCTATGCCACGCCCATTTCTAGCTATGCGCCGCCCATTCCCAGCCGTGCTCTGCACACATTTGTACTCGTGTTGGATTCGATTCATATACTTGGAATCCTAAATTCCCAGAATCCAACATTCAGTGTAACTATGCAGGGTAGGCTGTTTAACATTTTGAAAAACATTCTGATTAGTGCCGTTGCTTTGCCCTGTAGGTGGGGCTTAGAATACACCTTCCGTATCCTCTGCGTGTCGTAAGAGGCGACTAAAGGAGGTACGGGTGAGGTAACCCTGACAGAAACCTCGAGTGCTGAAGACGGAGGTTCCAGGCCGCACGGCGCACTCTAATAAACCATGGATCCACGCACTTAACGCTTATGATCATGTCGATAGTGACTTACAGGACTGGCGGTATGATCAGCGAACGAAAAGAAGAAGAAGAAAGAAGTGCCGTTGCTGGCTATGACAGTAACAGCTACAGGTCAATTGAATTTCAAAATAATTAACAAATAATAGAAATATAAATCTAAAAATATAAATTGAAAGAAAATTAAAAAGAAAAAAATTTAAAACTTTATAAAATACAAATAAAAGAAACTTTACTTACCGGTTTTCGCAGCAGCAATACGAATCCATCATTAATTTCCAACGACAGTGTCTTCTTAGGAAATCTCAACTAACGTACAATTTGTCTTCTGCAGGGGTTTATAAAATAATCCCTGCCATTATCCGATTAGCCTCAGTATTAAATTACCCACAATCCCCGCTGTCAGATGTTTAGCAGACACAAGCAAACATACAAACACGGGCGCAGGCTTGATAAGAACAGATTTTGTCACGGGTTGACCTGATAAACATCTTTATACAATCGTTAGGTTAAAAACTTGCATTGAAATCGTCATAATGAAGGTAACTACATTACAGTAACGTAGCTTCATTGAATAGAAACGCTGTATTTAGCGCGATAATAATTAACTATCCGACTGCTGCCAATTACAAGGCAATAATTTCAATGCGCAATAACTCTGGACCTGCTGAGTATTTTGAAAACAATTTGACTGAAAGTTGTTGGTGGCTTAGCCACCAACAACTTTCAGTCAAATTGTTTTCAAAATATTCACCATATTCAGAAATAAAACCCCAAGGATAATGTAGTCTGTAGAATTTCAGAAGGCAGACAGTTATCAACTCCTGTTAAATGTTCGCCGGCCATATGCCGCAATTTTAGAAATACAGATTTAGTGGCGGTTTATTGTTAAATTGTTAACAAGATCAAAGCATTTAGAGTAAAATGTAGATTTGCAGGCATATGTCCACGACAGATCTGCGAATACGGGGTGCTAAGTCGACGCTTTTAGGAACCATTTGCCAGACCGCATCACGCCTTGGGCGTATGTAAATAAATAAAATCTCTGCTTTTTGTGATTTAACACAATTCAATATTTGTATCCCTACATAGTCTTATTAACTTAATTATAGTCAAGCATTGCGTGATAGCTATGTGAACAGAGCACACACCTCCAAATGTAGAGCGCAACAACCTAAAATTATTCAGAAAGCTTGGATATACAGATATTAAAATTGTATAATATTAGACGCTTAAATTGTATACCTTAACGTAATAAAACGAAATAAATCTTAGCATCCGTATAAATTAATATCATTTTCGATGCGTAGTTGAATAGACGAATCCAGTTTTAGTTATGCCCGACCCATTTCTGGCCACGATCCAATCACGAGTTGACTATGCACTTCACTCCCTGAATCTCAATTTCCAGAAATCTATACCAGGTATTTTGAAACTAATTTGACTGGGCGCTGTTGCTGCCTATTAATTTCCAAATATTCGACAGCATGTTTGTTAAATAGTAATGACATACAACTTGAAGAATTATAAAGCGTTTATGACGGACTAAATCGCGTCATTCGTGACGTAATTCTTTATGACGTCAGCCTACATGTGACGTAGTTGATTATGACGCCAAACGATTGCCTGTGAGACTGAATTACTCTATTATGGATACGCATCCATAATTTAACATTACAACTAATAGAATTATATTAATTTATACGGAATGGAATCATCATATTCTAAGATGTATTTCGTTTCATTGTATTGAAGAATACAATTTCAGCCTCTCGGGCTATACACTTTTAACAATCTTATTTCTATACATTCTGTTGTGAATGTGGGCCTTTAGAATAATTTGAAAATATTTTTACTGAAACTATTGCTGCCACAGTAAATTGAATTATCGAAATTGCGGCGATGATAAAGAATTGATTGTAAATCGATCCAATTATAGCAGAACAATCTTGCACAATAAAATTAGTTTGGTGAAAAAATAAACTGATTAAAAGCTGTTACTGACATGAATATCCACAACTTCTGGTTAAATTATCTTCAAAACAATGCGACAAATAGTTAGGACTTGCGGATGAGACTGTCGTTTGCTTGTTGCGCCCGTCGGCTGCCGTACCAAAAAGGTTAGTTGTGATGGCAGATGAAAAGGTAGCGTACCCTTTCAGAATGAGTTGTGGATGGGGTGAATGGGTAAAATGTGAAACTACTGTTCCGAAACCATAGTCTATCGACCAGGAATGCAGATTGGCTATTTGGGACGTTAATAATAATGCCGCTGACAAAATAAACTCATCCATCATTTTTGTTCATGAAATTGTTAATTAAGATTGGAAAAGCGCACGCTGATACGCTTATGTCGGCTGTCCCGCGAATAAAAAGCATTCTTATGTAAACGACGGAACAGTACCCGAGGCGGCCGCGATAGATACGGTCTGTGACTACGAGGGCTAGCTCGCTAATTAGCTGCGGAGCTATTGCGAAACCAGAGAATCTGTCCAACAGAAAATGCGATTATTGGATAACATCTGTATCACTCGACTTCACTGCCACACATCGGTTCAAATCGTAATCGGTTTAGCGCGGTGCCTTTAGAATTCATTAGGGGATATTCGTGGTCGCGGTCTTGTTCGTCGCCGCCTCCGCCGCCGCTTCCCCCACGGCAACAGCAGCAGCAGCGGCTTTAAAAAACTATAGGAGCTCAGTCGTCATCTGGAACCTTATCTTCTTTACCTTTTCCGGGGTGGGGGGGGGATCCGATCCGAGCGGGATCCGAACACGGGCAGTTCTACGAAACTATCCCTCTTATCTAGCGTTTGGGAGACAAGTACTCTCCCACTAAACAACCATCCAGAGAACAGCAAGTACAAATTTGACAAATACTCGGATTTTGACCACAAAATTGGCAGACGTCTTTGAGGCCCCTCAGGTCCACCCAAATTTGGAGAAGAACCCTTCAGTTGAACCAGAGTTATTAAAACATGTCTTAACAACAACACCAACAACACCAACAACAATAACAACACATAGGCGTAGGAACATGGCATAGTGTATCCCCATAGCGCCACCTCCCTAGATCCAAGTACGTTCCTACACCCCAACAACAACAACAACAACAACAACAAGTTTTACAGCAACGAGTACTCCATGCTCGCACTAACCCTGCCATTACGCGGGTAAAAATTCTTCACCTGACTAGCATTCTCCGTCTCGCAACCACGCGAACTGACTGAAACTGATGGTGTACATTCCAGATATTTTACTTTGTGGTAGTAGTAGTAGTAGTAGCGGCGGCAGCAACCGCAATAGTAACAAAACAAAATAGTAGTTGTTGTAGTAACAGTAGTATCTTTATAGAAGTTATTTCAGCATTTATTCCACTCGCGGTCGATTTGCGTTTGCGTTGTAATGATTATACGATAACCGGTCGTTAATGGGAGACAACTCCAATACCTGCCCAATAGAATGCATAATTATCTCCCTTAGTGACAGTCGATTGTTGGAACTAGAGTTAAATCATAGGCGTAAAGTGGCTATGCCTCCCTCAAAGGCGGATTTCGGAGTTCAATACTTTATTTCTAATATAGTATGTTTTGGTTACTAATTCTATTTATTACTTAGTCCAATAAAGTGTCAGATTAATATATCCCATACAATTTTATTTCTGATACAAATTTATAAATTTGCTTCTGTTCAATCTCTCTTCTAATTACCAAAAGAGAATTTAGTAATTTTTGGTGGTTACGTCTGCGTCAGCCCCAGTCAGAGACACCCGAACATGAGCAGTTGCATTTTACTGAACTCACGTCACCGGCAGCCGGGACAACTCGGCCCATAGTGAAGGTATTGGGATGTCAATTCTACTCCTATAATACGTCTATGGGTGGAACTTAAACTAGCATATCAGGGGCGATGACCCATAAAAGCTTTTCAAACATTAAATCTTTAGTATTGTTACCTTCCTTGAATTATCACCTAATACGTAATACACATGAACATGGTTCCCGAAGTGCGTATGGGCAGTGGATGCGGAATCGACGCGCCAGTTCTGACAGTTACAATAAGCCCGCATTTTCACTATTGGGCCCTATGTAAAAGGAACCTATATAGCAGCAACAGCAGAAGTCAAATCAGTTTCAAAATAGTCAACGTAATTTTCCTTAGAGTAAAAAGAATTTAGCATTTCTTGTCTATATATGGTTAAAGGGTTAAATTACTAACCACTTCAAGTACTGAAGCTTCAGTAGGTTAGTATTTCATTTTCAACGAAGCCATAATCATTACAATAGACTGTTGATTATTTTGAAACTAATTTGACTGGAAACTGTCGCTATGTAGTAATTAATTCTAAAATAATCAATAGAACATTTCATCCATAGTAAACTGTTATTTGTGGTCAATCTATTAAGGATGAAATGGTGAAAACATTCTTGAAACCATAATACAGTTCTAAGTTGATTCTTAACATCCAAAATGAGCATCTGATTTTCACAATTGCATGCAGGGGGCGGGGCACTCAGATTTCTGATATTGATATCTCCAAAGTATATAGCATTTTCTGTTAAATACCTAGATCTCTTAACATGCGTCGTACGCAATTGTGGTCGGTTAGCGGGAAGGTCTAGCCAGCCTCGTAGTAGACAGGTTTTCTCATAAGACAAAACATCGTCACGTTCGCGTGATGGCATTGACTGGGTGGACCTTTTTGGGTAGTACATACTATCATTGCACGACTTCTCCTCGTATAGCGACCAATAATTACAGTGCCACCAGGAGTGTTTGATACCGGTAGAAAGCTCTGGATTCCCACTTTATAATTGTTGCTTTTATAAGAATATTTTGAAAGGACAACAGAGGAATCTGCCCTAGCCTCTCTCGCTTAGATGCTGCTGGAGCTCACGCTCTCGCGCCACCGACTTCTTATTGGCTGAAGGTACTTCTAAGACGCTATCCATTCGTCAAGAGATAATAAGATGCAGAGCCGATTTGTATAAAAGGAGCCGATTCTGCCTGAAACCTCACGAAGAGATGACCTGCCGTTAGATTTAGCGCTGATGGCTCACAAACGACTTAAGTCAACGGTCTTCTTGTTCATGCTCCACTGTGGTACCGCCAGTGAGACTGCTCTGTGTAACTTTCCACCAACCGCTCGGCTAGATCGACATCTACACTGCCACCAGTGCTCGACTGTCTGCAATTTTTGGACGACTGCTAAAAAAGCGGCAAAATTAACATCACAAATTATTCCGCCTCCTACTCTGTGAATTCTTCACCTCTACCTTTGCCGCTTAATACTTTGTGCATGGAACTTCGCACTTTCACTCATTGCAGAAGAAAAGACTGAAACTATGTGATCTTCACATATGAACACACATACGGCCACCTTCCGTAAACTCTTGTGACCGCTTTTAGAACCCTTTCACTGTTTGCGTCCCACGAAAGGACAAGAACGAACCCTGAGGTCAGTACTAGTCTTCGACCGAGATCAGCCTCCTGTTTCCCTCGTGCTCGCTCCGTGCCTCTGTCTGAAGGACCTTGTGATGGAACATTCCGCATAACTGCACTTTTACTGCTCGAACTGAAAAGTGTAACGTCTGTGCTCGAAACTTGTTCGGTGCTTCCACCTGCCTCCGAAACTCTGTGAATAACAGCCAGCGGCTCCTCCGTGTCTGTTTCGAGGGACTGTACAGACTATTCCGGTAGGAATCTCATGATCATCTCCACAGCATTGTGACCTCTGACCCCCCCCCCCCCCCCCCCGCAGGACTAAGTCGCCATGTGATGTTGTGCATCGGGAATGTACCTACCAAAGACAGTTCAAAGACAGCAGTGTCCACAATATCAAGACCTAGTGTGTTCGGGAAAATACTGTGACGAACTTTTTGCATCCTCTTCTCAAACTTTGTGAACTGTGTTAAATCTTAAATGCACTAACATCCGCAGTTTTCGATTCTTTGTAGATTTTGTTCTAGCAGGCCTAGAGCCTCTTTGATAAGCGAACAATTATAGGTTAAGGAAAGCTGCGCCTCTGGTCCGCCGCATTCCACAGCTCAGATATTTCAACTCAAGTGCCGTTTCCCTGCGCCCGTTGTGAACTACCTTAACGCCGCGACTCATTCACGCTGCTAAGACTGGTTCCCATGGAAATATTCTTTTCAGGCACTGAACCTCTTCGCAACTAAGCTTTTTGTGAGTCCAATGACTCCTTTATCCCTCTTTCTCTTAGAGAAGATGTTAGAGATGTTGCCTCTTAAAACATTGCAACAGCAACTAGCGCACTTTAGGCAGACACCGGAAGAAATTTAACCACAACATAATCTCGATCAATTAGCAATTCCTTTTCCTTTTTGAAATAATAATAAACATAATTACTCGATTTTGCGGTCATCGCTCCTCGATTTGCCTACCAAAACAGATAACCATCAGGTTACCCGAAATTCTTTTCGAATCGACCATGCCATTGTTAGACAGCATCGCATTAGAGGGCTGCAACACCCAGACTCGAAGGAGATTCACTGTTTCCTCTTAGTTACATGAGTCGGTAACAGCGTCTGAAACTCGGTACGGTTGTCCTTGGAATCCGTCAAGTCTTTCTTGATGTCTCTCAAGGCGTTCTTCAGCTCCGAGGCGAAGATTCTCCCAATTTACCGGAGGGGTGGGGGGTTGGTGGGGGGGGGGGGGCGCGTCTAACATAATCTAGCCATTAGCGCCATTCTACAGCCGTTAAAAGCCATAGTCACAAAACATTTCTTTCTAAACTACTGCCTCGCATGGGTTCCCCAAAAGTTAAGTTAGGCACACACAGAAAAACCGCCTGAGGACACCGCCAAAGATCATCATATCAAGCAGGCGGAGACCACCAAGCATCAAGTGATGACTTACCCCACCCAGATCCCCACCCCCTCGACCGCACATTAAAGCAGAAGCGTAAGACCTGTTTCTGTCATAAGCGGAAGTTACCCGAGTTAAGAAACCTATGCCAACAACCTTTTCACAACCGATGAACACCTTATAGACGAAAAGGACCATCGCAACTGCTAGCGACAAATCGACTGCCGGGAGAATTTCTGCTGTCTATCCGCTTGAGCCTAGTCCCCCACATCCTTAGCCAAACCAAAAAAAAGGAATTCCTGAGTTCAAAACTTATTCAGTGCTTGCCACCGTTAAGTTAGCGCTAGAGAGACAGCTACGTACTGCTTGAACAGACCCTCCAGCCTCCAAAGTGATGATCAGAGTAACCTGACGTGATCAGAGTAACCTGACGCCCGCATGCTTCCGGTTGACACAAAACATAAAATACCTCCCACAAAGCGTCTACAATCAGACTACAAGGCCGCTCGCAACCCCCGCCCCCCCCCCCACCCCCCTCTCTCTCTCCCTCTCTCTCCACCATTCCCACTCTTCGTCACATTAGCAACCGGAGAGGGGAGCCGATCCGTGTCTCAAACTCTACATACTTCACTGACTTTACTCATACTCTCCAGGCATAGTTTGGTGCGGTCTTCAATTTAGCCACTTTGATAGATGCACAGCCATAACGCTTTCTGCTCTGCTGACAGTTTTGCTACTAGCGGGTCATCAGTATACCTTGTTCGGTTGTTTTTAAAAACACCTATGGTGCTGGTAGCTGATAAGTCCATATAGTTAAAAATTTTGCTTAGAGCTTCGTTTGGATCGGAGCTGACGTCGATGTTAGCTATCCGCTCCCCAGGGCCTTTGTTCTTATATTTGCATGTTAGTGTCGCTGATGCGCATGGGTAGGTTGTAGGTGACTCTATCTTTCGCCGGGTATGGCGTTTATACATTAGGTAGAGATCATTCATCTCACGGCGTGTAATGACTTGCTTGTGGTCAAAATTGAGGTCTGAGTTTGCTTCTGGCTTGCATAGTATGAAGTCTATTCAGCTGTTGTAAAGTGTAACAACCTATATTATTTGCAACTTATGTAGTTTTGTTAGAAATGTAAAAAAAATTGACAAACTGACCGACCGACTCTTAACAAAATATTGAGCTTATGTATAAATGTATTTTATTCCACTTCCATATGGAGTCACAGATGACCATGATGCCCATGGTAACCAGAGACGTAAATGTAGCAAGGAATACACATATGGACAGAAGAAAGTGTCAGTGTGGGAAGATTGTAATGTTCTTTAAAAGATTTTACATGTTCCACTCAACTGTAACAAATTCTTTTTAAATATGACCATTATGAAAAGAATTAGGCTTGTGCTATGGCCTCCACTCAAATTAGCTTTAAGAATTCTAACAGATTTCCTTTGTAGTTGCCTTGGAATTGAGATTTAGTGTATTCAGTGCACAGTGGAAGACACCATTTCTTCTAGGACAGAAAGTCAACAAATGATTTTCTGAGGAAAGTAGCAAACTTGAATTGGATTATTGAAGCTGATAATTTAAGAGCATAAGGGTTAAGCTGATAATTAAACAGCAGAATCGTTACTTAACTTACTTTATTCTATATTTTACAAATAGCCTGAAAGTGAGATAAATCTGTATCACGTGACGGTGTACATTTCCCATATATTCCAGTGGGTACTGCTATGCTAAGTGAATGTGATGTTGAGAGATGGATCTGCTGGCCTATTCTTTCCATTCATTGACACTATTTGCTGAATGGACAGTTCCAAAATTTATCCATCCATCAAATGACGTCATGAATGAAGTATATTAGTACGTCACGAACGCATAATTGAAGACGGACTATGCGTTGTTGTATACGAATTATATGGCTTTACTATTTTATAAATATTCTGACTTGGCGCTGTATGCGGCAACAGCTTACCTGTGCAGTTTTCAGGAAATTGATAGTTACGGCATTCGGGATCGATCAATCCCAACACGGCGAAGTGTGGGTGGAGCCCAGCTAGTGATGGGCGACGCATAGCTAAAACTGGAAAGGTACACTGTAATGACTCAGGAATCCTCTTTATGATTTGTGTTGACGTACAATTTTGGAGATGTCATTTATTTTTAGAACAATCCATCTGCCAGTAATTATTGCTATAGGCCCTACTATGTCCACAACGCATTTCGGGGAAATTGCTTGCAAAATATACAGCAGGTTTCATATTTAGCTCATTCAAATAAATATTGTTGTGTCGCTTTTTGTGGCCCTGGAAATTTGGAGTCCCTGTGAACTTGTTAGACTGCCTTATGTTCCGCCATCCCGATATTCTGAGCCGATTTGTTAGGGAGTCACTGGGTCTTCAGGCAATCTTTTGTTAAAATATTTTCGATCCAAACAGTGAGGTTTATAATACATGAATAACGACAGCTAGTGGGAAAGATAAGTCAACATACCAAATGAAGTGTGCTAACTCACCCTAGTGTCATCTAATCTTAGCGAGTAGACAAGTAGTTTAGAAGGCATTATCTATATATAGTCCCTAATTTCTAATTTTTCTGTACACAGAGACCCGAACCCATGTAGTGGGTTAAGAATGTGAGAATGCTAACACACACACGCCCGCCCGCCCGCCCGCCCGCCCGCCCGCCCGCCCGCCCGCCCGCCCGCCCGCCCGCCCGCCCGCCCGCCCGCCCGCCCGCCCTCCCGCACACAGACGCACGCACGCACGCACGCACGCACGCACGCACGCACGCACGCACGCACGCACGCACGCACGCACGCACGCACGCACGCACGCACGCACGCACGCACGCACGCACGCACGCACGCACGCACGCACGCACGCACGCACGCACGCACGCACGCACGCACGCACGCACGCACGCACGCACGCACGCACGCACGCACGCACGCACGCACGCACGCACGCACGCACGCACGCACGCACGCACGCACGCACGCACGCACGCACGCACGCACGCACGCACGCACGCACGCACGCACGCACGCACGCACGCACGCACGCACGCACGCACGCACGCACGCATCCGTCTCTTACTCTGAATTTCTGAAACTGAACGAATCTTTATCCCCTCCACTAGGACGAGAAGCGTTATTTGCTCACAAGCTTGGATAATTGAGGGATCCGATTTGTCATTCACGTATATGACGTCATACACAATTACGCCATATTTCCGCTGATGGCTAACGACACAATACATAGTGATGTATCTATCTCCTCCATTAACATTGAAAAGCCCACCAGGTGTATGAATTGCATTTTTACTATGGCAGCTTTAACGCCCAGTCAAATTAGTCTCAAAATATTCAACAACTTACCTGTACAGTTACCTTGAAATTGGGATTCTGGGAATTCAGGAATCAAAATATATACATTGATCCTAACCAGCGGAGAAAGTGGGCGGAGCTTAGCTAGAATTGGCGGGGCATAGCTAGAAATGGATCCCTCTATTTCTCCTCAAGACTGATGGGGCAAATGTGTCAGTCACATTAAAATTTATCTACGTCCATGACCTTAGTTTTACGCTCATATAGTTGTTTTCAAAATTTCGCAAAACTAAGAGATATGTATGATTGCTGTATTCTGCGGCTGTAGTAGTAGTAGAAACATCCTACAGCTGCGATCAACCCTCCCTTGCTTTTAAGCACTGTGTCTTGTCCTCAGAAGAAATCCTTAGCTTCCTCAGGTCCATTCTTGGTTTGAGTGTACCGAGTCCTGCTTTCTTGAGGTCACATCGTAGCGTGCTTAGCAAATTTATGCAATGACGTCCATTCCTGGCTTTGTATTTGCTGGCTCTTAGTAGGGAAAATTCCATGGCACTCTGTGCTGGTGTGTCTTCTGGCATCCGCAGCACATGCCCAAACATGGACCATCTTTGATGGACGACTTTTACGGACCCCGGAGATGTATTATATGTTTGTCTAGAATTGCCTCAATACGCGAGAGAACAGATCGATATTATTCTTCACTTTTCGAGGAAGGGGGATGAAGCATTCATTGCTCAAATATGTACTTGAAAGAAAAGATCGATCTTAGTTTACGGACCGAATAAAAAAGGTGAACAGGTTACTTTTAACATATATTGATCATGGTGATGAGTGAATGCATGTGTCCTGCAGCTGAAAACGTGAAATTTTCTTTCAGCTGCAACAAGTCTTGTTTCAACCCTCCCCACTGTGTCTTGTCCACTGCAAGCATCCTGAGCTATTTTAGGTTCTGTCTCGTCTTTAGTGGTTCTGGATTACGTTCTTTGAGGCCTGGTCGCACACCACTTTGCATACCTGCTATCTGTTGGCACCTAGAACTGGAAATTCTACGGCTTTCTGAACAAGCGTATTTTCTGGTATTCGAAGAACATGTCTGAACATAGACCATCACTGTTGCCCTACCCTCACAAATAGCGGTACTACGTTACGCAGTTTGTAGTGTGCTGCATGCAATTGATATTAGACTATGTGGCCAGCGATGATTTGTAATGACTCGCAAATCTTTGTTGGTACATGTAACACCTTTATTCGTCAAGGGAGCTTTAGAAAGTACAGCTATTGCAATTATAAAGCATTATGGAAACATATGTTGCATCATATATTGCATCTTAACCGTTTCATAGAGATTTTGAACCTACAAATCTACAGCTTCCAAATAACCTGGGAGGTGATATTTACTGTTACACAACGAGTTCCAGTATCGGTAGAGCTGCAGATGAGGGACTCCAAGATTCAGCTCGTCTCCACCTTCTCCGTGCCCCGATGGTGGTACGGTCATCATTCATTTCTGGGATCTAGCATAGTTATATGTGAGTGAACTTTGTTTTGTCTTCATTCGCGAATAGCTTTGTAGCCTTGAGCCGTTCTGAAGCAATAGCTAGAAAGTAATATATAACAAGTTAAGCTTTTTCGTAGATAAAGTCAACATCATCTGCGTAGTCGATAAAGTCAGCACCCATCTCTAGTGGCATACCTATCATTGAAATGGACCTTTCCACTTTATCCATCCATCGTGCACTAATTATAGATAAAAACATAGGAACCGCAGTTCGCTAGGTTACACAATACAGCAACAACACCCGCACCACCTTGGTCCCCAACAGCACCAATTTTTCATTGAGGTTGGTGTTCATGTTCTAACTACAAGAACACGACATGTGGCCGACTAAACCTGGACTATTCTAGCTCGATAGGATGGGTTTATAGTAGTAGGGACGATTACTCCGTAGGAGACATTTCGTGTAAGTCTCTTTTCTGGGAGTAGCGGAAATGTAACACCGCACACCGGCTAGATTGTGTAAATTGGCCATATACATTAAGGCCTCACGTTCTTACGAATATAAGAGTAATTGCCTCTGTCTACGCTCCTCCAGCCTCCAGGCTTATTAATTGTTTGGACCTCCCTCCGCCACATTGTTTAGAGCTTACTTTGAAACTATTGGGGTTTCAGAGCCGTTAGAAACAAAGTGTCGATGACCGCGCACACTTCCCCTGTATCTTTGGATACTAGTTAGTTAGATAACCACGCCAAATTAGGAAGCACTGCGAAAATATTATAATTACTGGCCTGCAGAGCATCTCTGGGCGAATTTCATTTAAACCTAATGACAGGTTAGTACCCGGGTGCGGATCTCTCATGATCCGGCCCCGCCACGCTGGTGATGGACAGGACACAGCTCTCCATCTAACTCTACAAGTGACTGGGTGCGGTCTTAGAACCCAGCACGCCCTCACGGGAAGGTCACTATAGTTGCCACTTTGTCCCACCATAAACTTAAATGTGCTTTCCAATGCTTATGTAATGTGACTTGTCCCTGTGCTGTTATATGTGGTCGTGAAGCGGTAGTGACAGGTTCGTAATATGAATCTAGAGCTGCCACTTCATGGCATTTCCGCACATTGTCTAACTGAGGGAGATGCTCCGTAAGGGTGACCATACGGTCACAGAGCATTCTCGCCTGTCAGGCTTATATGTTAAAGATAGTTAGAATACATTGCCATTTGCGGCTTAACCTTGAATTGGACCAAAAAACTAAATGCTAGGATAGGATCTAGCAGAAGAACCACATAAATAAAGCGGCAGCTACCAATTCAGTATCTTTGAACTTACATAAGGTGACGGTGCATCACAATAACTTATAATTTCACTATGTTGACTCTTTTACATAGCATAGGTTGAACAAGAGGGTGACCCTTTTTGCCATCTCTCTTCCTACGCTTCGGCGTTGTCGGCATTTTCCTGTGACGGAGGCCCGCGCGAGGCACTTCCCTCTCGCAACAAATAATGTTTGTGTTAAGGGGTTAATTAGTTTATAGTAAACTTGTTAAGTAGCCGCGCTAGAACCCTCCTTTGCGGGGATGCCTAACAGAATATGATCTATGAGGTACATCTGGCGAGGACCATGATGATGAGTCATCAACTTGACTCTATGTACTTGACTTCTCTCTTGTAGCAGCAAACAAGTACCATTGTTTGTCTGCTGCGTATAATTATTGTATGTATTTGGTTATGTCCAGGCTCTAAATGGAGCGAATGGAGCGTCACTCCGGTGACACTAACAGCGAGGATGAAGCCGTGAGGTTTAACTTCCGCGGCGATGGTCGCACGGCCCCTCTGGAAAGTGAACATTCCACCGGCTCTAGAAGTCGTTCCACTGGCTCTAGAAGTCGGTTTTTGTATAATCCGGACACACGAAACACCGGATCCGCTACCCCGAGTTCCATGTACCTGCAGGGCCGCGGAGCGAGGGTATCCGGCGGACCAGTGCACAGGCCCGGAGGCTATACGTTGTACGAATTGTATGTCTTTAATATTTAATAAACATGCTGTTGAATATTTTGAAACTAATTTGACTGGGCGCTGGTGCACCTTAGCTAGAGAAGAGTGGGATGATGATGGGATATGGGCTAGAACTGGAAAAGGTCCATTGCATGGATGGGTTGGTCTAGTGGAGTATTCTTGGACAGATGATAGAGCTGCTACAGTAAGTGAAGAGCACTGGTGATAAAACATCACCTTGTGATGATCCTCTTGAAGTTTCAAACTGTGCAGAAAGCGTTGATTTGAAATCTGCACTTTTGTGTATGCCAATGAGTCTCATCATGCATAGTTCCTCACCATCGCAGCCAGCTTATTGGATAAATTCAAGGATCTGTAGTCTCTTGATGGTATCAAATGCACGTGACATGTCAACTCTCATCTTGTAGAAGTCTCAATGTTCTGACAGTACTGCTGATGTCAACATTTGCTGTGCCCAGACTATGTAAGCGCATCTACGCCCTCTCTCAAAACCACTCTGCCCGTTTCCCAGCAAATTTGTCAATCTTTGATATGAGATAGTGACATTGTTCAAAAGCATTATCCATCTCAGCTCCAGGGCTGAGAAATAGAAATTAAAAATTTTGTGGCGGCCATCTTGGATTATTGTATGTCATGTGATATAAAATTATTCCTTGGAACAGAGTTGAAACATTACTATAGCCATACACCATCCCTGCGACCTCTAATAACAAAATTCTACACATATACACTCTGGGGCCTATGCGGTATCTAAGAACTGCACAGTAACGTATAATAAAACGATATGGCAGCCATGTTAGATTGATGATCATGTAACAAAATTCTTAAGAGTTAGTATATTGCAGTAGCCTATTCTAAACATAGGAATTTGCTTCCATGACCCAGGAAACAACAATTTAGAATTCGGAAGCTTAAGAATATGATTTACGCGTCAGCAGAGGTCATGTGAAATTTATACAAATTGGTTCAACACATAAAAAGTTAATACCTGGCAGAAACCACTCGGGGAACACGTGAGATACCTTAGACAGACTGAAATATTAGTTTGTCACGGATAAATAACCCAGTATGTCTACTATGACAGCATCACCTATTCACTTTCGCGGCGTCATGAATAATACACATATGCCCATCCAGGTACACAATGAGGAGAAATATATTACTGAGAGGCGGATTTGCATTAGCGAAATCTAGTAACAATATTAAACATTAATTTTAACCTAGTTCTACAAAATAAACTTCGAGATGTTCAACGGAATCAGTCGAGCGTGGTCAAGCGTGATAGATCTATTCACAACCTAATATAGTTACACATTAATTATCAATAGATGCTATGAAACGCCATACACCAGTCTTTATATAAAACAGACATGCGAGGCAGATGAACATTAGCTCTCAACCTGCTGAATTTCTCCTTTCTCCAGACAGCATTTTTCATGCGGACTAAATCTGGTTATGCTGAATATTTTGAAAACAATTTGACTGAAAGTAGATGGTGGCTAAGCCAGTAACAACTTTCATTTAATTATTTTTTTCAAAATATTCTGCATGTCCACATATATTTCCCATTGAAATTATTGTCTAGTCGTCGACAGCTGCGAGGGAGTTCAGAAAAAAACACCTTTTAAGTTTGAATTATGGCAAATTCACTATTTAAAGGTTACTCGCGTTTTGAAACTCCAAGCTGTTGGTTCTTATAGTAACACAATCTTTAGGCAGCAGTTCAACCCTTTAACCCTCATATCAACCAATAAACTGCTTTTGTAGTAGTTTTGAGCAATGCCTATTTACAGACTAAGAGAAGACTATTTTTTTAAATTTACCACTGGAATGACTGGCTTGGTTAACCGAGCCAGTCATTCCAGTAGTAAATTTTCAAAAATAGTCTTCTGTTGGTCTGCAAATTGACATTTCCTATGAGAAAGTTGGAACTTTCTTGAACAAATTCGAGGATTAAATGGTTACAAAGAACACCATTGTTTCTCTCGCGATCCATTCCGTAATGTTTTAATATTTACCTTTCGTGGAAAATTAAGATGTTAAGAATTCAACCATTTATCCAAGAATGACAAATTCAAGGTAGCTGTACAGGTAAGATGTTGCATATTTTGAGGCTAATTTGATAGTAACGGACTACTGCCGTAGACAGCAACATGTCCTAGTCAAATTAATTTCAAAACTTTCAACAAAATATTCAGTAATTTAAAAAAAAGGTTTTGAATTCGGCGTTCAATGTTTGAGCTGTGTACACGCAACTTACATTTATAAACTACAGCGGGTTATGATTGGGGAGCATCAATAGACGTGTTTTCGCAAGAAAGGGGACTGATTGACATATTGTATGCTGATCAATTAGATCGTATCCCGCTCTCTCTTCACTCTACCAGCACCTATGGTGAGTATTATGTAACAACCAGCACCAACACCACAACAACCCATACGACAATCACCACCGCCACCACCAATATGTATAACGATATAAAATCATTTGTCTATCAGACTCGTACAAACTCAAATTTTATTATCTTTAACATTTGTGTACGGCAAGGGGAAAGTTTTTCACCTTTTTTTATTTTCAATATTTTTAAACGATTTAGAAGAATATCTGAAAGAAAATGGAATTGTTGGCATAAGATGTTTAAATAAACTGGCAGACGAAAATGTTAATCTATATCTTTATCTTATTATTTTACTATACGCCGATGACACTATTATAATGGCCGAGTCAGCGGAAGTCTTGCAACAAGCACGCAATGCATTGCATGACTATTGTCTTAAATGTAAGCTTGAAATAAATACTACAAAAACTAAAGTTATGATTCTTTCCAAACGTAAATTAAAGAAATACCCAAACTTTGCCAGCTACTCGAAATCGTAAATGAATACATATATTTGGGGGTCATGGTAAAATCAAACGGGGGGGGGGGGGGGGGGGGTGGTCTCTAGCTGTAAAACACGAAACTGCAAACAAGGAACAAGGGCAATGTTTTCATTATTAGCAAAAATCAAACATCATGATATAACAATAGATTTGCAGATAATACTATTTGATACCATGATTGCACCAATACTACTTTATGGCTCAGAAATCTGGGGATTTGAGAATACAACTCAGATAGAAACATGCCATATTAAATTCTTTAAAAGTGTACTGGCTTGAAGAAAAGTACCCCAAATGTTATGGGGAATTGGGGAAAATGCCCTTAGATGTACAAATAAAATGTAACATGGTTAGGTTTTGGGGAGGGATAGTAAATGCAGGATACTGGACACTCTCGTCAATTCTTTACTATTTATGTCTAGACGTCATTACCCAACGGCAGATACAAGTTAATTGGATTAATACAATCAAAACAATCCTAGAGGCAACAGGTCAGCGACATGCATTCAACTCGGAAAACATAAACATAAATAAGGTAGTCAGTCAAACAAAGAAAGCCTTGGAACAACAGTACATAGACAAATGGGCGAGATAGCTACACGAAACAACTAGGTTAACGTTTTTAATCGAAAATTGAAAAGTCCGTCAATAATGAACTAATATTATGTCTTTCATAAATTTACAAATTAATAAACATTCTGTTCAATATAGTGAAAGTAATTTTGACTGGGCGCTGTTGCTGACGATATAGGCAGCAGCTGTTACAGCACCAATCAAATTAGTTTCAAAATATTCAACAGGTTCCTGGTATATGTAATTTAGATTGTCCTATAGTATAAGTCATTTAGATTCTTGGAATTCAGGTGTAAATGTTTTGACACCTTAATGACTAATAAATTTGTTCAAAACATTAAAATATTTACTTATTGAATGTGCATTTGAAGGCTTTTTTTGAAAATTTACCACTGGAATGACTGGCTCATTTATCGAACCAGTCATTCCGGTCGTAAATATTCTTCTCTTGGCCTGCAAATGAATATTCAACAATACCACTGGCAAGGGCCGGTTTTGGCCGGATTCGTCATAAAAGGGTTAAATAGATTCCAACGAGCGTAAAAGTGGGCGGAGCTTAATCAGAAAGGGGCGGGCCATATCTATAAATGGATCCTCCATGAATTCGTTTTCTTGATTTGCAGCATTAAGTACTCATCCAAATCCAAAACCATGCCGGATGAGGACATTCGATTGCATCGACAATCGCAATTTAAGAGGATTAAAGAACAAGAAAAGGTGTACCGGCAGCGACGTATGGCTAAACATGCGCTAAAACGCGCAACTCACAAACAGCGCAGAAAACGTCTGCGTCGTCTTAAGTGGCTTTATATCCCTACTCTTATATTATTGGGGGCAGGAGCTGTCATGACGATATTTGGCACAGTTCAAGGTCTTGGAGAGGGAACGTTCTTCTGGAGACACAGGTAATACACAGAATCAAATGCGTTATCATTTTATTTCATTTCTAATTTATAACTGTATCGAGGGTAGGTTATTCATCTATCAAAGGATTGATAGTCAACCTGCATGCAACGCAATTTATTATGACATCATATACTTGACTTAGAGATTGTATTCATCTATAATTTGTCTTTAGAGGCCATGATTTTGATGGCTCATGGCGGTGTTGCTGTATTTACCTCTCTCATAGCCTAGATGTTGTACTTTAGTGTTGTGGCGAGTGTTATTGTTGATCATATATGCGAGTAAATAAACTGTCTATTAATAAATGCATGCGCAGTCATACGTGACGCATCTAACGCGGCTTACTAGGCCGATGCTGGGCCGATACCGTGCCGACGATTTCAGTATCGTCTCGGTATCAGTCCGGCATCGGCCCAGTAAGCTGCGTTATCTGGGTAGATTATACTGAAAAGCGATTGCCAAGTAACAAACAATCTCTTTAACATGTAGCTCAATGTATACGAAAGTGCGCGTATGTGTGTGCGTTTGCGTGTGAGTACGTGCGAATGTAGCCTAGAAATGATAAACTACAGAGTGTGATTGTAGCGGAGATTAAAGGGACTATGCCTGATAGAGCTATAAGCTTAACATGCGGAAGCATGTCCATAACACGCTTTCAGTGAGTGGGGCAATGTATGAATACTGTATTCTGCGGCTGTATAGTAGCAGAAACATCCTACAGCTGCAATCGGTCATTCTTCGGTTTTGCCCACTGTGTCTTGTCCTCAGCCGAAATTCTTAGCTTCCTCAGGTCCATTCTTGATTTGAGTGTACAGAGTCCTGCTTTCTTGAGGTCACCTCGTAGCGCGCTTAGCGGATTTATGCAATGGCGTCATCTCCTGGCTTTGTATTTGCTGCCTCCGAGTAGGAAGAATTCCAAAGCACTCTGTGTTGGTGTCTCTTCTGGCATCCTTAGCACATGGCCAAACATTGACCATCTTTGCTGGGCGACTTTCACAGACAGCGGCGACGTATTACATATCTTATATAGTGAAGCATTGGAAATTATGCTGTCTGGCAATCATTGTCCACTGATGGTGCGTAGGTGTTTGCAGTGGCAGGCATCGAGTTTGTCTAGAGCTTCCTTTGGAGCTGCACAGCTGTTACAGCATCAAGGATACGCAGGTTGCATTGTATAAACGTAGCTTTTTTTTATTATCAAGGGCATCTTTAATCTACGAATCCATGGCTTCCAGAAGTACTGGAAATCCATGTTCCCCATGATGCAGCGTGCAGCAATATCAGCGGTACTGTAAAGCTGTGAGCCCAGGATGATACTTTTCCTCCATGGTTCGCCGCCACGAGGTTGACCATCATTTTCTTTAGCTTCATGCTTTGTATATAGGTATATGTGGGTGAACTCTGTTTTGGATTCATTCATGAAGAGATTCTCAATTTTTAGTTGACTTGCAGCTATTGGGAGGAGTTCATTAAGGGGTTTCTTTTCCTCATCTATGAAGTCCACGTCGTCTGCATATTCCATCTCTAGCAGCATGCTCAGTATTGACACTGGGGGCTTGGTTTTGTGGAACTTTTCCGCACGGATTTCAAGGCAGCAGCAAGGTAGCAAGTGAGAGGCACCGTTGATAGACCATTTCCCTGTGGGGAGCCGATTGATGTGTCAAACTCTAATACTTCACTGACTTGACTCGTACTCTCAGCTTGATGTCTGCAAGCCATAGTCTCAGCTCATCTACATTGCAACTGGCCTTGCGTAGTACATCTAGGGTCTTTGAGCATTTAATTGTGTCGAAGGCTCGTGACATGTCAATGCCCATTTTGTGGAAATCCCAGTGTTTGGACATGACTACAGACACAATTCAAGCATGCATTGAGTCCGTACCATCGCTGCGCAGCTGCGTCCAAATTTCAAGCCACTTTGACATGATCCGATGAAGTCATCGATCTTGTCTCAGATGCGACATAGAGTAAAATTGGATAGGATTTTCCGTATGCTGTTGAGGAGCACAATGGGTCGCAGATTGGCTGGGGGTCAGGCAGCTTCTTGGGCGTTTTGTCCTACAGCGTCGATGGGAAGGTGGTGCATAAAAGCTGAATTGCTGAGGTGCGTGATCGGGTTTGAGGTAATATCACTTGCATATTTGAATAGTTCATTGCTCATGCCATCAGGTTCAGATGCACGCCCATTTTTCAGGGCTTTAAGTGCCTTCTCAACTTCTGTTGTTTGAATTGGTGTTGGTAATGGCCTGGGTCTCCTGAGAATGGGTACAAGGGCTCATCATCTTGTTTAATGGACTATTCCTTGAGGCATTCTCGAATGGCCCCGGGTTTGCCATGGTCAGTCCAGATAAAATGTCATTCAGAGTTGTGTACAGTGAGTAGCGGTGTGTAGTCAATAACTCTCAGGGCTCGGGCTGCCCAGAACATTTTGTGACAGTCATCCAATCGCTATTATGGTGCAGAATGTTATTGTGCTCCCGGCATAGTTTGGTGTGGTCTTCAATTTAGCCACTTTGATAGATGCGCAGCCATAACGCTTTCTGCTCTGCTAACAGTTTTATTATCAGAGGGGTGTCAGTATACCTAGTTCGGTTGTTTTTAAGAACACCTATGGTGTTGGTAGCTGATGATTCCATAGATTTCAATATTTTGGTTAGGGCTTCGTTTGGATTGGAGCTGACATCGATGTTAGCTCTCTGCTCCCGAGGGCCTTTTTGTATGACATTTGAGTGTTTGTCGCTGATGAGCTTGGGTAGGTTGTAGGTGACTCTATCCCCTTGCCTGGTATGGCGTTTATACATTATGTAGAGATCTTTCATCTGAAGGCGTGTAATGACTGGCTTATGGTCAGAATTGAGGTCTGTGCCTCCATAGGAACGAGCATTCCGAAGTAGTGGTTTTACTTCTAACTTGCATAGTATGAAGTCTATTTGGTTGACGACGGCTATTGTAGCCTTAGAACCTTTTTGGGCTTTGTGATCAGCAATGTGTCTGACCAATGTAGCTATGGCAAGCTCCTGGGAAGATAGCGTCGTCCGAGGATGTCGAGCGCAGTTTCTTGTTTGAAGAGGTTTAGACATAATCAGGGTTGCCTCTGTATGCGGATGTCAGCCCGCAATCCTTAATGACTTGGTTTCCTAACAAAGTTAGTACTTACGGAGGAGTGGGTCAATACTCTCATTTTAACATCAATTCTTATACATATAATATTTTATATTTGTGAAATTCATAGTTTGCATATTCTTGGATATTGAGCAGTCGTATATATCCAAGAATATGCAAATTATGAATTTCACAAATATAAAATATATAAACACAAATCTGACGGTCGCCTGCATCTCCGTTTAGCAGAGAAACCAGAGTATTCGTTACCGGTGGCTTGCGTTCATCGTTGGTCTTATATAAACAAAAAGAATATTATTGTGCAACTTATTTGTTTGATGTCCCGTTAGAATTTTTTGCGGTTTCAGTCCTTTTTGTCTGTCGCCGGCGGACTGTCTAGTATGGTGGCTGATTAGGGCCACCGCTCTTTCGCCTTGTAATTAGTTATGCAAAGAAGCGACAGACCGAAGGTAAGATGCGAAGAAGCGAAGATAAGATACGAAGAACGAAGATAAGATGCGAAAAGTCGAAGATAAGATGCGAAAACTCGAAGATAAGATGCGAAAAGGCGAAGACAAGATGCGAAAAGGCGACGGACCGAAAAAGCGAAAAGGTGAAGGAGCGAAGATAAGATGCGAAAAGGCGATGGAGGGAAGAAGCGAAAACCCGAAAGAGCGAAGAAAAGATGCGAAAAGGCGATGGAGTGATTGAGCGAAGTGCGAAGGAGCGAAGATAAGATGTGAAGAAGCGAAGACGCGAAGGAGCGACGGAGCGAAGAAGCAAAGACGCGAAGAAGCGAAGACGCAAAGGAGCGAAGAAGCGAAGAAGCGAAGAAGTGACAGACCGAAGTCTTCACACTAAAGATCGTGCGTGCATGTCGGTGGCGCCATACATGTGAAATGTCAGAAACTATGTATATGCAAACGTAACATAAACTCAAGTCTGCTATTCTGGCGGTGCCATTTCCGTGTCTTATCTATAATCATATGTTTTAGAAATATAACTTATACTTGGATCACATATCTACTCATCTGCGCCGTGTCTTTACTACCTAGCCAAAATAACGAGAGCAGGCGAATGGTCAAACTTAACCTTATGTCATCACTAATTGTAGAAATGTATAAATCGTGATATAAAACTAATTCTGCTGTGAATTGGATCACCAGTCCATCTGATCATGGTTCAATTTGACGAGTGGACAATCTCTTAGATTAGCAGCAAAGATTAATTGTTTGAACCATTGATCAAAGTAGATTGACCATTATTCAAGAAAGCTCATTACATATGGTTCACTCTGCCTTGTAGTTAACCTCTTAGATTAGCCGCAGAGATCAATGGTTTAAACCATTTTATCGAAGGATTATGCTTATTATTCAAGAAAGCTCACCGCAGCAAATTAACTCAGCGGGTTTCTAAAGGCATTCGGGTAATGCTTTAAATATGCGGATACAGTCTGTTACTGACTTGGCCTGCTTTAAATATGCGAATACAATCTGTTACCGACTTGGCCTGCTGTCTGGCTGGCTGGCTGCCTGGCGAGCTGGATGGATGGATGGATGGGTGGGTGGATAGATGGAGGGCGAGGGGAGGAAGCACGGGAGATGGGAAATGAGAGATGGTTATGGAGGAAAAAGGAGTGAGGGGAGGGTTGGAGGGAGAAACTGAATGGGGGGGGAGGGGTTTTGAAGGAGGTAGGGATTGAGGGAGTGGGAGCGGGAGGGTTGAATGAGGGACGAACGGTTGCTTCCTCCCCTCACCCTCCATCCATCCATCCATCCATCCATCCATCCATCCATCCATCCATCCATCCATCCATCCATCCATCCATCCATCCATCCATCCATCCATCCATCCATCCATCCATCCATCCATCCATCCATCCATCCATCCATCCATCCATCCATCCATCCATCCATCCATCCATCCATCCATCCATCCATCCATCCATCCATCCATCCATCCATCCATCCATCCATCCATCCATCCATCCATCCATCCATCCATCCATCCATCCATCCATCCATCCATCCATCCATCCATCCATCCATCCATCCATCCATCCATCCATCCATCCATCCATCCATCCATCCATCCATCCATCCATCCATCCATCCATCCATCCATCCATCCATCCATCCATCCATCCATCCATCCATCCATCCATCCATCCATCCATCCATCCATCCATCCATCCATCCATCCATCCATCCATCCATCCATCCATCCATCCATCCATCCATCCATCCATCCATCCATCCATCCATCCATCCATCCATCCATCCATCCATCCATCCATCCATCCATCCATCCATCCATCCATCCATCCATCCATCCATCCATCCATCCATCCATCCATCCATCCATCCATCCATCCATCCATCCATCCATCCATCCATCCATCCATCCATCCATCCATCCATCCATCCATCCATCCATCCATCCATCCATCCATCCATCCATCCATCCATCCATCCATCCATCCATCCATCCATCCATCCATCCATCCATCCATCCATCCATCCATCCATCCATCCATGCATGCATGCATGCATGCGTCCGTCCGTCCGTCCGACGTCCGTCCGTCCGTCCGTCCGTCCGTCCGTCCGTCCGTCCGTCCGTCCATCCATCCATCCATCCATCCAGTGAGATAGAGAAGGGAAGCGGAGGCGCAAAGGTTGGAGGGTGGGAGTGTGCTGGAGGGAAAGAAGGGGATGGAAGAAGAGATTAAGGGATAGGGTGGAGGAAGCGGAGAGAGAGGGAGGGGGAGGGAGGTAGGGAGGATGGAGTGGGATGGATGGAAGATGGAAGGAAGGGGAGGTCTGGAGGTAGGATGGAAAGAGGAAGGGAAGGATGGAGGGAAGGGGGGGGGGGTTGGGAGTTTGAGACGGAGGGAGGGGGGCGATGAGGGTGTGTGTGATGGATGAATGAATGAATGAATGAATGAATGAATGAATGAATGAATGAATGAATGAATGGAGGGAGGGAGGGAGGAAGGAAGGAGTAAGACAATAAATGAAGTAGGAGTGATGGAGGGAGGAAGAGAGGAGATTGAGGGGAGGTTACGGAGGGAAGGGGAAGACGGCATTGAGGGAGGGATTAAGGAAGGGAGGCAAGGATGAAGGAATGAGGGAATGGATGGAGGGAGGGAAGGAAAGGAAGGAAAGAGGGAATGGGGGAAGGCAGGGAGGAAGGAAGGGAGGAATGAAGGTGTGGATGGAGGCAGGGGAGGGGGGATGTATGGAGGAAAAAAGGATGCAATGAATGAGGTGGTGAGTGATGGAGGGAGGAATGGGGCGTGGAAGGGAGGGTGGGGGAGGGAGAGAGGAAGGGATGAAGGAAGGAAGAAAGGGAGGGTGCAGGGAAGGAAGGGAGGAGAGGGAGGGGAGGAAGGAAATAAGGATGGTAGGGCGGAATAGAGGAAGGGGGGTTAAGGGCGGTGGGTAGGGAGAGATGAAGGATGGAAGGAATGAAGAAAGGAACGACGGATGGATGGAGGGAGGAAGGAAGGAAGAACTAAAGAAATGAAGGAAGAGACGAAGGAAGGGCGCGACGAAGGGAGGGAGAGAGCGAGGTAGGAGGAAGGAAGGCAATGAGTGGAGTAAGGCGTAATGGAAGGAGAAAGGGAGGGGAAATGAGGGGGTGGGGTGGGGAGGAAAGAGGCATGCGAGAGGCTGGGAGGAAGGGTTGAAGGAAGTATGTATGAAGGAAGGGAGGGAGGGAGGACGGAATGAAGGAAGGGAGCGAGGGAGGGAGGAAGAAAGGAAGGGAGGGTGGAGGGGTGGAGGGAGGGAGGGGAAGGAGAAAGAAAGGAGGTAATGAATGAGGTATGGAGTGAGTGGTGGGGGGATGAATGAATGAATGAAAGAATGAATGAATGAATGAATGAATGAATGAATGAATGAATGAATGAATGAATGAATGAATGAAGGATACGGGGAAGGGGAGGGAGTGAAGGAAGGATGGGAGAGAGGGGGGTAGATGGAGGGAGGGAATGAGGGAGGTAGGGGAGGTGGGCAGGAAGGGATGAATGAAGGAAAGAATGAAGGAAGAAACGTCGGATGGATCGAAGGAAGTATGCAAGGAAGGACGGAGAAAGTAAGGCAATGAATGGAGTAGAGCGTGAGTGAGCGAATGGGGAATAAAGGAAAGTTAGGGAGCGAAGGGGAAGGAAAGAATGAAGAAAGAAAGAAAGAAAGGGGTCGTGGGAATCCATCCATCCATCCATCCATCCATCCATCCATCCATCCATCCATCCATCCATCCATCCATCCATCCATCCATCCATCCATCCATCCATCCATCCATCCATCCACCCACCCACCCATCCACCCACCCACCCACCCACCCACCCTTTTTGCCGTTAATCTAAGAGGTTCAATACTACGCCTCAGAGTGAACCATATTTAATGAGCTTTCTTGAATAATGGTCAATTTACTTTGATCAATGGTTCAAACAATTAATCTTTGCCGTTAATCTAAGAGGTTCAATACTACGCCTCAGTGTGAACCATATTTAATGAGCTTTCTTGAATAATGGTCAATTTACTTTGATCAATGGTTCAAACAATTAATCTTTGCCGTTAATCTAAGAGGTTCAATACTACGCCTCAGAGTGAACCATATTTAATGAGCTTTCTTGAATAATGGTCAATTTACTTTGATCAATGGTTCAAACAATTAATCTTTGCCGTTAATCTAAGAGGTTCAATACTACGCCTCAGAGTGAACCATATTTAATGAGCTTTCTTGAATAATGGTCAATTTACTTTGATCAATGGTTCAAACAATTAATCTTTGCCGCTAATCTAAGAGATGGTTCACTCTTCACATTGAACTATAATCACAACAGGGCCACACGATGATGGCTCTTTAGGGTTGTAATCCCAGCACGATTTCTACAATTAAGTGATGACATACGGTTAAGTTTGACCACTCACCTGCTCTCGTTATTTTGGCTAGGTAGTAAAGGCACGGTGCAGATGAGTAGATATGTGATCCAAGTATAAGTTATATTTCTAAAACATATGATTATAGATAAGACACGGAGAGAAACGTCACCACCAGAACAGCAGACTTGAGTTTACGTTACGTTTGCGTATACATAGTTTCTCACCTTTCACATTTATGGCGCCACCGACACGCAGGATAGATCGATATTTAGTGTGAAAACTTCGCTCTTTCGCGTCTTCGCGTCTTCGCTCCTTCGATTCTTCGCGTGTTCGTTTTTTCGCTTCTTCGCGTCTTCGCATCTTATCTTCTCGCCTTCGCGCTTCGCTCCTTCGCTCCGTCGCCTTTTCGCATCTTGTCTTCCCTCCTTCGCGTTTTCGCTTCGTTGCTCCGTCGCCTTTTCGCATCTTATCTTCACTCCTTCGCCTTTTCGCTTCTTCGCTCCGTCGCCTTTTCGCATCTTGTCTTCGCCTTTTCGTACCTTATTTTCGTGTTTTCGCATCTTATTTTCGTGTTTTCGTATCTTATCTTCGTTCTTAGCATCATGCCTCGCATCTTATCTTCGTTCTTCGCATCGTGCTTCGCATCTTATCGTCGTTCTTCGCATCTTTTCTTCGCTTCTTACCTTCGCCCGCCGCTTCTTCGCGTAACCAAGTTACAGGGCGAAAGAGCGATGGCCCTAATCAGCCACCATAGTCTAGACATATTTAAGAGTTTCTGAGTTCTTTCAAATTGGGTTGTTTCGTAACTATACTTCTTCCCTAAATTGAAAATTCATACGCGCACACGAGTTTCCAAAAAAAACCACCCCAACATATAATAACGGTTATGTTAGACAGAAACGAACCGGTGGGCATTATATACCTGGACTTTAAAAAGGCAGTTGGCGCTGTTCCACATGCAAGACTGTTAAATAAACTCAGAGCCTATGGTATTGGTAAGCAAATAGTCAAATGGGTTGGAAGCCTTTTGGCCAATCGTAAACAACGTGTTCATGTTAATAATGCCAAATCGGACTGGAAAGATGTGATTAGCGGTGTCCCTCAAGGAAGCGTCCTCGGCCCAGTACTATTCCTTATGTTTATAGAATGACCTGCCAGATGTAGTCAACTGTATGTGTAAGATTTTCGCAGATGATATTAAGCTTATCGAAAACTCAAACGATGATAATTTACAATATAACATAGATAAAACTTGTAATTGGTCAACAGAATGGCAGCTGCGTTTCAATTCTACAAAGATTCACTTACTACATCTTGGGAAGAACACACCCCCACCCCCCGGGAGCAGTGCTTCATGACCGACACCGACACTCATCCACAAATTGCGATTACTGGAAGGGGGGGGGGGGTTGGGGTGGGGCTGGGTGGGTAATGCAATCTGTTCTAAATGTAGGCGGCATACCACAGCTAACGTTTAGACCAGTGGTCCAGTATTGTAGGCGGCACACCGCGGCTAACGGTCTGGATCATGCTCTTACCCACCAAAACTTAGAACAGCTTACGCTTCAATCATGACCCCCCCCCATTAATAACCAATAAGAATGTAAAAATATTGCTCGTAACCAAATAGCTAGAGACGTAGACTAAGTCATGTACAAGTGTTAAGTAAGTAACTAACCTAATACCAGACAACTTATTTATTTAAAGTCTATAAGTAAAACAATTGTACACATGTAAATAGATTGTATTCTTTTCTGTATAGTGTAAATAATCCCTTTTGCCCTTGAACTGATACTACCGGGACAATGAGAAGCTTTGGCTTATGTCCCGAGATTTTTGATATTCATATTGATAATAACAAATATGTGTGACGGGGTCCGAATTTATGTATAACAATTAGTATGTACATAATGTACACCGAACCCGTTATATTACAGCAAAAATACTGAAAATCTTCACATGTATTTATATATCAGAGTTACTGCATCTTTAATGGTCCAGGACTACAGAAATAAGAAAACATGTCTTCAAAACAAAATAAAGCATACTGTTGGATATTTTGAACTTATTTGGATTGTTGGCAATATTCAACAGCACATTTCTTACTAACTAACATGGTTATGTCTTTGTTTTATTTTGGAAACTTGTTACTGTATTTATGAGCTGTGCTGTATTGCAGCTGACACATTCTCTGTATCTTGATCAACTTGTAGTGTCCGCACATTTATAAAATTAGTCATATTAGGGACTGGTCATGTTTGAGGGTTGTCTCATTGGCGAATGGTCGTACTATAGCACGTGCGCGTCCGCAGAAAATTCTTCAGAGGGGCGGGGTGCAACAATGCGGTGGTGGGTCTTAAATGGGGTACCCTTTTCTAAAGTGGGTTTGGGGTTGGGGGTTTCATGTACGACCATCCAACAATAAGTCAGCCACCAAATAAATCCAGTCCCTATAAGAATATTTTATAAATGTACGGGAAACCTTTTAAAATCTAGACACGCCCTGGAGCAATCTCCTGCATTTTTTGATGCAAACATCTATAATAATAACGCCCGTCTCTCGCTGTGAAATTGACTCAGCATCCGCGAAAAGTGAAGGCACAATTTTTTTATCCAGAGCCAGAGGAGGCCAAGTGCCTCTCGCACCCCACCCCACCCACCCACCACCCCCTCTTGCGGACACCCGTGCTATAGTATGCTCTTACTAGAAGAAGGGTTAACTAAAGCTTGATCATATTAGAGAGAGGTCTAATTATCGGGGTGAACCCATTTGTCACACAAATGTGATATCACCGAGAGTACGTGACAATCTGTTTTAGCGTATAGGGGGCCTAATAGCATATTATATATTATTTATGTGACAAACTATCATCACGCTGAAATTACAAGTGACCTTTAACCTTTTCTAATCTGAATTCTCAAAATCTCATGGTCAAGACCTGATAACACAGGTTACAGGGTCGGTTTTGTCCCAGTAATGGCTCAGTGACCTGCGTCATTATCGATATAATTGTACAGGTAAACGGTTGAATAGTCTCAAATTAATTTGACAGGAACCCGTTGCCGTCATATACAGAAACACCCCAGTCAAAGTAACTTCACAATATTCAACACCTATAGTTACTTTTAAATTGATATTTTGGGTATTTCGGATTTAATGTTTATAAATCGATCATAACACGCAGAGTTAAGCTAGAGATGGGCGGGGAATATCTAGACCTGGATCCTCCTATTCCCTAGTCTCTGTGGAGCATGAGCGCGAGATGCAGTCTGGGTAATTTGATTTGGAGATGTTGGTTGACGGCTTGATATCATTTCATTTGAAAATCGTTTCTACACATTTTGCCAAGTTCGTTGCACTAGTACATGCATATAAAATATTTACATAAACCCTTTCACGACGAAGCCGGCCAAAACAGGCCTCTGTAGTGGTCTTGGGAAATGCCCATTTGCAGGCCAAGTGAAGACCATATTTGAATATTTACCACTTGAATGACTGGCTCGATAACCTAGCCAGTCATTCCAATGGTAAAATTTCAAAAATAGCCTTCTCTTGTCCTGCAAATGGACATTCTATAAGTTAAAAAAAATGTTGACGAAATTTTGTCATTGAAAGGTTAGGACAAAATATATCATGTTTCATTTTGCAGAAAGGAATTTTATACGACGGGTCCAGTGCTGCTAGCTGCCGGATTTGTAATGTTATTGGTGGCAGAAGGTGTGGTAACCAGGGAAGAACGAATTCAGAAGAGGGTAGCGGCGGACACATCAATGAACGTCAGCTCACGATCAGAGAGCGAACATGATCATGACCAGAATACTGATCTGGTTAAATTGTACCATGATTACAAACATTCACGCAGAATATCTGATTATCAGCAGAGTAAGGACCGTGAGAGAATATCACGGAAATACATTCCATCGGAGAAGTTAGAAGGCGCGACGGCAGCTTCAGAAACTATTCCACTTGAAGCAAGTGGATGGCACAACCAGGTGGAGAGGTTATACACGCGCGATGGCCACACTCAGACTGAGGATGTTGTGTAAGCCAACCCAATAGATCTTTCCAGTTTATCCATTCATCATATGACGTCATAATCAATTACATGACGTGTAGGATGACGTCATAATCAATAGCGAAGATAAGAACATCGCGAACGCTTAATTGAAGACGGACTAACTATTGCTGTACGAATTGCATGTCTTTACTATTTAATAAACATTCTATTGAATATTTTGAAACTAATTTGACTGTGTGCTGTTGCTGCCGAGAGCAGCAACAGCACCCAGTCAAATTAGTTTCAAAATATTCGACAGCTTACCTGTATAGTTTTCTGGAGATTGATAGTCAGGGAGTTCATGTATCGATCGATCCCAACACGGGCGAAGCGTAGGTGGAGGTTAGCTAGAAATGGGCGGGGCATATAGCTAAAGCTGGAAAGGTTCATTAGGAAGATATTAGCTAATTATTGTTTTAAGATACAACCATAGACTGTCAGTGCCACTAAACCATTACCACCTTAAACCATGCCATTACCACCTTAAACATTTGAACAATAATTAGTAGAATCTCAAATTCAAGATAACTATATACAGGTAAGCTGATGACTATTTCGAAGATATTTTGACAAAATGAACCCATTGCAGCAAAAGCTCCCAGTCGAATTACCTTCAAAATATTCATAAGCATAGGTTTTAACGTTGTAGATGATGTTTCGTATTTTGCCTCTGGTTCAAAGGGTTAAATCATGGTGTAAATAATTCAAATTTTATTGTTGCTATCTATGTCCCACTATCACAATTTTTAAACCCCTGACTCACCTTGTCCCTGACCTCTTGACCACAGTAGCGTACAGTTTCGTCAACATCTCATTACAAGCAGTACGATCCTCATGTTCGTTTGATTCCAGAATTAACCAGGTTTTTCGGACACTTAACTGAACTTCCACGCACGTAATGTAAAGATAAACTCCGTAGTATACAGCAGTTTCAATAATGAAGGAACTCAGTTTTAGCTATGCTCCGCCCATTTCCAGCCAAGCTCCACCCACACATAGCCCGTGATGGGATCGAGTGATCCATGAATTCCTAACTATCAATTTTCAGAAAACTATACAGGTAAGCCGTTGAAAATTTTGAGACTAATTTGACTGGGTGTTGTTGCTGCCTATGTTGCTGCCAAGCTATTCAACAGAAAGTTTATTAAACCCTAAAGGCGTCCAATTCGTACAACAACGCTTAATCTGTCTTCAATTAAGCGTTCGTGATGTGCTCATCTACGTCATTCATGGACTCCGTTGATTATGACGTCATCATATACGTCACGTAGTTGATTATGACGTCAGATGATGGATGGATAAACTGGAACGGTTCATTGAGTTACCATGAAATTGACCGTTTGACTAAACAGGCCAAAATCCATTCAATAGACCTTTTGATGTACGTATTATCCGAAAACGTGACGTCATGAAGGGATCCATGTCTCGCTATGGCATGCCAATTTCCGGATAAGCTCCGCCCACTTTGCGCGCGTGCTGGAATCGATGTGAAAATTTGACACGTGAATTCTCAGAAATCTAATTTTCACGGTAATTATACAGGAACGCTGTTGAATATTTTGAAACAAATTTGACTGGGAGCTGTTGCTGTATATGACAGAAAGATCTCCCAGTCAAATTACTCTCAAAATACTCAGCAGAATGTTTATTAAATTCTAATTTCAATAACGGCACACAATTCTTACACATTCCTGGTGGACTTTCAATTTTCGTAACGGTGCTGAGTCATTTTGACTATGAAGTCAGCTAACTTGTTACATATTTGATTATGACGTCAGACACTTGTGGGATGGAGCGGATCCCTCCATTCTCGTAGTTTTGGACCTGGAAGAGACTGCCTTGGTCGCTCGGTGCGTAAAATCCATTCAGTCTAGGATTCAAGGCAAGGGTTACACATTTTTCTTGTAAGGCATTTTGGTTTTTTAGTGCAAAGGTGTTTAGAATGTTAACCCTCGAATTTCGTTCGCGTAAAACATTAAAATATTTTTAATTTATGTATTTATGTTTGTTTATATTGCCGCTGGGATGACTGGGTGGATTAACGAATTTGTCATTGTGACCTGAAAGGGTTAAATGTTAATGTTGTGGTTAAAGGGTTAAGGATATCAAGGGGCTCGATGTTTTTTCCCATCAATCCGCCATATATATTAGATGAGTATAGAAAAAAGGAAGACGTTTTAAGGAGCCGAATATTTGGCACTGATATAACCTGTTCTGGTCTGGTGTTCTCTCATCATATAGAGTACATGTATCCCGGGGGCATTGCATGGTACACATCGCTCAAGTCATGAATGGCGCAGCTAAGTTCGTCACGAACTCTTAACTGATGACGGACTAAGCGTTGTTATACGAATTGTGTCTTTACTATTTAATAAACATGCTGTTGAATAACTATAAAGTATGCGGCTGAATATTTTGAAACTAATGTGACGGGGCGCTGTTGCTACCATAGGCACCCAGTCAAATTAGTTTCAAAATATTCAACAGCTTACCGTATAGTTTTCTAGAAATTGATAGTCAGGGAGTTCAGGGATAGATCGATCCCAACACGCGCGAAGTATTGGTGGAGCTTAGCTAAAGATTGGCGGGGCATGGCTAAAACTGGACTCCTCCATCGCATATCATACCCATACGAGTCTGCACTCTGTGTGGATTGTAACAGATACTTATCCAGCGGAAGTATAATTATGATTGTGACGTCAGCCTATACATATGACGTATTTTCAAAATCAATCAAAGATTAATTTATTTATATTTATTTTCTTTGTAGAGGCAGCGATGTGCAGCGCTCCGTCATGTTGGGTGCGCAGGTGGCTTGTTTACTTCTCAACGAGGGCTTCATGTCGGAAGACCGGAAGCTAAACATTAAAACAGCAATACGCAAGGGCACGGTTACCATGGAACCGATTTGGGAGACACGAATTTCAAACGATAACAACGATAACAACAACACTACCAATATATCAAACAGTTTATGTAGAGACTTGCATGACCAAAACTGCAGTATTAAAATAGACGATGAGAATTGTAATAACCTTAGCTTATCTAACAATAGTCACTATAGTAACGCCAGCCCTTTAGAGGTGTCATATCTCTCTACTACGCCCAATCAGGCTAGATTATGATGACGCTTAGAAATGTAAATTTATCACATACGCAAGCCTCCAGTGCATAACATGCATTGGACGATTATGTATTGTTATACATCCAACTATCCTGATAACGGAGTTTACTAGGCAGTGACTAGGTCAATGATGATGATGAGGATGATGATGGGCTCTCAGGTTTTCTGTACACAGCAAGAGGCCTTAGCTCCCTAGAAATCTTCTTGGTTGGCAATGTACCCGGCCAGGCTTCCTTTAGATCGGTAGCCTACGTAGCACACGTAGCAGGTTCTACACGCTTTGGAGATTTTGGCACTGCTGCAATTTCCAAGGATTTTAGCGCAGTGGAGTCTTGTAAACGTTCGCGGGACATGGCCAAATACAGAGCATAGATGTTGTGCAACCTTCACTGACTGAGCGACTGTATTGCACGTAGTGTATAACGCTTCGTTCGAGATTATATTGGCCAACCGCCGGCCCGGTAGTCTGCATTATCTGGGCAGCGTAGACTCACGTAGTATAGATTCGCGCTAGTACGTAGCGTGCAATGCATTACTATATCCAGCGTTGTTTAGCAGAGGTGGCGTGGCAATGCTGGCTGCATTATTATATTATTGCTGTTAATAAAATGTTGCCAAATAAAATTTATTGGTAAATCTTTTAAAATAAAATGCGCAGAAAGCACCAATTATCAATAATTTTTAGTCGGAAATAAACGATACGACGCTAATTGAGGGGTCTATGCCATTGCTGGCTATGCACGAACATTTCTAGCTATGATCCCGCCCATTTCCAGCTAAACTTTGCGCATGCTTTGCGCGCGCTTGGTCGATTTAATAGTTTGAATCGTCCCAATTTAAAGCTAACTATAGTATACAGATAACCTGTTGAATAGTTTGAACCTAATTTTCCTAGGTGCTGTTGCTTAAAATAAAAATATTCAACAGAACGTTTATTAAATTGTAAAGACATACAATTCGTACACTTTAACGAACTATAATTCGTACACTTTGACGAACTATGCTTTATTCATGACGGACCTAGATACTTCATCCATTACGCATTTTAATTGTGTCGTCAGCCTAAATGTGACGTAATCGGTTATGACGTCATATACATGATTGACAGATCGGATCTCTCAATTCCAACATTCCGGATAATAACCAGATTCAATGGACCTTTCCATTTTTAGCTACGCCCCGCCCATCACTAGCTAAGCTCCACCCACACCTCGCCGTGTTGGGATTGATCGATCCCCGAATGCCCTAGCTATCAATTTCCTGAAAACTATACAGGGAAGCTGTTGAATATTTTGTAACTAATTGGACTTGGTGCTGTTGCTGCCTATGGCAGCATCAGCGCCCAGTCAAATTAGTTTCAAAATATTCAACAGAATATCTATTAAAAAGCAAAAGCAAACAATTTGTACAACAACGCATAGACCGTCTTCAAATATGCGCTGGTGACGTACTTATCGACGTCATTCATGTTGTCATTCATTATGATGTCATTCTACACAGCACGCAGTTCATTATGACGTCATATGATGGGTGGGTGCTCTGGAAAGGTGAAGTATCAACTGCCTTTGGCTCCTTGTAAGGGTTGACAACCCAGAGAGGGCGTCTCATGTCTGATATTCGTCCCAAGGGGAAATATGCACAGGCCCTGTACATTGACACGGATCTATCACACGGATTTCACCGTTTCACAGGACTGTTCCACAGAACAAGTACTCACCACAGGCCTAACCAAATTGTGTATTTGAGAACGAAATGTCTCGTCTAGCAATACAGCGGTCAGTTTTCAATACATGGCTAGTTGTCTTTGTCTCATGCACCAGTTGATAAGGCTTTCGTAACCAATAGAAAATAGAGAACCGAGGTTACCGATCGCCTCTCCTGACGTAATATGTTGACTGACTTGAAGAACAGGCTCTTCACATGTATATTTCATGTATATATGTTTCGTACACTTCTGAAGAAATTATCGAATAAACTTGAAATTGAAATTGAATTCAATTTTACACCCTAAACAAGACATTCAAGCGATCTTAACCCTCTAACACTCATATGAGCCAAAACGGTTTTTTGCAGTGGTCTTGAGTAATTCCCATGTGCAGACCAAAAGAAGACTAGCCAGTCATTCCAGTGGTAAGTTTTCGAAAATACTCTTCTCTTGGTCTGCAAATTGAAATTTTGTATCAGAAAATTGAACTTTTCCTGAACAAATTTTTAAGGTTAAAAGGGTAATACGCTTAACTTTGAATTCCCAGCATCTTAATTAATACCATGGTAACTATAGCCTACCGTTGAGCTGTTGAATATTTTGAATATTTGAAGCCAATTTGACAGGAAACTATTGCTGCCGATATTAGGCAGCAATAGATCCAAGTCAAACTAGATATTCAACAGAACAGTTCGTATATTGTATAGATATATAGTTTATTGCAAACATCCAGCATAAGGATACGGCAATAAAAGTATATAGTTTTTCCAATTTGACATTTCTGTTTCAAAGCTTTAAGGATGAAGATAACGCTGTGTGTGACACTATGACACTACCACTGACGCCATAAAAAACCCCAGCCAAAATTAACCGAGCACTGCTGTGTCCAGTTTCTCATATGATCGTCAATAAACACGGGCAATAAAATCGTGTTCATCGTGTGGTGTCACACTCTTTGCTGTGTTAAGATTTGAGCCAAATCGGACCAGAAGTTTCCGACATATATACATAAACATACAAATGTATCACCATCCCCATTTCTCGGATACTAGAACCTCACTTGTTTAGCCTACCTCAATAACAAGAACCTAACTGTTGTTCTCTGCATGATCGGATCAGTCTCTAAGGCTATAGGAGGCGGCTAGGATCTGTTCACTGAAACGGTGAACAGATCATAGCCGCCTCGTATAGCCCTAGAGTCCAATCCGATCCGATCTCTAACTGGCATAATGGAGAATTCCAGTTTTAGCTATATCCCACCCACCTCTAGCTAAGCTACACCCATGTTTTGCCCGCACTCTCCGGATATTCATTTCCAGAAAACTATGCTGCTAAGCTGTTGAATATTTTGAAACTAATTTAACTGGTTGCTGTTGCTGCCTATGGTTTATCACCAGTGTTTTGCAGTTGCTACCTCGGCGCAGCTCGATCCTCCTCCACCTCCTCCTCCTCCTCACTGGACCAACACCAGGCCATATGGGCCCGGTAATGTTCCAGTACCGGCCCAGTAGGCAGCGTTGTCTGAGATAACTCTGATGGACTACTACACCCTATCAGCACACGCCACCTCTGTCCAGTTGTACGTACGGTCTGGATTCGCCTTCGATGATCGAACGTAGCAGGTGCATTGTACGAGGGTACAACCAGAACAGCTGCGAAGGAACAGCTGGTCTAGTTCAGCCTGCACGACAGTCACAGATTCACAGATTCACAGTTCAACGACAGGTTGAAGTATTCGTTATTTAAGCTACGCGAACTTGGCATACGGCCCTACATAACTTCATAACATCCATATGGTTGGATCAAAATCAGCGTGCTCAAAATACCAAATTGCTATCCTGATTAGCGCATGCACTAAGTGAACGAAATATGCAAGATTAACCTGTTTGAACATTTAATTCCCACAATTTCAATGCCAGGGAAACCATACATATAAGCTCACACATATGTTGAAATTAATTTGACAGGAACCATCGTCAGCAATAGCTCCATGTCAAATTTCTTTTAATTTCGTCTACACAATATTTATTTGATTGTAAATGATTTATCTATTTCTGAGTCAAATGGTTCGGAGCGCTCAGATTATCACGAGTCAGCTCGACACAGTGGTCTGTAATATTATTATCCATCGAACCTGGTTTACACCTTAGCGGTTGATTCTCTCACTATCATTACAGACATTGCAATCGCGTTGCCTCTCACTACTCAGGAACATAACTTGGAACAAGTGTAAAAACGTATGTCGTTAATTACACGCAGTGTACAGTTTGAGGAACATCTCTCCAGTTCAAAACATTTGTATATCTTTATTTTAAAGGTGACACAATTGAAAATGTCCTGTCATTGGCTCACCTGCCTGTCTGACCACTTCGACCTCGATATTCATCATTGGGGCGAGTGCTCAGAATGAACAGTGATATGCACGGCCACATAGACAGTGCTACAACCTACTAGTAGCTCTTTAATATTAACAAGATAATTTCCCTTCGTCATAATGTTTGCTTAGATGTGTATTCCAATACAATGCTTGACAACTGATCTGGTCAGAGTCAATAACCCGAGTCAGCCATGTGCAGAATAAATTGAAGATCCGGACTGGCATGTGTTAATCTAGGTGTGTTGGTTAATCATTTTGTTAGTGTCTAAAGGTCACTGCAGATAACGAAGTCCAATCCAAAGGATGATTCTTCTCTGTAAGTTGATACTCTGTCAAGATTATTTTGACTTTTTCTGCCTCCCTCTCAATTCCCTCCTTGGGGAGAACGTTCTTTGTAAAATTTATTTTACACCTGAAGATATTAAACCTAGTCAGTTTCATCTTAAGATTAGTCACCACCACTCAATCCAATACAGTACACGGATTGGCCAGCGTCTCATCAAACGTTTTCAATGTACATCGTCCATATAATACAGATAGATCATCAAGTGCAGGCATCAGGGCACTTTCTCCATGATGGATTCGAATGATCCACAAGGACTGTACACTCCAGATGGCATATTACTAAAAAACTGGAATAGTTCATGAATATAGATTAAGGCTATCTTTTCCTTTTATTTCGTAATCAATTTCTACTTGTCAGGACAAAGATTCCTACATCCAATGCTCATAACCATGTTGGCATGGGCCCCGGGTCTGGTCTATAAGAAGAAGTAGATGGACCCCCTTAATACTCATTGTATTCATCCACCTTTAACCATTACGGAACAGGAGTGACCAACCCCTCTTGTTGACAAAACTTTAGGGATGGACCATGGCGAATCAGAACGTTAAGATATATCAGATTACCACATATCGTTCAGCTGACAACTAGCGTCTGATTGAAAGACATGGTACCTGCTCCATTAGTGAGTATCCACCAGTATTAATAGTGTTATTCAACAAATGAATCCCCCAAGTCCCCTTTCCAGCCGAGATGAGACCAGCGTAAAGCTCAACATAATTTCAACCTGTTCTCGTTGTTTCTAGGACAGACCATTGCTTGTTCTCTGGAATAGACCCTGAAGCAGGATTCTCCTTCCCATCTTGATCTCCATCAAGGAGAACCACCCACAGATCACACGATTAGTGAGGTGCATCGAAATGTCATTTGAGTTGAAAACCTGAAGAGGGACTTTCTCGTTACTGGGACACAATGTTATTTTCTTCATAAAATTAATGTACGCTTCCACCAGAGCACACCCCACCCACTAAAACTCGTATACTGGACATTGACCGGCGTGTCAGGCTCTGATCAGTCTTATCAAACATGCTGAATACTAGTGCAGATGATAACTTCCTGTCAATCTTTGATCGCATAGTATCCACCCACCCCACCGGGCATGGAACCAAATCTGCTCGATGCCACAATAAAGCTTCAATATCAAGTTTCAATACAGTAAACTAAATCCAGGAACCCTAACCCAACGTCAATCAATATATTGACTATGGCGCCTGCATACACAATTTCTCTTTGATAATTCAAGTCACCCATATGAAGCATAGATTCATGCTCTCCTTAAACTTTGAGGGCAGTTATCGGTTCGACAATGTCAAGATGTTGTGGGTTGAGTTCAGTATCCCAGCCTAATTGAGGCAAACATACTTTTACTAATGACAGTCATGGTTACATCGGGAACGATAATGCACATCAGTGTGTACATGTCTGATTCTCATCTGTACGCCATGTAATCGTGTGTCATCCTGGTGCAACAAGTACAATAGCTCCTTTTTGAGAGGTGTAATTGGTAATTTTTCTAACCACATGTATTGCCACATTTCTTGAATTCTTCGAAGCCAATGGAAACAGTCTAACTTTCTTTTTGACACATATGATATTTTTTGTTATATTCGCATGATCACAAGGCGGGGAAGGCTCACTGGCATACACATTATCTGACACAGTATCTTAAAGCTCAGGGACAGGTCCTCCTCTTATCTGGGTTTCTGAAAGTGTTTATAACTGTGCCTTTTATTCCAATTTTTCCACAACCTATGTCCACTCTTCTCTGATCACAGCTTTCCACACTCCCTACTCAACATGATTTCCTTCTTACATAACCTTTCAATAACTTGAGGTGAAAGAAATCCATTTTCAGCTCTTGCCTTGATTCAGTAGATCTACATTACATTGTCTCTATACCTGATGTAGTCCTAGAACAACAAGGTTGATAATTTGTGGTTGCACCTTGATGCCCTGATGTTTCTCTTTCGTCAAGCTATGTCGGTGGGAATAAGATGATTTCAAGCCTATCTTTCTGCTTCTCTGTTCGATGAGGTAATTTTCATATATTCCTTAGCCAGATCTAGTTGATGGGAGTTGTTCCTCAAGAGCTGCGCGGCTGTCATGTTTGTTTTTTTCATTCATTCATTTCTTAGTCCATTCTATTCTACATCTCTCAGATGAATTACTATAATCTTTCCTATACAAATTAGGATCTAACAATAGCAAAACCATGTATATGTAAATAACTATTAAAGATGATTATTTTCAAGGGACTCCAGACAATGGGATATAACAGCCAAATGTCCATGTATTCTGATAATTAATTCTCTGCATATTTCTTATTTATTTTCCATTCTTTTGCATTTAATAATCCGAACATTGTTTATATATCGGAACAGAAGTACGAAGAAATATTCGCTTGACGTTGATTAGGGTGAAATACCTTCTGTCATGATAACATTGTTCTGGACTTTATTCAACGGCTCTTAAAATCTCCGTTACAAAATAGTGAATACAATAGATTACAGATAGGATGTAATGGGCCTTTCCATGTTTAGCTATGCCCCGCCCATCACTCCACCCACACCTCGCCGTGTTGGGATTGATCGATCCCCAAATGCCCTAGCTATCAAATTCTTGAAAACTATAGAGGGAAGCTGTTGAATATTTTGTAACTAATTTGACGGGGTGCTGTTGCTGCCTATGGCAGCAACAGCGCCCAGTGAAATTAGTTTCAAAATATTCAACAGAATATTTATTAAATAGTAAAAGCAAACAATTTGTACAACAACGCATAGACCGTCTTCAAATATGCGTTCGTGACGTACGTATCGACGTCATTAATGACGTCATTCATTATGATGTCATTGTACACATCACACAGTTCATTATGACGTCATATGATGGGTGGGTACTCTGGAAAGGTGAATTAATCACAGTTACGATCAATATGTATATATGAATTATAGGGGGGATATGTCTGGAAATAATGTACCATTCCAATTTTTGCTATG